>JAWWLV010000040.1:3868087-3937795 GCA_035041135.1 Platyrinchus mystaceus
GGGTTATTTCTCTGCCAGCCAGAACCCTTCCCCTCTCCTGTGAGCATCACTCAACAGAGCACTGAGAGCAGAAATCACCCCTCCTGGACACTCAAGACACTCCAGACACCCCACCATGGGCTGGTTGAAAGTTTTCCATATAAACTAGTCCTCCACAGAAAGTCAGCTATTCATTTTTTTGAACTAAAATATTGTGTGGACACGTGCATGTGCTGTCCAAAACAGTGCTTTTGTTTGAGCAATTCAATTACAAATATTGTCCCCAAACTGTGACTGTTCCATTGGATTTTCCTCTCAGCTCTTTGCCCAGAGCTGCTCCAGAAGGAGCCACCACAAGGTGTGCCCCCATTACTCAGTCTCTATGGGAAGGATGAATCCAAGAGGTGTCATTTTAGCTCCCAGCCACAACCCCGGGGAGAGTTTTGGAGCAGAAACATGAGAACAGCCACTCCCAGAACCACCACCCAGCCCACCTTCTCGCCCAGGCATCTGCAGCATCCTAATCACCCTGGAATCCAAAGCATGTCCACGCAGGGACATCAGATGCTTCCCATTTAGCTTCAACATTTGCAAAATGCTCAGCCACTGACTCAGGGAGGGCCAGGGCAGCTGGGGCAGCCACAGACCCGCGGTGCTGAGCCGCCCTCACTGCCCCACACCACGATGGGGTCTGACACCCCAGCAGGGTGCTTGGCAAAAAATAGGGATTTTTGGAAACCAAGAGTCCCTTGGTACCATGCAGCTTTCCTGGGACACCCAGGGTGCTCCCAGCAGGCAGGATGTGGGACATAGAGGTTGCTATTTTATTGCTGGTGATCCCAGATGCCACACACGGGTTTTAAGGGAGCGATCGGAGCAATGGAGGGGAAAAGCACCATCTAAGAGGGACTGGGAAGGGGCAGCTGCAAGGGCAGCACAGTGTGGGGCTGCAGATGGTGCAGAAGGGGAGCCCAGGGGCTGCAGGCTGTCAGAGGACACTTGGGATGCAAGAGGCTCTGCTGCTGCTTGGGCTTTTGGGAGCAGAACAGGTGGGGAAACTTTCTTTCCCTTGCACCTCAAGCCCTAAATATCTAGTGATAACACTAAGTAATAGCAGTGAACAGAAATCATTCCTTTGGCTGAAAAAATATAAATCAGAAGACCTCACTGTGCCCCAGGTCCAAAGCTGTCACATGCAGCATGAGGACGTCCTCACTGTGGCAGCTTTGGTACATTAGCAACCCCAAGGTCCTGGGGGAACCAAGACACACAGAGGCAGCCACAAAAATAAAGCAGACATTTGGGGTTTCAGCTAAGTAAAGTTCCTCCAACCAGCAAGAAAAGTTGAGCATGGATTTGGCTGGATTTGGGAGATGAAGATTTAGGGCAGCTCCATTTTTTGTTTAAACCAGTTCAACCAACCATCTCATAACCTCATCCCACGAGGGGAATGCAGAAACTCAAGGTGCCTCTTGTGCAATAGATGCTGCTCCCTACCCAAGCAGGTCTGGGATAGTGCTCAGAGTTTTGCTCCATCCCTGTCCAGGCTAAAGGAGAGACCACACACAAAACAGTTTCAGGATGCCAGCAGCTGTGCACAAAGCATTTGGTTTACATTAATTATGTCTGGACAAAAAAAATAAAAGGGGGAGAGAAGGAGAGCGAGTGGAGAAGACAGGAGGGATAGAAGGAGGCTTCTTCATCGTCCTGATAAGATCTGCTCAGATCCCACGTGAAGATCACAGCACATGTTGGGTGCCTTAACACCTTCTACCACCCAGAGCAGCCCAGTCCTGCCCTGTGAACGCCTTGGGGAATGCAGGGCACAAACACAGCCCTTGATCCTCTCAAAGACCCCTGATTGCCTGAGCTTTACTCCCTGCTCTGCTTCCCTCTTTGCCCTTCTCTGAGCAGAAATAGTCCCTAGAAAGACTAAGGCAGGTAAAGCAAATGCTGCTGCTGGCAGTTACCACGATGGGAAGCAGCACATGAAAGAGGAGAGTAAATGAAATGTGGAGAAGGCAAATGGTAAGTGGAGTCATTAAAAACAGAAAAATCCCCTTTGTTTTGCAGCAGTGCATAAACCCCAGCAGTGGGTGAATGAAACCTTTCACTGTCTCGTGTCTGGAGAGCTCTGTGAGCAGTGGGGAGTGTTCAGGGTCAGGAATTGGCACCCAGCAGGAATGGACACCCTATACCAGCACAGACCTGTGGGATCCCCATCCCCACCCCAGGGGCAAAGGAGCCTGGGGAGGTGCCTTTAGCAGCCAGCAATGAGACTGGATCGATCAAATCTCCACAAAGCAAAGCCCATCATGAAGGGTCCACGATGCTGCTCATCGTGGGAGGGGAAAGTGTTCCCATCTTGCACCATGGGCTGGGCTGGGCTGGGCTGCTCCAGCATCACTCCACTGGCCCAGCTCTGGGCTCACCAGCACACAGAGGGTGACATCCAGCCCCAGGCCCCAGTCAGCAAACACCTGCCCACAGGGACTGGGGTGAGGGGCTACAACAATCTGCCCGCGACCTGCACCCCTTCCACGTGCTGCACATCCCCATCCCACGCAGCCTCCCTGGGCTCTGTACGCCCACTAGCAGCACTCTGGCAGTCCCTGACCAAGGACCTTGCTGTGCCAGAAGCTGCACAAATCCAAAATGCATTCCCACCTCCCAGGAGCCATCAGTGTGCAGCCACCCAGCCAGGTGCTGCTCCAAAACAAGCGATGAGCACTGTCAGGTCACAGCATCGCCAGGCACAGGCAGCTGGCAGGAGCTGTGCTGCCAAATTTCCTGCTGCCATCCATCCCAGGGGAGCACAGTGGTCGAGCCCACCACGGGCAGCAGCTGCTCCCTCCCAAAATCTGCTCCTCTGCAGGGCAGCCTCTCTGCCTGATGAACTTCCACGCTGCAGCAGCACCGTCTGTGCGCGGCGTCTCAGGGGGCCCAGCCTGCACACGCCAGAAGCTGGACTGACCCATGTCAGAGGTGATTAATTTATCAGGCTTTTGGCACCCACCACTCCCTGCCAGAAAAACAATATCCCAAATTCCAGGCCCTCCCGCCCAGCAGATGTGTCTGCGGCGAGGGCGACCGTTCCCGTCCGTCTCGCAGAAGCCGCCGCGGGGATGCAGCACCCGGGGCTCCCATTTGTTGGGCTGCTTACCCATCCCTGCTGTGAATCCACGGGGAAACCTCCCACGGGAGCAAAACCCAGGGGGTCTGTGCTGGGCTGCTGTCCCAGTGGTCCAGCCTTTCACCCTGAGTAGATGCCCGTGCTGCCAGACCACCGAGGAGAACCAGGATGGGGGCACAGCTGGGGAAAGTGGTGGGTGCTGGGATGCCACCCCACTGAGCCCTCACACTCCAGGGACAAGCAGCACCATCCTGTCATAGCCCTTTGGGCTGCCTGGCACTGGGAGTGTGCCTGCATTTGAACCAAGCAAGCACTGATTAAGGCCTAATTAAATTAGCATTAATCTGTATCATCAGGAAAACACGCCAGGCCTTGAAGGGACAGATTAACAAAGTTGTTATCGTTATCAGAGAGGGTCAGAGGACAGCGATGGGGCGCAGCATCACTGCAGATGCTTGTCAAGCCCCGCAGCTCGTCCTGCCTGCCTATATCGGGGGGGTTAAAGCCAGAAATCAAGAGGGCAGTGATATCATTCAGATGCTGCAGAGCACTTGGATGTCGGGCAGCCAAGAAACTGGAGATTTTTCTTCCTCTCCCGCCACCCCACCGCCTCCCCCGGCTTTTGGAGGAGGGATGGGAGCCTGTTGGAGCACAGGAGCAGCCAGCCCCTCTGCCTCCCAGCACTGGCCACGGGGAGACCTGCTGCCTGGCCGGGGCCTGAGCTCACCCTGACGTCAGGGTGAGGGGTGGAGAGGGGGAGACGTGGGCAAACAGCCTCTTATTTATCCCAAAAGGTCACCAAGCGCCTTGGAAGAGGCTGGAGCTGGATCCCCTCGGTCCAGAGGAGGCCAGCGTCTCCTCGAAGGAGAGGTTTCACAATTCATCTCGTTTGTTCGCTGTGGCATTTTCATCACGGTAGTTCGACTTATGCAATTACATAAAAAACATCTAATGAAATCTCGGTGACACAAAACATGAACGTTTATATTGGCCTCCCCGTGCCGCGGAGTTGATCTTGGCCGGGGCGTCCAGACAGACATTCTGCATTCTTCAGAGATTAAGCACTGAAACGCTCCGGAGAAACCCAGCTGCCCGCTCCCCCTGCAGCCCAGCCGCTAATTCCAACCACATGCTCGCCGGCCGGGAAGAGGGAACACGTACCTTACACACACACACACACACGGGTAGCACCGGGACCCAGCCCGGCACGCCGAGCACCCCCTGGCTGCATCCCCGCCACCACCAGCGCTCTGGGATCTCGTAAATAAATAGCACAGCAAATGTGGTGGCTTGGCAGCTTGGCATAAATAAGGTCCTGCAGCGGAATTGTTACGGAAATAAGAGGAGCAAGGGGTAACCTGGAGTTACCTGGAGCACCTGAGCCCCGACCCCGCAGCAGCGATGCCACCGCTGCCTGTGCTGCACTTCACTGGGTGATCAGCCTGTGGGATCAGCCCCCAGTCAAATTCCATGAGCCCACGAGGCTCTGGGTAATGAAACCCTCATCCTGGTTTGGTTCCCACCTCCCCGCTTTAAAAATTCTTCTGTCTCCCATTAAAATTTAGCTGATCTTTAAACAAGGGAAAAAGAAGGGGAGGACGAGGTGTGGAGGGCAGGACTTTGTCCTCGACAGCTCACAGGGATCTGGGCAAGGAACCACAGCCCTTCCAGAGGTGGGGATGGGATGAGAACGAGGGGAGCAGACACTCTATTGCACATGTCATTCATATGAGTGAGCCCTGAGCTGCTCCAGAGCCACAACCAGGTTCCACTGGATGATGCTGCTTGTGGGTGGCCACAGTACTGACGATCAGAGCCACCTCTCTGGCACCCCCAGAGCACATCCCACCACTAACCCCTGCTTCCACCATGGCCAATCCTGTATTTTACAACTCAGGGCAGTGATTCCACTGCAAATCCCCATCTCAGTGCCTACTGCAGCCTGGGAAATGTAGCTCATCCGTGGACATGCTGTCCAAAAAGACACCTGTTATGTCAGGTGGTACCCAGGTGACACCACCAAAGCAAAAACCACTGCAGCGCTCTTTGCAGTGCTCCAAACCCTGTGCAAGCCCTCACTCCTCTCACGGGGCAAAGTGGGGCAAATCCCAGGCAGCACCAGCTCACACCACCAGCAATTTCTCCAAATACAGGTTGTTTCAGGGACAGGGACCAGCACCAGCTCACAGGGCCACATGTGGCCACCAGGTTCCTACCCCACACCACTGACTGCAGCTGGAGCCCTTGAAAAGCCCCAAACTGTCCCTTTTGCAAGGACAAGGGCCCTGAAGTACAAAACCCACCAGAGGATCCACCAGCCCCACTGCCCCCCGCGCCCCCCCCCCCCCCCCAACGCTGGTGCCCTTGTTTTAAGGGCAGAACATTTCTGACATGCTACAAACCATCAGCAAAACAAGATGTCAGGGCTGTAACTGCTGCTGGCGTCGGTCCTGCCGGGGCGTGGGAGGGATCCAGGAATAACAAGGGGGGGCTCAGTGAGCAGCAGCCCCTCCCTCGGGTCGCAGCCAGGGCTCCGGCCCCGCGGGCGCATCGGCCGCCTGCCCACACGGGATATCTGCAAAGGCTTGGGCTTTATCACCCCGCACGGAAGGAGGAAAGACTGGAGGGGGGAAGAGAGAGAGAGAGAGAGAGAGAGAGAGAGAGAGAGAGAGAGAGAGAGAAGGAGAGAGAGGAAAAATAGCCCCTTATTCCACTTTCATCAAGGAAGCATCCAGCCGTCCAAAAAATTTAATGTCATATTTTAGCAAGAAAAACAGCTGTTGTGGTACTTTAAGGCCCAGCATATCTTGGCCAGAGCTGCATGTTGTGGATATTGGCTGAGTCAAGGTTAGCTGTTAAAAGGCAGAAATTCTAGACCCGTATGAAGAAACATCGCGTTCCTCTATATTCGGATAATATTTACTTCCAAGCCTGTTTTGTTTTGTTTTCTTCTCCCTCCTGGAGCGGGGCCTGGCCCTGGGGCTGTGGCTGCCCTTGGCATCGCCGCTCCCTGGGCAGGACACAGCAGTTTGGGGGTGATGGAAGCAACAGGAAAAGCAGGGGAGGCTCTGCCTGGCACCTCCAACTTGAGATTCGCCCTCCGACTTTCAGCCCTGCCTGGCCTTGAGCACAGGGAGAGACAGCAGGGCAGGAGCTGGGATGGGAGGTGAGGGTCCATCCTGGCAGCACAGGCACTGGGGGGAGGTCAGACACTTCCCCACAGTGCCACAGTGAGGAAGGGGACTCACGAGATTCCTGCATCAGACTCCGATTCCTCCGAAGGGATAAAGATCCCAAAAAAATCCTTAGCAGGCAAAGCAGGGACAGAGAGAGTAAGCTCTGGTGTCACCAATCCCCTCCACTCCCAGAGGGCAGCTCTACCTTGGCTGAGGTGCCAACATACCTACAAACCCCCTCAGTATTAACCCCACAAAAATCAAGTGCAATTTTAATATGGTGGTTTGCGGCTTTATCTTTTTATAACTTTTTTTTTTTTAGAGCAAATCTAATTTTTTAAGTTGTCACCCATTTAAACGCCTGTGTCTAACACTGGCCCCCAAACTGGCCATGCCCAGGCTGACAGGGGACAGGCCAGTCCCCCACTAAAATGCCTTTGTGTGACGGCTCCTTCCAGTTCCTGCCTGTGCTGTGGGAGCAAACAGAGCTACTGGGGCGACAAAGGTGGGGTAGAGGGTGCAATTACCCTGGAAATGAACCCCCAAAATCCCCAAAAATGGACACAGAGCTCCCTGGCTCCCCAGCCCTGCGCTGAGCACTGTGCCACCCAGGCTGGAAGTGACTCATCTTCTCGTAAAGCTGGTTTGCTGAGGAAGAAAGAAAAGCCCTTGCCCTGAAACAATTCCTCTGTGCTTGCCAAGCTCGGCAGGAGCAATCCACGCCATCTCTGCTCCTCCAGAGCACCCGGTGCCGGCGTCCCCCCACCTACAGAGCTGGACCCCTGTCCCCACCACAGCACCGGGGTTTTCCCCTCCAGTTTTTGCCCCATTCCATGCCATTCCCTGAACGCAGAGCCACCAAACACAGCCCTGGACAGATCCCTAACCCCAGACACTCGGATAAGGAGAGCTGCGGGTGAAAAAAAAAAAAATAAAGGGGGGAAAAAAAAGAAAAGAAAAGAAAAAGAAAAGGATTAAAAAAAAAAAAAGTCCAAGGTGGAACCGCAATGTTTATAAAATGGGTCACTGAATTATACATAAAAATATTTTCCTTGTGGATGCAATTACTTCCTGGACTTGTTATTCCACAGATGCTTAAGTCCGCCTCAAGCAACTCCAATAAATGCTTTACAGTCTGCTAGATCAACAGTAGCAGCGCTGGAGCGGATTGAGCAGCGCTGGTTCAAATTTGTCAGAAAACCACACAGTGTTTTCGTGCGCACGTTTTAGAAACCCAAACAAAACGATTCCCAACCGTCGTGCTCCCTTTCCTTACGCTTTTTAATGGCTTTCACATGAGCTCCTCCAGACACCAGGGGCTCAGGACACCCAAAAGCTCCAGGGAGCTCCCGGGAGGAGACGGGGACCGAGCAGGGGTGACACCTCCCATCACTGCTCCTTCTTCCTCCTGTACTCTCCCGTCTCATCCTGCTGCAAGGTCTGGCTCACCCGTTAGGTACCCGGGGGCAGTGGGATGTACAACTGGCTTAGGAGGCTTTCCCAAGGGAAATTAATTTCGGGAGCAAGGGGTCGCCCCTACCTGCCGCGGCGGCTGAGGGCGGGTGAGGGAGAGTTCAGGGGCTGGAGGGGACACGCGGCGTGTGGGGTTTAAAAGTGCAATGATAAAATCCCAAAGGAGCTGCAGCAAAGCTGGTGAGAAGGCAAAGGAGCTGAGGCCATGGCTGGATGGTTCCCATGTAGGCACAGGCTGGCTGTAACTCTCCCTCCAGGGCAGGGACAAGTATTTCAGTTTTTTCTCCTCTATCCACTCACAACACTCAGAGAAACTAAAGGTGGTGAAGACGCCTCAAGATTCTTTTTAATGCATGTAGGGCTTGGCCCAAAGGCCCCTGAGTAAAATTCTGGTCCACCTGGTGCATCTTGAGCTCCAAAAACCCCCAATCTCCTTTTGTTTAAATGCAATTGAAGGTATTTAGTGTCTCTTTCAACGACCTCGAATGAGGAAGCCATTGAGGGCCGAGGTGTTGGGGACACCCCAGGATCATAGGGCAGAGCACTGTTATGCCAATAAGATAAACTAAGATCCGCCCAGGAATACTTCAGATTTATTCCAGGACTAAGAGGTGGCTGTAACAAGATTATCCTGTTTACAGATCACCAGTGGAGCAGAAATGTGCTTTCAGGTCTCTGCTTTCACTCCAAATTTCATCCATGAGATTTTCTGTCAGCAGGATAAACAGGTTAAAAGGTGCCTGCAAAAATGAGCTTGTAAGAAACTCCTATTCTCCTGCTTTGGGGACACAGCTGCCATTCCCTCTTGTATGGGAATCCCAGCTCATCTTTGCCCTTTTATAGGCTACTGCAGCAATCCTGCTACTCTGCCATGCTTCTTTGCCAGTGGCCAGGGATGGATGGCAGCTGGACACCAGCCTGCCCACAGCAGTGCCACAGCCCCGGTGGGGACATGGCCTTGTCCCCATCCCTTATCCCACAGGGAGTCAGCGATGGCAGACTCAGCAGGTGATGCACAGCACGAAAGTCTCCTGGAACTGAGAGAGCATCACCCTCCTCAGAGAGGACACAAACAGGCTGCATCCCCAAACTCCCAGTAAGCCAAATGATTTATGAGCAATCCCCACCCCACCACCAGTGGAAAATGCTTTGCCAAAGGGAAGGAGCCGAGTTTTCCTCTGCCCTCACTCAGCATAG
The DNA here is from genome assembly GCA_035041135.1 of Platyrinchus mystaceus. Lineage (NCBI taxonomy): Eukaryota > Metazoa > Chordata > Aves > Passeriformes > Tyrannidae > Platyrinchus > Platyrinchus mystaceus. The sequence continues at coordinate 3,877,046 of JAWWLV010000040.1, forward strand.
GGACAGGGACACGTCCCCACAGCTGAGCTGCACTCGAGGCTGCACAACCAGCACGGTGCCTTGGAAGTTACACCAAGGGTCCTGCAGGGAATGCACTGGCCTTTTTATTGGGAATTATATCCCAGCACATCTTAATTTTCAATTCAACTACCGCTGAAAAGAAACTTAAAATAAAACAAGCCCCAGTGGTGGGGGAGGAAGAGAGGGAGAAGGAAGCACCAGGTCTGCCCAAAGCCTCGAATTAGCCACAAAAAAAAAAAAAAGTTAACATTCCTGTGCTGGGTCCCAGCCAAGGGATGGAGCAATTTGAGAGATGGGGATGCAGTCACCAGCAAATGGGTGCAGGGTCTGCAGGTCCCAGAGCAAAACCCTAGGGAAATGGCCAGGGGTAGGAAAAGCACCTTGTTCCTGGGGATGGTCCCTAAATGCCACGAGCATTTTTTTTCCCCAAGGCAAAGCAGCTGAGAAACACCACACAAAGGGTGATGACCCATAATATGTGGGATTTCACTGTGTCTGGGCACCCCCCAGCTCCAGGTCCCCCGGCCAGTGGTGCCCAGGTTGGAGGGGTCGGATCCTGCCTCAAGGTGTGTCAGTGGTTGTGCTTTGGGGGCGAGGGGCAGGGCAGTGCAGGGGCAGTTGCCCCCTTGGGGAGAGCACAGCATCCCACAGAGCATCCCTGGTACCCACTGCCAGCCCTGACTGCAAACGTGCATCAGCTCAGGTGCCCCCCCAACTCCTGGTGTCCCACTGCAGACCCCCAGCGCCCCACGCAGCCCCAGCCCAGGCTCTTCCCGGCTGTTGTCCCATGCCCTGGCACACTCCAGCCGCCCCAGCCCTCCTGATTTTGCCATTTTCCGGGCGCTGGAGGCAGCTCTGCGCCGGCGAGGGCTCCAATCTGTTCCTCATTAGGAGGGGCAGACAGCCCAGCGCGGGAGTCTGAGCCCTAATCTCCTTTCCAGTTGGTATCCGTCAGCAGATGTACAACAAGTGGTGGGATATTTTAGCGGGCATGTGTGGGACAGAGACATTGGCGCTTTTTTTTTTCCGGCTGGGAGCGAGGGGGGATGGATAAAACGCCGTGGCTCCAGCCGAGGCTTTGCCGGACGACAGGTCCCGGCAGCGCCTCGGCTGCCAACCCCGCTCCGCCGGCGCGGGGGTTTATTTTACCAAGGTCTTTGTTGGAAGAAGCGGTGATGAAGTTAACAGCCTGTGAGCCATAATTGGCTCACATTAAATCAAGGAAATGATATGTTTTGTTTTGCCCTTTTTTTTTTTCTTTTTAAATCATATTAAACTGGCAAAAAAACCCGCACGGAGCCAAGGAAGGAGCAAGGCAGCAGCTCTCAGGAATTTTAGGGGGGAGATTTGTGTCCCGAGCCTAACTAAAGAAATTTAGTCCTTGCCATCAAAGGAGAAGGAACTTCGCTTCAAAATACCCGTCAGTAATGGGCAAGGAAAACGGGATCAAAAAAATCCCAGGTTGTGGCATTGCAACAGGAACCAATCCAGAGCCTGTTCCAGCAGCTCAAGAATGTCAGCTGGAGATACAAAAAAAAAAAAAAAAGATTTCTTTAAAAAATTCTTCTTGAAAGTCATTTTATTTACCTTGCCACTTTTCAACCAACACAGGGTGTCAAAAACCTTTGGAAGTAGTGGACACTTCAGAAATTAACAACCTTTCTTGGGCTCGTTCTTAAAATTTGTCTTTAGCCCCTGGGGCTACATCCTGGCTGTGAGCTGAGCTGGGTGAGGGCAGAACTGTCCTCCCAAGGTCACAGGTCATGGGTGGGATAACGCCAGTCCCTCAAACCTGCCCTGCAGACATCCCTGCAGGGCTCAGCTGGATTGCCATGGATGCTGCCACACTGTGGTGCAGCCCTGTGCTCACTCATCCTGGATCAGCACCGGGCACTGAGAGCCATCAGGGCTCAACCCAGCAGCCACACCTGAACTCACCTTGCCCACTGCTGGATTTTGGGGAAAATCTCAGCTGTTTCCCTGGGCTGACCCATCCAGAAGCATCCTGCTTTCATGCAGCATCACTGCACAGGTGACCCCAACCACAGCATCCAAGCAGGGCAAGACACAGATTTAAAGGGTTGCAAGAATATCCAGGGTCCAGTTCCAAGCACCACTGGCTGCATCCCTCCCTCTCTGAGGAGCCACCACAGCCCTGGGGGAATTCAGGCTCCAGAAGACCATGGCCCTGTGCTGCCCTGACACTGTGTACACCCAAAAGCTGACACAGAAGGCACAGCAAGTGACAAAGCCACCAGATGGCATGGGAAGGGTTGGAAACCCACAACCTGCCCCCAGGCCACCTTTTTATCCACTGAGTTTCACTTGTACCCACAGGCACTGGAAGTTGTGGGTCACAAGATTTCATGTGGCCTAAAAAAAAAAAAGCCCCCTAAGCAGGTAAAAATATCCCACTTCTGGTAAATCCCCTGCCCAGCTGAAGATCACACACGTGTCTTTCAGCTCATCCCAGCTCCCAGGTTACCCAGGTCGGAAGTGGGACACCAAAACCACTCACTCTAAGCATGGGGAGATGAACAACCCTTCCATTTGCATGGCAACCAGGAAATCCCCCAAATTCAACCATTTTCTAACTTAGAAACAAAAAAAACCCACCAAACCCTCAGGGGAAAATTCTAATTTTCTTTGGAAATGTCATTTCCAAACTGCACATGAGAAATCACGCCCTGACCCAGCGTTGCTGACAGGCAAATATTTATCCCCACAAAATTTCCACATAAACCCATCACTTTTGTCAGTAGGTCTGGACACTGGGAAGGCAGCAAGAGGGGAGCCAGGAGGCACAGGGAGCAGCAGCCCTGCCCAGCGAGTCAGAGCCAGAGCCACTGCGAGCCCCTCGCCCGGATCACTGCAAACAGGGCTCCTCCAGTCTCATTCTGAGGCAAGATGCAGCCTTTTCCAACACACTCGTAGCAAGTATCTAATATTTTTTCAAAACTGGTTGTACCTTTTTTTCCAAGACACTAAAGGCATGCCAGCCTCTGCTCCCAAACCCCGCAGCACTCCATCATTCAGCTCCGCGTCGGAGCGGAGAGGATCCTGTCTGACACACATTTCTCAGTCTATTAGGCAGAGTTATTCCTTTGCTCTGTGTTTTGATACTTACAAAGCCATTACCATCCCTCACATGCACATCCATCATCGGGCCTTCAAACTCCAGAAAGTCCCAAAAAAACTATTTTCCACTCACCATGCAGCCTGCCAGGCTCTGTTCTTCTACTCTGCGTTCCTTCATCCATCGAAAGACATTTCAGCAAGTTCAGAGTCCAACAAAATAAACAGATGGCAGCCTGAAAGGTGGTGATTTTCTTCTCTGCGGGGGGAGCGGGGTGAGGGTTACAGCCAGGGAAGAGCTGATTTTGTCTGCCTGGTTGGAAGAGCTAACCTGGGCTCCAGGTGCTGATGACCTCCAGGAGCTGGGGGCACAGGTGCTGTTCTGCAAAGCCATGGGGTCTTGGAAAGCTATGGGGGCAGCAGCCAGAGATGCCTCTTGGGCTCAGAGTCTCCCAGTTCCCCAAGCACCACACCTCAGGGGTGCATCCAGCACAGTGCCAGCACCCACCAAGCACCCACCGTCCCTCCATGTGCCCCCTGCACAGCTCTGGAAACCTGGCACACGCTGTTTTGCAGAGAGATGGTTCCTCATCGCACCTCTGAGCTGCCCTGGTGGCTCCCTGTCCCCAAAATCACCCACGTGCACCCACAGAGCAGCACCGTGCTGCAAAACACGGGCTCTGCTCCACCCTCAGGGGATGTGGGTGATGCAGAGAGAACCATCCCTGCCCCAGCCCAGGGCAAACCAGCCCTGACCTGATGCAGGCACTGGGTGTTATTGCATCCTGACCCAGCAATCACCAGCTCAGACACACGGGAAGATTTATGGAAAGATGTGGCCAGATGAGCGATAGAGACGAACAGCCCTGAGGAGTGACTGATTTCTCCCCCACAAGAGGAATAGAAATTAATTTATGAATTGGGTTAGTTAAGTTGCCAAGTGGCTTTGATGCCATTTATTTTTTTGCATATGTTCATGATCTATCTCACAGCTGTCAGGGGGGGAGGAAGGTCCTGGGGAGCCCGAGCAATGCATCACTCCAGACAAGGCAGCCAACAGCTCTCAACGAAACCAGATTGCCCTTTAATCGGCCACAGGCTGGTCTGCTCTTTCCCAAAGTGGGCACCTCATCCCTCCCCAGTTCACCCTCAAGCACCTGGAGCCCTGTTACTGCTGCAGAGGTGGGGAATGGGGCAGAAGCCACTTCCCTGAGTCAAGTACAGCCCACCACAGACAATGGTGACACAGAGTCTTCTTTCACCTTACCCACCCTTGTGTGTTTTGGTAGGACCCACAGCAAGTGAGGATAGTCCCCAGGGAGATTTGGAGCAGGGACAGGGTGCTGGGTGCTTCATTCCTTACCTGTCTGGGGGCTCAGCCCTGAGCTGAGATCAGTGCAGGCTCTGGCTCCCCCTGAGCCTCCTGGTGTTACAGGTGCTTGGAGGTTTTTCAAGAAACAAAGTAATTTCCTGCTTGAAGCAGCTGACAAATCTGCACAGAAACTGGATAACCCTCCATGTTTCAGGGAGATCCAACTGCTCCAGCTCAGGGCTGCAAAACCATGCAGTTGGAGCAAACCCAGGCTCATGGAGCAAAGTGGATGCTAGAGATGTGACCAATGGCATCTGCTGATGGAGGGGGATTCCAGGATACAGGGACCAGCTCCAGGTTCTTTTGTAACATTTCTGCTCAGACCAACACGGTGCTGGAAATTTTTTGTATGAGCTGGCCTGCCACCCAGATATCCCTCCCAATCCATGACCTTTCTTCCTGCAGAGAAATCAGAGCCCCGAGTGCCTGAGTCAGCTGTAAATCCCCAGCATGGATCAGACAGATCAACCACCAGCACTTGATGGTTGCAGAAGGGGAACCAGTTCACACAGAGGGAAGATGCAGCAGGTCCTGACTGACACTGAAACGTCACTGCAGCTCCCACACAGGCTTGGGGCTGCAGAAACCATCCAGGCAGTCCCAAAAACACCAGGGGTCAAGGTGAATGATGGAAACAAAAGGTGCACTACAGTCGTTCAGGGAAATACATCTTTTGCTAATTAAATCCCAGTGGCTTTGGCCAGTAGGTTCAAAGCCAGCAGGGTCCAAACCAAACTATCCCCTTTCCTACAGGGTGAGTTTGGACCTTGCTGCCCCCCAGGACCTGCAGATGTCCCAGCACAGTGCTGCCCCCAGAGCCCTGTGGGGCTGGGAAGATCAGGGCGAGGGGGCAAAGGCTCCCATAGGCAGCCTGGGGCCACTGGTAGCTGCACACAATGCAGCAGAGATCCCACTGTCCTCTTTCCACCCTCATCAGTGCTCTTCATCCCCATCACCTGCTCCCTGCACCTGCTCCATATTCACCTCCCTCTTGGTTCCTCTCCTTCCCCTTGCTCAGCTCTGGTTTACTCTGAAAATCCCTTCCCGAGGGTGGCTCTGGAGACTGACACAGGCACAATTTACCCTTGTAAAGAGAAGGAGCATTTTTACCAGTCTAACAGTTCCTCAAGGGGAGGGACATGGCCTTAGCAAAGGGACATTTCTGCTGGTGAAAACAGTTCTGCAAGGATTGTCCCGGCAAATGCCACTGCAGTGACAGGGTTTGGTGTCGATGCAGTCACAGGGTGAAGGCTTTAGGGCACCATTGTCACCCCGTGGCCCTTTTCCTGCTGGTTTTCCGGCCCTCCCCAGTTTCCTCTCTGGGGCCAGCCAGGCTCAAGCCCACGAGGCACAGATTTCTCTGATTAGGCAAGGCCAGGCAGCCTCTCCCCTTTCGTTTTCAGCTGCTTCTTCCTCCCCTTCCCCGTGGGCAGCCCCAGCATCCGCCCCGGGCGCAGCAGCACCGGCACCACAGCAGACCCCAGGCACTGCCATGGATCCGAGTGCACGGGAGCCCCTCGTGAGGAAAACGAGCTCCTCGTACCACACCTTCCCCGAGAACACTGTCAGGAGGCTCGACAAGGAGTACCTGCGGTAAGGGCCGGGTTGGAGCCACAGGGTGGGCTGTGCCCCCCGTCCCGAGGGCACTGGGCTGGAGGGAGCTGAAGTGAAGAGCTGTTTCATGGTGCTGCCCCTCCCGAGCTGCCTTGAGATGGGGTCTCATCCTGACCGAGGGTGCGTGGTGCTGGATGAGCCCACTTGGAAGACCGATGGGTTGGTGTGCTTTGAGGCTGTGACTCCCATGGGGACATGAGGTCCTGCTGGGGGGCACGGGGGGCTTTGAAAGAACCTTCTCCCTGCTCTGCTGGGACGAGCCAGCTGGGTCGGTGGGGCCACCCAGCTCCAGCTTCTGCTTTTCTTCATTTGTTGAACGCTCTGAACACCGCCTGGCACAGAGGGAAGGATCAGCCGTGCCCAGGGGAGACAGGGTCCCACTACCCACCACGCAGCAGGAGCTCAGAGAATCCCCACCAGCCCGGGGCTGTGCAGAGGCAATCCCCGGGAAAATCCCTCCACGGGTGTCACGAGAGCCTCGAAAAGGCTGGGGGAAGCTGCAGGATAGAATTTACACTTCTGCTGCGTGCAATAAGGGCGCCCAACACATCCTTCTCTCTCCGTCCCTCCCTCAGGAGCCTCCACAACAAGCGGCTCTACCTGGCCGTGTTTGCCGCTGTCCTGGGGAACTTCAGCTTCGGCTTCGCCCTGGTTTACCCCTCGCCCGTCATCCCTGCCCTGGAGGCTCATCCCAGCCCCGCGCTGAGGCTGGACCAGCACACAGCATCCTGGTTCGGGGTGAGGAGCGGGGCTGTCCCTGCCGGGGCGTGGGGCAGGGCCGGGGGATGAGTGAGGGCAGCCCGGTCTCACCACAGCCCCTCTCGGTGCCCCCGCAGTCGGTGTTCACGCTGGGAGCGGCGGCGGGGGGGCTCAGCACCATGATGCTCAACGACTGCCTGGGCCGCAAGCTCAGCATCATGTTCTCGGCGGTGCCCTCGGCCGTGGGATACGCGCTGATGGCCAGTGCCCAGGGCGTCTGGATGCTGCTGCTGGGCCGGGTGCTGACGGGCTACGCCGGCGGAGTGACCTCCGCCTCCATCCCGGTAACGCGCCGCGGGACGGAGTTTGCCAGGGAGCTGCAGGGCTGGAGATGCCGCGGTGCTGTAGCTGAGGCATCAGCAGAGCCCCGGGGTTGTGGCTGGGAGAATGGGGATGGGGACACTGCACCAGGTTAGCAGCCCCGGCGTGGCCAGCTTGAGCCGGTGCCGGACTTTTCTTGCCTGCAGAAAAGCAAAGGCAGGTCCCAAACCCCCTGCGGTTATTTCCTCCCAAGCACCGCCCTCGTGTTTTGTGCAGAGGGGAAGGCAAGGATTGAGTAATAACACCAGGGCACCTCTTTCCAGTAACAGAGTCCAAGCACTTCTCCCGTGCCGGGGGGAGGGAGGGAAGTGGCGGTGCCGGCCAGACTGTCCTCTCCCCCAGCCAGGACAGCTCGTGCCGCTGGACCGCTCAGGTCTCGGCCCCAAGAGGGCAGTTTCCCAGCAATTTGGGTTCCCTTGGACGACGGCAAGGTGACGGAGGGCAGGCTGGGGGGGTGACAAAGTGGATGTTGCGGCTCTGTAAAGCGTGTGCTGTCCCTCTGCAGGTTTACATCTCGGAGATCTCTCACCCCGGGGTCAGGGGCATGCTGGGTGCCTGCCCTCAGATCATGGCAGTGCTGGGCTCCCTCGTCCTGTATGCCCTGGGCAAGTATCTCGGTGTTCTGGGGGCAGGAAACCCTCAGTGGGACTGCAGGGAAGGGGAGTTTAAAATAAGCAACTTTCTCAGCTCAGAGGGGTAAATCCATAACCCACATGGACCCATGGCCATCATTGTACCTGCAGACCCAGGTCCTGCTGAGGTTTTGCCAGGGCTGAAGGGCACCACAGAATGACCTGCATGTGCATCACCTGCCCCAACATGCCCTGGTCGCTGCAGGATCTTGCTGGATACCCAAAGATTTGGGAGAGCTTGCTGGAATTTCCCCGTATCGTACTGGTGGAAATGCTGCTTTCCTAGGAGAAAACACATGATTTTAAAAAAATTATTACTATTATTAGTTTTCCTGCTGGATTTACCAAATTATTGGGGTGCCCAGGTGGAGGCAAGGCCAGGACACCCATCCCTGTGTGCTTTCCCCCCTAACTGTTCTGCTCTGGCAGGGCTGGTCCTGGACTGGCGCTGGCTGGCCGTTGCCGGGGAGGTGCCGGTGCTTGCCATGATCATCCTGCTCTGCTTCATGCCCAACTCTCCCCGGTTCCTGCTGTCCCAGGGGAAGGAGGAGGAGGCCCTGGGATCCCTGTGCTGGCTGCGGGGCAGAGACACAGACTATGCCAGGGAATATGAGCAGATCAAGGACAGCGTGAGGAAGCAGGTGAGGAGGCTCAACACCAGCACAGGGAAATGTAACATGAAAACTGCAAAATTCATCCTTTGGGCGACTCCTAAGCCATCCTCTGGGTGCCCCAGCAGTGCCCAGAGGTGCTATCACTTTGAGTTTCTGGCTTTATCCCCTCCAGAGCCGTCGTGTTTCCTGTGCTGAGATCAAGGACCCCTTCCTTTACAAGCCCATCCTGATCGCAGGGGTAATGAGGTTCCTGCAGCAGCTCTCGGGTGTCACCTGCATCCTCGTGTACCTGCAGCCAATATTCAAGAAAACAGCTGTGATCCTGGTGAGCCCTGGGGTTCAGCCCCTGCTCGGGCTGTCTCAGCTGCAGTGATGGTTGCCCAATGCTCCAAGTCCCCTACAGACATAAGATCCCAACTTGGAAGAGTTTATTTTAAAGCACCTGGTTGGCAGCAATTGCCAAGCACCTGCCCTGCAAGAGGCTGCATGAGGATGGGGAGCAGGACTGGCCTCACTGTCTCCCTGCTCTCCTCCTCTGAGCTTCAGGCATATTTCCCCCAGTTTCTTACAAGGAGAACAGCTTTGGCCAAGTCATCAGCCAGGTCAAGGCAGCACCTGTAGCAATTTTCCAGTTCCCTGACTGTCCCAGCTCAGCTTCCCCTGGGGTTTTTTTTTTGCAGAAACCAGAGTATGATGCAGCTCTTGTTGGCTTGGTACGTCTGTTCTCGGTGGCGATCGCTGCCGTGTCGATGGATAAAGCTGGGAGGAAGATTCTTCTCTTTGTATCAGGTGTGTCTCCCTCCCACTGTTGTGCAAAGGAAGCTCTTATTCAAGGATTTCCAGGAGCTCTGCAAACATGGAGGAGGCAAAAATTCAGCCCTACAGGACTCAGGAAGGGAGGTGGGGAGGTCTCTTTCCCTTAGTGGTGGCTCAGCTCCTCAGCAGAGGTTTTTTCAGGAGCTCAGTCCTTGACACAGAGGGGATCACTCACCTATTGTTCCCACTTTGCTGCTGTATCTCTCCACAGCTGGTGTCATGTTGGCCTCCAACCTGACCATGGGGATCTATATCCACTTCATGCCACCTTCTCACAACAGCACCATTGCCAACCATACCCTGGTGAGCTCTGCCAGCCTTCCTGCTGAGCCAACCAACTACATCACCCTCATCCCCCTCCTGGCAACCATGTTCTTCATAATGGGTAGGTGCAGAGAGCCCAGGACCCTCAGCACAGGGCTGGGGACCAGCTGGGGGATGTTTCTCATCTGAGGCTCAGTGATACAGGGCAAGGAGATTGGATTTGGAGTCGGAAGGCAGGCAGATGACCCTGAAGAGAAAGAAAGATGGCAACTGAAGTTGCTTTGAGGACTGACAGCAGGAGTGGGGGAGATCATGACTGCTGGGGTTGCAGGGCAGGATTTCACAGGGCTCTTCTGCACTCCCCAGTGAGCTTTGAAGCCTCAACAGCCTCACCTTACCCTCCTCCCCTGCAGGTTATGCCTTGGGCTGGGGCCCCATCACCTGGCTGCTGATGTCAGAGATCCTCCCCCTGAAAGCCCGAGGGGTGGCCTCGGGCCTCTGTGTCATCGTGAGCTGGCTGACAGCCTTCACCCTGACCCAGTTCTTCCTGCCAGTCGTGGTGGGTACTGCCCAGGGGGGCGTCCAGCAGCCCCACCTCAGCCCCTGTCTGCACCAGCTCACATCCCCCTTCTGTCCCCCCTTCCAGAACACCTTCGGCCTCGAGGTGCCCTTCCTGTTCTTCGCCGTCATCAGTGCTGGGAACATCTTATTCGCGGGCTGCTGCGTCCCCGAAACCAAGGGCAGGTCCCTGGAGCAGATCGAGGCCTTCTTCAGGACCGGCCGGAGGTCGTTCATGCGGTAGGAGCTGCCAGCACCAGCCGTGCCAGGCTGCCCGTGCTCAGGCTGGAGGGCAAAGCGAACGTGGTGCTGCTGGGGGTGCAGGATGGAGCTCCCCGTGACGGCGCCAGGAGAGGAACGGGTGGCAACGACCGCCTCGCTTTGGGTGCGGAAGGCGCCAGCTGGAACTTTTTACCTTCTCTTGCCGTCATTCAACACTACCTGTTGCTCTCTGGGCAATGTGTCAGTCCGTGGATGGGGCCAGGCTGGAGATAGAGGTGCCCTGGAAAATAAAGGCGAGGCTGCGGGCAGGAGAGCACGGACATCCTGTGCTCGGCAGCCACCAAAGCAGCCTGAGAGCCTGAGGGTTTGGCTGGGGCAGAGTTAACAGCTGGAGCCGTTCTGGCAAAAGCTCATCATGCAGTTGCAAGAATAAAACAGTTTTGCCTCCAACTGCAAGACGTTGTCTTGATTTAGGGAGAAGGGAGCTGCTGGTGGGTGGGATAGGAGGGGCAGAGCAGGACTGTGGCAAGGGGAGTGCAGCAGACTGCACCTTCCTGGAGTCTTGTGTACTCAAGGACTGTGAAAGAGGCAGAGCCAGGTATTTTGTATAAAAACTGCCACGTTTTATTGCTCTAAAAACACACATTACACTAGAAGCCTAATGAACAGGACCAAGTACAGTTCACAAAGAAAATCCAGGACAAAAGAATGGGAACAGACAAACATTCAGCTGTAGTGCAAGTGATACACTGCAGGAAAGACACAGTGAGTACTGACAACACTTGGTATGGGGGTGGGTCCTTCCCACCACAGGATTTTACTCATCCACAAAGAGGAAGGTGGATGTGTCTCCACCATGGTTGTGTGGAGCCTCCACCTCCACCACTTTGAGATTTCAGCTGCATAGTTAGGAGCAAATTGCTCTTACCCCTTTCCTGTGTGTCCTGCAAGATTAAGGTCTTTTTTCAATTATCTTTCAGAGCCTAACCCCAGGTAAAACACAGCTGCAGGAGGAGGTTATGTCAGTGAGGAACTAATGGCCTTGCTGAGTCTCACATCCAAACTAACTCCTCCCAAAAGGGCAGAACAACAAAGGCTGAGCTGGGAGATGATGTGCCCAGGCATTTGTCCAACCCCCTGAAACGCACTTGGCACCCCGAGGGCTGGTGGAAAGGTTGTACCTCCCGTTCTTGAAACACTAAACCTGCTGTCACAAGGAAGCAGGGGGTAAAACAGCACACGTGACCCAGCCCTTAAGATATGCCAGTTGCCATTTAGATCTCCTGCAGCAGGAGATAAGAGAAGTCACCCAAGAGACGATGTGCTTTATCACAGCATTAATTTAAAGCAGCCTGGGACAGAGGAAGAGAGATGGATCAAAATAAAAAACACAGAGAACATTCAGTATTAAACCTACCCTTTGCTGCTGAGACCCTTTTCCAGAAAGATGTTCAGCCCTGGCTGGAATATGACTGTTTCTAAGCATGGCCTGACTACCAGAGCTCTCAAGAGCCTCTGGTTTCCACTGACCTTCTGAAGATCAAGATCTCTGGCAGCCCTGTGCTAGAACGTTCTCTTTCTCACATGGCCATGGACCAGGTCTTGGTATCTTCAGTGAAACCCTTCCCTGAAGACAGTGGATGTTTTTTTCCTGAGGAAAAAATGACAAAGATGAATTGAGCTTCCCAGGGCTCAGCCCAAGGAGAAGATGCCCAAATACGAAATGAGGTTGGACACTTCAGGGCCTGCGAGAACCTCACTGGAGAAGTATTTTCTGAGTGACCTCCTTTCTTCAGTATAGAAAGTCTGAGGGTTTTTGCTACAACGTTTTAGAGTCTGAGAAATCACAGTGGCTCTTTCCAGAGGTAGAATGGTCTTTTTATTCACTGCACACACAGAGAATGAATTGGTGTTACAAAACCAGCTCCTGCCCAGAGCAGCAGGGTCTGGGTCTGCAGCAGAGAGCGAGCTCTGCTCTGCTCTTCACGCCCAGTGGGCAGCCCCAGGGGACAGTGGAGCTGACAGGCACGAGTGCTGTCAGCTCCACAGCTGAACAGGACATGGAAGAGTTGCACTCTGCATAAATGCTCACATGGTGACTGGTGTAACAGGCCACTGCCAGGGGCACGTGTGCTGCCAGTGCCCAGGTGTCAACAGCTCACTGTAGCCAATGCATCACCCACTCCTGAGCTCTCACATAACAAACTTTCTATCCCATTGTCTCCCAGGAAGCCTTTTCCAGACCTGGCAAGCAGAACCTCTTCCACAGACACCCCATGGATCAGCCACCCAGCCTGGATGCCATCAGCAGGGATGAGGTCGAGCCTGTAAAACCTCCAGAGCAGGGTTTGAACTTCATTTGTCCTTACAAAGCTCCAGGCACCCCGAGGGCGCCTCTAAACACAACTAATAACCACCATGCACTGTGAATGGGCACATTAACTACTGTGATGCTACTACTCTAAAGGTCCTTTCTATCTCCACAAAAGTCTCTTGCCCACACAGAGGTGAGACCATCCACTAACTGTTGCTACAACTCTTAAAAAGCCATGGGTGCTGTCACCAAGCCTGTCTGCAATGATGGCAGCATGTGGCTTGGTTTCAGCTGCATCAGACAGCCAAAATTCCCAAGAGTTCCCACTCCAGACAGGCACCTGTAGGAGTCAGCACTCTTGGAGCACAGATCTGTGACTCACCCAGTTGTGGCAGGCACAGAGACACTTCAAGCACTGTGGCTGAAGGCTCCAGCTTGGCTCTTACAGAAGAGTCCCTGAGGCCCATTTTCAGCTCAGAGCTGAGCTTTGCATCCCACTCACCGTGGCAGATTGATGCAGATTGTTCACTTTCCTCTCTGCCACAAAACACACCATGACAGCACCGTGGCATCCAAGGGACTTCTGCCTCGGTGCCAAGGGAGCAGAGAGGGCCTGTCTGTGCCAAGGAGCCCTCCAGGTGACCTGGAGCAGCACCTGCCTGCCCCAGGGACCACTGCTGGTGCCTGGCATCAGGATAGTCAGATGAAGGCACAAAGGTCCCACCAGTTCTGTGGTGCCTCAGACCAGCCTGCAAGTGTCACCCCAAGGGCTCTGCTCTGCCTTTCACCTCCTGCCACTAAAGCTACTGTGGAACTACTCACAGAGCAAAGCAGTCACTACAAAGACATGCTCGTAGCTACGTGCACCAGTCTGCAACATTCCTCTACTAAGCACTACAGAACTCCCCAAACCCCCTGAAATCAGAGCACACGTCCTGCTCACAAGGCAGGACTCTGCCCTTGAACCTCCCAGTGCAGGTGCTGCACAGGGACACCCTGTGGAGAGCAGAGAGGCTATTCCCACTGGAGCATCCCACTGGATGCAGTGCATTCCTCCTGCAGCATCCACCCCTACAGGACAGACAGCACTCAGCCCCCAGCCTTTCTCAGGCCACAGCACAACCCCTCTGCTCCCCAGAGCAGCTGGGGACACAAAGGGTTGTGGCAGCTCCAATCCAGCAGTTACAGCCCAGTTTTCCTTCCTTCTCTCTCTCAGAAGAGGGGGAAAACACACTTTGTCAAGCCTGTGACCCAGAACAAGGCAAAGGGGTCAAAGGATAACACACTTTTCAAAAGTCTGAGTAATGCTCTGAAGGCTGAAATTGGATTTTGCAGCATTCCTGTTACAGCAGCCAGGGCTGTCCCTGGTGAAAGAGACCTCTGGTGAAAGAGGCAGCCCTTCGAAGGACAGGAAACAGAGCACTCCTTTTTCCTATATCCGGAGAAAATGAGTCCCATCAAAATACTTAAATAACTAGAAATAAATTATTCCCCTTTTTCCTAATCAAAACAAAAAGTAATCATGTAAAAATCAAATAAATTAAAACCCCCAGAAGAAACTGTGATGAGAAGAGGGGGCTCTGGAACAGTTCTGTGTTGCCTGGTACAAAGCAAACAGAAAACACAACATGAAAACCATTGATAGAGCCTGGAATAATAAAGCAAGACACCCCAGCTGTCCACAATGAAATGGTGCAGCCTCCTCTCTGTTTGCACAGGAAGGATATTCAACCCTCCCATGCAAACCCAGCTGAGGACTGATGCAAAAAAGAACACGAGCCCAAAGACAAAGGCTGTACCAGGCAAGCAAAGAGCAGGTCCCTTCCACAGAGGGATGGATCCCAGGCTCACATGAGAACGATGCTCACATCAGCAAAAAATCCCACTTGGCTCAAGCAACAATACCCTTTTCCAGCTGAGGTGCAGCAAACATTGTTTCCCTTCTGCCCCAGTAAAAGAATGAAGCTTAAGAAAAGTGTCCTTATTAAGACAAAGAAATTAATTCTTATAATTCAAGTAAATTGCAGTAACTGCCTGCAGCTGTCTCCAGAGGAAGCAGGGACTGTGCTTTGTAGGTCCCAGGATCTGCCCCAGCACCTCTGGCAGCTCCTCTGCAGAGATGGTTATTGTCTTTATGGTGTTTTTTTTTTCTGGAAGTCCTTTCCCACAAGATCAGCACAGGCAAGGAGCTGGCAGGTCACCTCTGCCCCTCCTCACCCATCCAGAGAGCAGTTCCCAAAAGGGCGCTCCCAAAAAAGGACTGCCTGTTCAGGCTGGGAAAGCAGCACTCAGAGAGCCAGCACCTCTGCAGCAAACAGAAAAAAATATTAAAAAACAAAGGGACTGTGAGATATTTGGTTGAGGGTTGAGGAGGAGAGAGGGACCAACACACTGAGGTCTGGCTGCTGGTGTGAGAAGAGGGCACAGCCTGCCCCAGCCCCTGAGATTTCCAGTTGCTGCAGTGGCCAGGGAAATCGTGGTGTAGCAGAGAGGGGAGCAGGCACAGGGAAGGGCAGAGTGGATTTCCATATCTTCACCATCTCAGTGCTCAGGAGAGGTCACCCCGTGTGCCTCAGAGTGCCTGTCCCTCCAGGGTCCCCGTGAGCTTCTCTTCATCCATTTGCTTCTGCTGCTGGTGGATCCGAGCGTAGGAAATGGCATCTCCCCTGCGGAGAGAAGGGACAGCGTGGGGATGTGAGCTCCAGGTGCCCACCATGGTGGGTACAGCCCTGGCAGAGACATCTCCCAGCTGGGGCCCAGCTCCACCCGGCTCACCCCGACCATCCGTGCTGAGGGATGCCAACGGTGAAATGAGACCTGCTGGCCCTCCCCAACACGCCACCAAAGCTGCTCGTTGCCCCAGAGCTTGGCCCATCCACTCAACAGCTGCAGAAAGAGGGTTGGGACCCTCAGGGCAACCTAGTCTGAACTCCCAAAAAGCTCAGAGCTTCAGCAAACCCCGGGGCCTTCCTCCCCAGGGCTCTGAGATGATGGCAGGGAGATTTTCCCGGGAGCATTTACACCCGAAAGCACGGTTAGTGCAAGAGGAAAGCAGAGCCTTAGGGAGGCAGTTGGGGCGAGGGCTGGAGCTCCACCTCCCCCTCCCCGAGCAGACAAACGTCTCTTACTTCTTGCCCAGCGCCGACAGACCATAAAGGACCCCGGTGGCGAAGGCGATGGCGTTTCCGAAGAGCGTGGTCAGCGTCAGGCTGAGCATGACGGGGAACACGGCCATCCTGGAAGACAGAGGCAGCCCTCAGAGCCTGGCTCCCCTCCCCACGGGGGGCAGGGGTGCTCATCCACCACGCTGTGCCCACATGCATCCCCAGCAGCACCCCGGGGCGTCCTCACCCGCAGTAAAAAGCCGCTTTCTGCCAGGCCCGCAGCTTGTCCGCCCTGGCGGAGACGGCGTTGGCGAACTCGATGAACTGGCAGCAGAAAGGGGCTTCACACAGGAACAGGACAAAGGCGTTGAGCCTCCAGACAGAGCAAACCAGAGTTAATCCAGCCCGGAGTGGGGGTCAGCAATGCCCCTCCAGCCCCCCAGAGACCCCCTGCTCCGTGCCCAAACGCAGGTGAAGGCAATGGTGAGGCTGGACCCCACGGTGCTCCCCCCCTTCTCCTTGATAATTCCCAAACCCTGGTGCTCTATGATTATTTTGGACAAGGGTATCTGAGTATTTACCCAAAAAGGTGTTAAGAAATAACGTAAATAGAATAAACTCAGCATCTCAACCCGCCTGGCGGAGCAAGATCTGGGAGTTCCCACAGTCTGAGGGATGTTTCACTCCCATCCACTGCCAGTAGGGCAGTTCTGCCCCTTCCTCAGAGGACTCTTAATTAACAGAACCTCCCTCCCAGCAGAAAAACAAAAGGAAACTCTGCTCACATCATCCACACGCCGGCCGCGATGTTGAGGGGGTTGATGGTGACACAGTTCCAGAGACCAGCGATGGCACAGGCTGGAAACAAAGAGGTTTTCAGTGACCACGAACACAACCCTGCATGCCCACGGTCAGGAGCCCTCAGCCAGCACCTCTAGGCACTGCAGAGAAGCACAGAAGGGTGGGTGGAAAGTTCTGATGGCCTAAAAGGAGCCCAGGATGCCTGGGAGAGGGTTTCCTCCCAGCTCCTCTGGCTGGGTATCTTTTTGCTCCAAGCACTTGGATGTCTCAGCATGACATTTGCACAACTGTTTCCCTTGTGTAGAACAACAGAGTGTTTGCTTTTACATGATTTTTATGTGCACCTGATTTTTACGTGCCAAGGAATTACTGCTTTGTCCTGGGGTGAACAGAGCAGTACCAGCAGGCACCACCTCTGAGCAGCACAGGGGAAGTTCAGAAAAAACATGACTTTCACACAGGCAAACAATAAACAGAGCAGAGGTGAACCATGTCTCTACCACATGCTGCTGGTCCTGTGCAGCTCCACAAGAAATGGGCAGAGAAGAGCCAAGTTCGGGTCTCTGCTAATACAAATGGAAGCAAATAAAGCAGAGCCCAAAATAGCCCCAGCACTCCTGACTAACCCAAAGAGAGGAACCAGGCAGCAGTGACCAAGCAGAGCTGAATCCACCTCCTTCCTGCCTCATTAAACTTGCAGAGTGTTCCTGGCACCTGATACAACCCCTTCCCTCTGCTGATGCCAGACGGCGGCCGCTGCACACCGGGAACCCGAGCCCAGGTGGGAGGGCAGAGACACGGGCTGAGTCCACAGCAAACAACACCAGCCTGCACAACTCCAGCTAAAATTAATTCTATAGCCCTTAAAGGCCATTTCGGGGATGATCAGCAGCACAGTGGAGAGCAGCAGAGAATGAGACCAGCCTAGGATTGGGGATTTCAGGTGTGTCTGCTAAGGGGATCCCTGAGCAGAGCTGCTGTGAGCAGCCCTGACCTTCAAAAGCCTGGCATATGCTTGCAAGGTTTCTTTCAAGCAGTCACTGCTGAATCCTCAAAGTTGCTTTAAAAATAGTTATCCTTATTTACGGGGCTGGGAAGCACAATTGCAGGCAATGACAGGACAGATCGAAGGTCATCCCACAAGCAAATGACCTCCTGGTTTTAGGAAACACCAAACAAGGTTAATTTCAAACATTTCCTAGAACTAATTCCACAGGACCCAAAATCTTTTGGAGAATCCTGCCAGAACACGATCAGCTAGCAGAAATGCCAGAGGATATATTAACATCCATGCTCCAAGGGTGCTTCTCATCCTCCCATCTCAGAGGGACCAGTGTCGGTGTCCCCACGCTGCAGGAGAAACTGAGGCACTGGGGTGGGATGATCTGCTTCAAAGCCACACATGCAAACAGCTGGAGAGCTGGAAAAGCAATGGGAAGCAGGATTGCTGGGAGCTGAGAGCAGCACAGAGAGCAGGGCACAACACCAGGGGCTCTAATTCTCCGTGGCAAACAAACCCTTGGATGCTGATGGAAGGGGAGCTCAGGGGAAGCACTGCAGGCTTGTGGTACTCGCTCTTCCCCAGGAAAGCACACTCCTAACAATAATGCTGAATGACTTTCTGGCACTTTATAATTAGCAGAGCAGCAAAAACTGTGAACTATCCCCAAAACACAACCAGGGCTGGGGCAAGACCCTGCCTGGCTGAGCAGCACAGCAGAGCGTAAAAGTTCAGGCAGTTCCCAGCTGCACCACAGAACAAACCAAGGGAAGCAGAATGTTCTTTTCCAAGCAAATCTTTTGCTTTATCCTTTTTTTTTTTTTTAATCAAGCCAACCAGGGGTTGTTTTGCCAGGGTTCTGGTTAGTTTGGTCCTGAAACACCCCAAAACAACCCTCGAGCACTAAGTGTCCCTGCAGCAGCGTCAGCTCAGCAACCAACCCGCTTGCCAGTGGACTAATGAACCAGGAAGCCTGAGCTGAGCAAGTGCCTACGTCAGCAGGAGCACCAACCAGCAGGAAAGGAGTCAAAGGTTTGGGATCGCAGGAACACTGCACTCAGAGGTGGCTGCCAAGAGCCACAGAGGCAGATAACGAGCCAGTGACCTTGGGCCTCCTTTGCAGAGCAGCACATCCCACAGCAGCCTGGTGCATCCCTGTCCCACCGGAGCAGGATCAGCTCCTGCCTCAGCAGCCAAGAGGGGACTGAGCTGCCAAGCCAGAGATTTCTTTCTGCAAAACAGAGGCCTCATGATAGGGTTAAAATGCAGATAATGCTCAGTGGCACGTCAGCTATGGAAGACAGACAGTTCTGCCATTTGTTTAACCGCTGTCCCAGCTCGAATCCCTGAGGAAGCACAAGTAACTGGGAGCTAAAATGAGGGGGGAAGGACACCCTTCCCCACAAAGGCTCTATTCATTTCCAGCAGCTGGTCACTGTCCTCAACACAAGCCTATTTTTGCTCCTAGAGCATTTTACAAAAGCCACAGACTCTCCTCGTCCTATTACAAACAGGAACACAAGGGAGAGAAGGGACTTGGCCAAGGTCACCAAGCCAGCATGTGCAAGAGCCAGAGACAGATCCTGAACCTTGTCTGTCTGGTTCCTGCTCCAGCCCCTGGACTTTTCTGGCTTAAGCAAGTTGTGGCTGCAGGTGTTTGCATGTGGTAGATGTTGTCTGCCGGTCTCACCTCCGCTAAGAAAGTTTCTCTTCCTTTCTACAGGGAATTTTTCCTTCTGTAAGAAATAATCCACCCCTGTAGCAGCACCACAGTCCTTGTAAATGAGTTCTGTTCTTTCATAGCAAGCTCTGAGAATAGCAGCAAACTCCAGCCTTGCTGTTTTATTCATCACCTCTTCTCCAAACCATCCACCTCCAACAAGGTGATGCTGAACAAGCAGCATTTTGAAGAGGAACGTTACCAGCACAGGGCACTGGTTGTCTCTTTCCACAGTCCCCCATTTCCCTGCTCATAAAGAGAGTTTGTGTCTCACTGCCTCATGAACCTCGTGAAGGGAGACAGTCAGGGCTACAGAACAAGCTGTCACTCCCCAGATTTTTGGCAATCCTGTTAAGAACCTGTCTCTTCTTCCAAAAGCTTCTTCTCCCAGACTCACCCAAATACGTAAAACTCTCGGCTTTCCTGTAAAAACAAGTCAAGAGTTCTCAGAGCTGTGAACAAAAGGTTGGAAAAATAACCCAAGTATAATTCAGCTGCTTTGAGACACGAAGACAGAGGGGGAGAAAACAAAAGTCTCCAGAGGCTTGCACTTTTAAGCCCCTCTCGAGCTGCTCTAGCACGAGGTGGGCAGTGCCAGCGGTGTGAGCCGCCCTCTCCAGCTCTTCACCCTCCACCCCTGTCCCCCTGAGCTCTGCAGGGGACAGAACCGCAGGAAAAACGTCCAGCTCCAGCCCCAGCCTGTGGGAAAGAGGCTGCTCCACTAAACCCCCACCTGGGACCTGCTCCACAGACACATCCCAGCTGGTGTCCTGGCCGGCGGCCGGGCCAGAGGCGCGGGGGCCTCCGGCAGGGCATGGCGAGGCCGGGATGTTTGGCCCCATCGGAGCAGCCCTACCAAATCCTGTCGCACCCCCGGAATTTCAGCACCTGAGACATGAAACGGTGCGAGCAGCACATGTTTTGCCAGCCCAGCCAAAAGGGGCCGTCGCCAGCCTGCCCAGCGATACCACGGCCTACAGATGTCATCTCCGAAAGCGCCGTGAGCTTGTGCAGTCCCAAGGCAAGAGGCAGGCATGGGAGGGGAGAGGGGGGGATGAGACAAAATCCTACAGCTGATGGAATAAATCAGGGCTGACTGCACTGGCTGAGAAACTCTCTTGTTTAACTCGAAGTTGTGGACCTGAAGCAGAAGAAATTCTCCATCCTGTGCTCTGCAGGAGATCAGACTAAGCGGTCATAACAGTCCCTCCTGCTTTTAAGAGCTATTAATCTCTCCACAGAATGTAGCAAAACAGCACTCCAGGACAGCCTGATTTCTGGCAAAGTTGCAAAGACTCTTTCCCTGGGAAAATTTTTTTCAGCAGCAGGTAATTCAGAGCACAGCCAACTCACTCTGCTGTCTGCAGCTCTGTTCTCAGTGTCCTACCAAACCCCTTAAAAACACACAACACAAACCATTATTCACCTTCAAAAAACCCCACAGGCAGGGCCTGTGCAATCAGCAATAGGAGCAATGGGGAACACGCTCCAACAGCGAGGATAGGGAAAGAAAATAAGTTGCAGGAACGTATAAACACTCAAAAGTCAAAAAAGATGAACCAAACCCTGGGCCCCTCTTCCAGCCCTGACCTGACCCTGCTGAGCACAGGCACCCTGACCCTGGTGATTGCAGTAAAATCTCATTTATCGGCACACAGCCCTCCCCTGCAGTACCAGGGGCTCAGCTGCTGCTCCCATCACTTCCAGGGAGTGCTGTATCCAAGAAGAAACTCGAGGATTTGCAGTTCCTCCCCACCCCGTGACGTCCCTTTTCTCCCAGGTGCCAAAGTTCAGGTTCGGTGAGCACAAAGCACATCCCTAGCGGGCAGCTACAACCATCCCTCCTCAGGCACGGCCACCGCTCCTCCTTCTGCCCAAAAAAAGCAGCAAACGAGTGTCCAGAGCAGACATAAACCCATAACCCCGAAAGACTTTCATGGCACGACCCCCCCTGCACCAACAAGACCCCAAACAAGAGGTGGTAGAACCCCGACACACGCGCTTTCACATGCAGAAACAGCGCCCGGGGGGGGAAACCTCTGGCTGCGAGGGAAGGGGATACTCACACATGCCCCCGATGACCCCGGCAATCCTGCAGAGCCACCTGTACCACCAGGTCATGCCATCATCGGCGGAGGGAGCCGCCGGCTCAGGGGCTGCTGCTTGGAACTGCTCATCCTGAGCGCTCATCTCCCCCCTGCTCCGGGGGGCTCACAGGGGCAGCTCCCCCCGCTCCCCACCTGAGCCCCAGCGGTGCGGGATACCCCCCCACCTCCGTCCAGGTGACACCCCCACCCTGTGCCCCCTTCCAGGGCACAGCCCCTACACCCGGCCCCGGTGCTGCTGGGCCTGTCCCGGTGCCCCCATGCAGGGCCGGGTCCCCCCCAGGGCTGACAATGGAGGGTCTGTGCCTGCAGCAGCAGCGATGCCAGCGGAGCTGCCTCCACGTCTCCCTGCGTGTGTTGCATTCTGGGTCCCCCCCCGGCAGCAGGCAGGGCTTTGGGCTTTGATGTCACTCTCATTAAAAGGCTGGTGGGCAGAGCCCGCTCTGTACATATTCATAAGCAGAGGCACAGCCGTGCACCCCCACGCCAGGGTCTGCGGGCACAGGAGCTTTGGATCCCCCCCTGGCAAACAACGGGGTGTTGTTATCCCTGCAGGCAGTGTTTGCTCACCCAGAAAGGGACACGTGAATCCCTGCATTAAGGTGAATTTAACACTGTTACAAAATTCCGCCCTAGAGGTAAAAGGGACACCTCCCCTTATCGGAATGGAATCAGTTTTTTTCCCCTAGAAAAACGGGAACAGAAGTAGGGCTTTGCAAGTCAGAGATGTCCCAGTTGGCAACCTGTTGGTAATCCAAATGGTACAGAGAAACACCCCGAATTCTCTTAAATTATAGAGGCAACAGCTGCATTTTTTGCAGATGAACATGGAGCACACGGTCAGTAACCAGAGCCCAACTCCGCACAGTTGATCTGGAACAATAAATAGCAGTGAGACTTGGGATCCAGAGCAGAGTGGGAAGACAGATCCCATCTGCTAGAAGGTTACAAAAAAAGGGATTAAGGAAAGGATGTCCTTTCATTACCATCTCCTGTCAGACAGGAAATGAAGGCCCAGTGCCTGCATCACCCACGCACTGCAGTGGGATAGCTGATATTTCCAGCTCCTCGAGGATCTCGCTTCAGGAGTCTACTTTCTAGCTCTTCCAGGAATGGAACGTAAATCTGGAGGCTGGCAAGCAAAACCAATCCAGGTTTAACCAGCAAAAAAACAACTATTAATTAAGGCGAGCATTTGTGGTTGTGAAAGGATGTCAGAGAATCCAACTGAGAGAAACCAGAAGCAGGGTTAAAACTGCCCAGGCAGAACCATTTATTGCATCCAGCATTAAGAGCAAGTGCAGATGTGTCCAGCCAGGCTCCAGGTGCAGAAAACACCCCTAAAGCAGTATATTGTGATTGGAGGATGACAGATTTGGACCAAAGCACAGTCCAATGCTCAAGATATTTAAAAAAACCCCCCAAACTAAAAAAATACATTTAAATGAAACTCAAGTGAATATTTGCCACTGCTCTAAAATCCCTCTCCCTGCTACAACTTGCCCATGTAGCCTCAACCACTGGTCCTGTGAAATGAAGATACAGGTTAACAGCACAGTATTGGCATCAAACCTGGCATTAAGAGACTTAATTCTTTTATTTTCTCCCAGAAAAGAAGTGGTGGTATCACTGTTATAATAGCTGAACCACAGAATGGGTGGCTGGGGAGGGACCTCAGGATGTCATTTAGTCCTCCCACATAAAGCCAGCTGTCACCAGAGCTTGCCCAGGTCAGCAGCTCCTAAAAACATTCAAGATTTGAGCAACCTGTCCTCGTGTGGCACAACCCCACACACGTCTCCTTGTGCTGGCAGTTCATCCTCAGACACAGCTTCGCCTTCTCTGTAACATCACAGAATTTCACTGGGCCTCAGTTTTGAGGGGTGTTTACACTGCAAGAGAGTGAACTTAATGGCTAAACCATAACTGCAGCTATTGGTGGTGTACAGCAGTTTGTATTAGGACACTGAGAAATTAAATGACTCTCCTAAGAGGTCACAGCATATTACAGAAGCAGGACCCTGAGACTTCAGTGTCCAAGTCCCCACCTGCATTAAATCCAACCAAAACAGACAGAAAATCCATATGAGCAATATTTGCTAAATATTTGATGGTTACATGTCTTTTGCATAACCTTTACCAGTATTAACTGAGTCCCAAAGGAGTCAGGAGATACTGTTCTTACTCATAGGTGGGGAAGCAGTTGCAAGAAGATTAAATGACTCGTGTGCCCTCGAGCACTGAACAGGCAGCAGTGACTAATTGGTCCACAGCCTTTCTCAGTGCAGGTGGCCCTGGCCCCTTTTATTTGGGCTCAATAGCGTGATATTCAGCCCAGAAATTGAATCGGTGATCCTTAACATTTTCATGGAATTCAATTTCAGCTTGGCTTCCTGTTGACTGCCAGAGGAATTGCTGTTTCCCATGGAACACCATCGTCTTCATGGTGCTCACATCACGGACCTGCATGGAGAAAGGCCAAACCATTTCATCTCAGCAGCCTGAAAAAAATATACTGGAGACTTGCAAATTGGTCACTCAGGGAAAAGCTGCCCTACAAAGGTTAGAAGAAATACAGTAGATCTCTGTAGTTCTCACTCACATCGGTGTTTACATAACAGAGATCAGAGTCTGACACTGATTTGTGATTGAACTGGATGGAAATCCCTAATGAGGAGACGGGTCTGTTCCCATCCAAATCATTCCAGGTAGGTTCCTGACTCACCAGGATGTAATTGAAGTGTGTGTGGTTGCCCTCAGTGCCCAGGTCAGTGTACAGGGCACGGATGGCAATGCGGTGCTGGGGAGCCACGTCGATGAAGGTCCGACACACATCTCCTTGCCTTTGGTCAGGCAACTGCACAGGATTCACTATTTCACCTTGGGGACCAAACAGCTGCTTGTCACAGTCTGATAGGGGCAAAGGGAGCAGAAGAGAATATGTTTTAGAGAAGTATCCAGCATCTCCAAGAAAGAAAACATTTAAATTAAACAGAGACAGAGCAGTTTCTCTGAGGATTTTCATCTGGGAACCTCCAAGCATCAGAAAACACCTGTGGAGGGCTTGGCCTTAAAATAAGGGAATAGTCCACAATTAATACTAATTCCAACACTCCTCAAGAGCAGCTGATTAGCTGCTAAAAATGAAGCAAGGTTTCCATAGATTTCCATAGGCAACCATCATCCGTGGAACCCTGGAACACCTTGTCACGGGTGCCTTAATCTAAAGCAATAGCAAAGCTTTCAGTGAGGTACCTTGGTAATATTTTTTAGTTGCAGTTCTGCTGCTGTACTGAAGAATGACCCCGTTTCCTGGCAGCACAACACGCTGTTTCACAATCAGTGTGTTCGTTCTGGAATTTATCAGGGACAAAGGGAGCTTCCTGCAGCCTGTCCGCCACATCATCCGCCCAGAAAACAGCACTACCTCACCTGGAACGAGGAGCACAGGGACTAGAAACACTTTTACTTCAAGAAAAAGGCACAGTTTATCTCATATAGGTCTGGAATAAAGTAATTTCTGCATCTTGTCCCTATCTTATCAAAATCTGTCATGAGAACAGTGCAGTTAACTAATCTAATTGTACTGATTCCAGCAAGAAGGTATATTAGAGTATAACAGGCCAAAACAAGCAGCTCCTTTAACCCCACAAACTCCTTTCATCTCATATCTAACAACAAAACAGGTGAGAAACCATTGTGTGAGGGGAGGACAAGCATCATCTTCATTTTGCTCCATCTGGCAACAACTTGGCAGGACGGAAAAACTCAGTAAAACAGTTTCAGAGGTAACACAAGCTCCAAGGCAGCAGGAACCTTTCAGGGCCCCAAAGGAGGTGCAGCTTTCCCAAAGGGCCAGGCTGGTTCCCAGCAGCCCCAGGCAGTACCTGCACTGCAGTTGAGGGAGCTCTCCAGGATCCTGAGTGTGATCTCCTCCCTGAGGGGCCGCCCAATGGCCACGGTGCAGTCACTGCTCTCCACACCAGTCATGTTGATGATCCCACTGGCGTTGAGAAACAGGTTTCCACAGACACCTGGAGAGCAGAGACAGGTGAGAAACACATCCAGAAGGAACCACAGCTGCTGAAAAACAACCCCCATTCCCTTCATGGCACAACGAACAGGTAAATGCACACCTGGGCAAAGCATGGGAAGAGTCATAGAATCACAGTGTTCTATCATATGGAATATCCTGAGTTGGAAGGGACCCACCAGAATCATTGAGTCCAACTCCTGGCCACACCAGGAATCACACCATGTGCCTGAGAGTGTTGTCCAAATGCTTCTTGAACTCTCTGCTGTCCCAAGGGCTCCCAAATCAAAAGAGTTTTGGAAAGCACAGGGAAGTGAGTTCCCAGCTCAGGATAACAAGGGCATTCTGGAACAGCATATTTTCCCTCCTCAACAGAAGTATTCCCTCCCATGCTCCTGGTCCCTGCATGGCAGCAGGGTCACCACAACCCAGCTGCACACAAGAATCACCTTTTGGCAGCGTCCTCCTCACCTCCGCCGGTCTTTGTCTGCTCCTGAGGCGCAGCAGACAGAGGCAGGTCCAGGCCCTTGTATCTCTCCTCCCTGCCAGCTGCAGCTGTTGTCAGGTGTGTGGCTGGTGTCACTGGCTGCAGCTCTGCCCCAGGGGACCTGGTCCCCCCCTGCTCAGGACAGGGCCCCGAGGAGCAGCCACGCACCACGATGGCCTTGGGGAAGCGGCGGCAGAAAACGGGGTCCACGTGCTTGCGGGTCTGCGAGTGGAGGCAGAAATCCCGCCGTGTCTGAATGCCATTCCCACAGGAGGTTGAACACTGCAGAGGAAGAAACCAACAGTCCTTTTATCTCTGTGCTCCAGTTGGTATTTATAAATAAATGCATTGACAGGCATGATCTGGGGGGGCTGATGTTTTGTTCGCTGGTGCTGTTCTCCCTCTCGCCCTTTCGGTGCTCTTGTTCCAGCAACTTATAAGAGGCCCCACCTTCCAGGGGGTCTTCCAAATTATATATTTAAATTGCAGAACCACTTCCTAAAAAATCCAAAAATATCTGCATTCCAGAAGAAAGCATGCCAAGAACCATTTTTAAACTGCAGCCAAAACCTTAGCTGAGAAAGGTGGGAAGCAAACCCACAGCTGCTAAACACAGGGCAGTGGAAAGGATGGAAAACATCCCCAGAAACAGTTCAGAATTTCTGTGGGAAGCAAATACACGAGGCAGAAGTTGTGTTTCTCCCCTGCATGCTTCAGGGCAGTGAATGGCTGTTAAACCATTGCATCTGAAGGGGGGCAGGTACCTCTGACCACTCGCTGAAGCTCCACTCGTAAGAGCACGTTCTGATGACACAGGGGACGCTGGTGGGCGGCTTCTCTGCCACGGGGCACAAATGTTCCTCCTGCAAAACCTCCTTGCCTTGGTGGATCTGCACACAGGTGACCAGCTGCACAGCTAAGCCGAGCCCACAGCTGGAGGAGCAGGGCCCAGCTGGGGTCACCTTCCACCTGACAGGGCATGGAGGAGAAAAAGTAAGTCAGCGATGAATCCCCACCCTCTCTCACTGCAGAAAATGCACTGCAACTCCCTCTTGCTTTGTCCTTCTTCACCCTCTGCCTCACACTCTTTGCTGTTTACAGTACTTGGAAGGCAGCCTTTGGAACAAGGCTGGGAGTTGGACACAAACAGAAGGCATCTGCATTTTGCCAGATTCCAAATATACCCTGAGTCTTACTCTGCATCCATCAGTCCTCCCCAGGGTGACACACACAGGCTTAACTGCAGAAACAATCTTGTCTCCCTCCAAAACACACACCACTGAACAGTCAGATCAGGATCAGACCCAGAGGTTCTGGGAGTGGCATCCTGTAAGAAAAGTTCAGATGCTTGTAGCTTTGCAGTCCCACAGCAAACAGGGCAGGGTGAGCTCTGGCCCATTTATCAACCCTGAGCCATATCCCAGATCACACCATACAAGTTCATGGACAGCCCCTCTTCCCCAGTGCCTGCTCTTGTGGTTCACTTTGACCTTGCAGGCCACAGCTCCAAATTACACGGTTCCTGCTCCTCTGGGTGAGGCAAACCACCACCCTGGGTGTCTGCCACAATCTCTCCTGTCTTCTCTCCAGCATCCCTTTCACAGCAGAGGACTTTGTGCATCACCCCTCCTGCACAGGATCCATTGTGTAATGCCACCTGGAATAATGCAGCCATCAGAGAGTACCTCCAGCTGTCACCTGTCCTCACTGGATTTTAAATCCAATCTTAAATGAATTTTAAATAATTTTTTTAAGTGTACTTCCAGTCTATGGAAGTACAATTGGAATTCTCTTAATGCACACACACACTGGCTCACATTTGAGATCAGCAGTCACTCCAGTGAGTGCAGTCTGCAACACCACAAAGCCTAAGGAAAGTGCAATGAATTTCCTTCAGTTTTCAGAGCAGCAATTTCAGATTCTGATTTATTTAATTCTACCTCCCTTCCTTAATGCTACGTGAAAACTGTAGAGCTGGCAAATGTGTCACCACCTTTTGCAATTATGGATCTGTTCCTACCTCCCCAGGGTAATAAGGGATCAAGAGGTTTTCAGTTTTTCTCTGGACTCAAACTGCAAAGACTTCACTTAGTTCTGCCTGAGAAAGGAAAGACTCTCAGTTTGCTGAGTATGGAGCACTGCTACAGTTTTTGCAGCTGGCTGTGCTTTCAAAGAAGGGAAGACAACATCCTCAGAGTAGCCTGACCCTCACTTTACCATGTCTCTGGAGATAGAGAAAGGATGGAAAGACCTCTCACTGGCTCGTTGTCTCCTGATAACTGCTTTACCTTGGTGGGCAGGGACTGAGATCACAGACTTCCATCCTGCTCTCTGGCTTTGGCACTGGATGACAGTTTTCTTCTTGGGTTTCTTCTTTGGTGTCAAAAGCCACACAAACATACTGCAGCTGAGTCTTACCTAGAAAGGGAAGCAACCTTACTGCAGGCCAGGCAGTGTCTGTGTGTACAACACAAGCAAACTCTGCCCAAGCCACGGCACACTTACTGCCCTCATCCCCCCAACTCTGAAGGACATTAGCAGCCAGGCCACTCTCTAAATTATTCTCTGCCTAATCCAGGCCCCCTTGCCTCTTCCAAAAAAAATTGTGACCACAGCTACACTTAGAACTGTAGAGGCAAAAAGACCAGGGCCCCGAGGTTTCCAGGCACTGAGCTCACACTTACAGCCAGGTAGCATTTCCTACAGCACTGGAAGGTCTCACCTCTACCACAGGAGGCAGAACACTCTCCAGCTACAGGGCTCCAGACATACACAGTCCGATTTTCCAGTGGGATATGCCCAAGTGACTCCAGAGGCTGAAGCAAATGTGCATCTTCCTCCTCAGAACAGAGCAGAAAGACCCAGACTGACATTGGCACCTGCTTTCCACATCAGTCCTGATCTAATGAGGCTGGGGGATACCTCCAGATCAAGCCTACAACATACTTGCTGTCACTGAAGAAAGAGGCATATTTAAGCACTTTCTCTACTGTTACAAAATATAGAAGAATCAGAGACAGCTAAGGACATCCAAAAGTCAAGACCCCTCCTAATTCCCACTACCTAAGGAGAGAAAGATACCTGAGACTGGACATGCCTAAAGCAGTATCTTCCCCATCTCTAAATGTAAACCTGGCAGTGGCTCCCCAGTATAGATTTGGAGCAGTGATCCCATGCTGAGAATCCTCCTTCCCTGCCAGCAATCCTCCCTACCATGTCAGAACCCCTCTGTTTGCCAGTGAGGTAATTCCTAGTGGGCCAGAGGTTATTTCTGGTTTGGGTTTTGTGAGGAGAAATGAAGGAACATGGTCAACACCTGCTCTAAACAAACCACCACTATGAACTGATGAATCAGCAGCATAATTTAAGAGGGACAAAGCTGTCTAAAGTGACAGGATGAAGCTTCAACTGGGCTGACATCCTTGGTGCAAACCACCCTCCCCAGCTCCAGCAGTAGGGTGGTGATTCTTAACTGGCCTCCTGTGGATCACAAGTGCAAAGCTCCCAGTGAGATTCCTGAGAAAAAGCCAAGCCAGTAAACTCACTTTGTCCCATCCTAAAGGGCAGACATTGATCACACAGGGCACAGGGGAGAGGGGCTTTTCCTCTGCTGGGCACAGGCTGTCATCCACCACAGTCTCCAGTCCATCACGGAACTGAACACAGGTCAGGTTCTGCTGGGCAACTCCAGTTCCACAGACAGCAGAGCATTCATCTATCTGAGACATCTTCCACCTAAATGGGAAGTAATTGTATCACTCTATTTTCCATCTGGATCATGGAGGTTTATTGAGGCCACTGATTACAGAAATGGGTCATGCAGAGTATTCAGCAGCTTCTCTGCTTCAAAAGCCTTGTTTGGATGTGATTGAGAGGACAATTTCAGTCCTTGCACTGACAACTTTCAAGGACTAAAAGCACCTAAGCTGAAGAGCTGCAGTTCACAGTTATCACTTTTTATTAAACACTAAAATGTCTATGAAGTCAATATCTGGGCAGGCTTGGCTCTTGGTCCTCTGTCCAGAATAATTAACAAAGGCTCTCCTCCTCTTTGTTGGCACAATCTTGGAAGGGATGTGAGAGACATCTTCCTCTGGCCATGCCCTCAAAGTATTTTCATTTATTCCCATTCTTCAGCTGACATCTCAATTACCTCATGGGACCAGGAAAGACAGAACATGGTCTGGGATCTGCTATGCCATTATAATTAGGAGGAAACTAATTCATACTTCTCTATTTTTTCACCTTCCACAATGCAAGTGAGGCTGCAGAGGAAAGGGAAGCAGGAATTCAGCTGAACTCCCAGGAATACCAACCTGTACAGGCACTGCTCCATGGCACAGGGCTTGTGCTCTGGAAGGGGCTGTGGGAGCTCCAGACACCACTGATCCTCTGTGATTTCATTTTTTGTCTGATCAAAGCAGACATGAACCACTGGTCGTGTCCCTGGGATGCAAAAGGAAAAGGAATGGAAGTTATAAACAAAGTGAACAGTTCACCTCTATTAGGAAGAAGCAGTAATTTTACTTTACTCAATCATCTGTGTAGGAAAATGGTGTAGCTGGGAATACAGACTTCCTACAAATACACAAACCCCTTCTTTCTGATATAACTTTTCCTCAAGAGTTTAAAGTGATTTTCCAAGGTGAACACCCCAGAAGATGAGAAGTTTGATGGATAATCCACTGCCAAAATGATTGCTCTAAACTGGCCATTTGCAAGACCAAGGATATCAATCTTAATTTGATCCAAATTACTTCTAATGATCGTGATGTCTGACTGATGAGGGACAGGCTACTGAAAATAAGCTCTAGCAGCCAGCTGTTTTTAAATGACATTCTGTAGAGCCAACCATGCAATACCATCACACAGCCTTTGTGCTCAGACAGCACCATGCCAGCCTCCTCAAAGTGATCACCAATAGCCAGAACTAGACTGCAGGTTAATGGGAGACAAACTGCAGACTTGCAGTGCCTGTAGCATGCAAGGATTGAAATATTCATAAACTACAGCCATAAGCAAGTTTTTTAACAATAATGAACTGACAAGTAGAGCAGATGAAAAGTCCAACTCAAAAAAAGTTCCAAGCAAAGCTGTAAGGAGTCTCCTTTCAGTGAATGAGCTACCCAGAAGGAGAGCCAGGCATTCCTGAATCTCAAACAGCATGACCCTGAGCAGCAAATGTCAAGAATCAATCAACAATGTTATCTTTTCTCTACCCTCCTTGTTTTCAAATGATGTCTACTGCTAAGGAGGGCCCAAGCACCACTTTCAGCTCTCAAGATGTAATTTCAGCTCAGATTCTCAACTTTCTGTTATTTTAAGTCCCAACTTTCTCATTTTTGTTCTGTTTTGGCTGCATTAGCTGGGAAGCCCTAGAGCATTTTGAGTTCTTTACTTCAGAGTTTCAGCAATCAGTTCACCTGGGGAATTTGCTGGAGAAAAGCTCTCCAGACATAACTAGTTTGTATAGATTGACTTCCATAAATATTCATTAATGCATTTTCTAAATCCTTGTCATAGAAGTCTTGAGAGGCCTGCCAGTGTCATCTGAATTATCTGGTAAACAAGATGTCAGACCCTGTATCAGAGTGAGCTGTTACAATCTGCATTATGATTTCTTCAGGGAGACAGAAAGGATTAGCCATGGCACAGGAATAGAATTCTAAGAAGGAAGTTTCATAATTAGCTCTGAGGCTTTAGTTAAACACTAGATACCACTTTGGTCTCAGACTTCTGATGTTTAGCCAACTTCAAATTACAGTCTTCCCTAACTTTGAAAAATCTGAGAAAATTATTTAGTCTTAAAACCAAAAGTTCAGTTAAAACCTCTTTTTAAAAATCCTCTTCATGATCAAACATTTTCAGTATCATTTTGATGATTAAGCTCATTTGCTGATTTGCTAATTGAATTCAAAAGCTGTGCCACTTTTCCCTTTGATTCAGTTTAACACTTGCAACTGCAGCTCACTTTCAGCAATTTCCTTTTAAATGCAGTTCAGACCAAAGTAAAAGTCTGCCCAGATGTCCATAAAAAGCAAAGGCTGAGTCCTGCTGTCTCACCTTCCCCACAGGTCACTGAACACGGTCCCTGCTGAGGAACCCACAGATAGGTCAGATTCTCTCTGGGGACAAAGTAGCTGAAGGTGATGTCTGGGTTGGTGGCATTGCCATATTCTTTTGAGTACCTTCTGTAGACCTGGGGAAGGAAAACCTGTGGTCAGTGCACAAGTTAACTCAGATTTGTTTCTTAGGATGGAGGTAAGAGAAGCCAGTCCCTCTTTTTTTCCATCCAATCCTGAGCCTCAATGCAATGACTCAGTTCTTGCCAGTCAGAGCACTCACCCTGTGAATTCTGGACACAGAGCACTAAAAAAGATTAAGCCAAGCAAAAGGTTTAAATCTGTGTGCTTTTCCCTACATAGCCACACCCAAAAGCTGCAGAAAGCCTGGCCTTGGACACAAAGCCTGTTACACCTGGATGCTGCACTGCAGCACAGCTACACAAACCTGGCCAGTTCTGACTGGCCCCCTTCCAACTCTGCTACTTTAATTTACCTGTATTTCAATTTCTTCTCGTGTTGGCCCATCCACATGGATTTCCTCCAGGCTTGGCAGGTTGTCCTTGGTGAGAAACACTTTGTATTTGATCTGGTTGTCCTCCAGAACTGACGGGTAGGTGACGTTCTGTGAGATTTTTCCTTTTCCAGCAACCACATGCTCTCCTTTAACCTTCACAGCTAGAGAAGCAAGAGTAGCAGTGATGATAAGAGGATCCCCTGGTGCTGGGAGCTACAGGCTGCCCATTTGTTAGAAACCAGTTTGACCTAAGCTGGGCATCCCAAGGAGCACTGCTTCTACAACTTCTCACTAGAGAGCATCCCACAAAGTGCAGCATCAGGGATTTTCTTCCCAAACTCCATTTCCTTATTTGCACAAGCTGGTTTTAGCCCTGTATTCCCATCTCTCCTTCTCCCTCAGCTCACCCAGGTGTGTGAAGAGAGGTCTCCGGTTGGTAACGTGGACAGAGGTGGTGTTGTAAGGCAGGGACAGAAATGTCACATACTCTGGAAAGAGGGGGAAAAAAGAAGATATGGTCACCTTGCATCACTAGACTTCTGTTAGGAAGGCTGGGGATTACAGATCAACCCCTCTTCCCCCTACTAGCATGTGTCCATTGGAGGACAACAAAGCTGAAGGGGTTTATGTAGCTAATATAAAATAAATAAGGATACAACAGTGATGGCCAGCAGGAAGCATGGCCAATGCTCTAAGGCTCATGGTGGGATTCTTGGGGCTGCCCTGTGCAGGGCAGGACTTGGACTTTGATGATCCTTGTGGATTCCTCCCATCTCAGGATATTTATGATTCTATGATCTGATATGGCCTCCAGCTCCCAATTATTCCATTTCTGATCCACACCCAGAGAAGAACTATGACAAAAAAAGGCACTCTGTCTACACACCAGCTACCTCCCTGCCTTCTCTGTTGGACCACCCAAAGTCCATCTCCATACCCTCCATAAGATAAAATCAAGCAGAAGCAGAAGGACAAAGTCACATACAGAAGGTTGTGACCACTGACTATGCACACAAATATGCAGCACACAAACAGCACCGCAGTGTTGAGCCTGAGGGGGAGGACTACACACCTTTAGCTTTTCCTTCCATGTAAGATCCACTCACTTGGGTGCAAGTGGAGTTATCACCCCCACAGACCTTGCAGGAATCCATTATCTTCTCAGAGTCCATCTGGCCGTCACACCCGAATGCCTGAGCAAAGGGGAGAGTCTGTCAGACCTGCCTATTCTGGGAAAACAAGTGAATGAATTCCTGAGTTCCTGAAACTGCCCTTTCCATTTGGAATTGGAATTTAAGAAGACAACAGAGACAAAGATGCATTTGTACCTACATCCACCACTGGACAGCAATGTGAAAAGTCAGGGACTGGGAAGTCTTAGCTGAGAGCACAGGTCTCATTAACTGAGTGACATTTTCTTTCCCATAACAAGCAGCCCAAAAAGATTTCTCCTGTGACCTAAAACAAAAGCCCTGCACTCCTTCTCTTCTAAGAACTCTTTCTGGAGGTGGGGAGGAAAAAACAAAAGTCCAGGGGAACAGTAAATATGAATGACAGGTTCTAAAGGAATCTCTAGCTCCCCAAGCCCCAAAGCCAAACTTAGCTCACATCCTTCAGCCTGGCCTTCAATCCCATGGAACTGAGGAGAGATTCTATCCTCATTCCCACGAACAAGACTAATTTACACAAAGCTACAGGAGGATCTCAGCAGGCTTAGCAGCAAAACATGTGCAACTGCTGAATTTATGCTAGAGGCACTGATCCCAGGCTTTGGAAGCTGCCACAACATGCATATTTATCACTGTTGCCAATAAAACAGCCAAAATCAGAACAGGTTATGCCTACACCCTCTGCTGTTCATTGGGGGAAACACACCACAAGACATGGTGAACACGAGGATAATGAGAAAAACATAAAATTTAAAAAAAGTATTCTGGGAATGTAAAGAAACAACAGCAAACATCCACCCGGGTCAGCACTGAGCAGTTACTAAAATGCAGGCGGTGCGGGGGAGTTACATTCAAGTTCATCAGCAAAGAATGTCTTTCTCAGGTCCAATCCAGAAAAAAAAACCCCAAAAGTTATAGTTCAGTTTTTGTTAGTGCTGCTGCAACAATCAATCTGGTGGCTTCAACAGAGTCAGCATTTTATGGGGCTAATTACACCAGGCAAACTGAGCAGCTAATGATGTGTCCTCCACCAACACATAAACCACGTGCTTCTTGGATTAGGGACGTGTGCTTAATGCATAATTAGCAGAATGTCTTTTCTAGAGGGCACTGGATGCACAGACAGAACAGTAGATTTGTTGGATCCCATCCAGCACACCAAGAACTAAACTCTCTTCTAAGAAGAGCTTCCTCTGTTGTTTGGGACACAGTGTTTTTATCTCTGCTCCACAAACTGACTCCTTTGGTGCAGATTACCTGCCCCAGGTTCCCCTGGATTCCCCAGTCACTTACTCTGCAGCTTCCCATTATACAGAGATGGAAAGGCCCGTGGTGCTCAGAGTCCTCCTGCTCACACCTGGTTCCATCCATGAAACTGTCCTCACGGCTCACCATGAATTCCTTCTCAATGGCCCTGCACATGTGCTTGCAGAGCAGGTCCCCTGGAGCAGACAGGCAGAAGGGAGTTACTCTTGCAGAAAGTCATGTGTCTGACCCTCAAGAAATGGGAAGAAACCCAGAGTGGTTGTGGATTCCCATCCCTGGAAGTGTTCAAGGCCAGGCTGGATAGGGCTTGGAGCAACCTGCTCTAGTGGAAAATGCCCCTGCCCATGGCAGGGGTTGGAAAGAGATGATCTTTAAGGTCCCTTCCAACACAAACCATTCTGGGATTCTATCATCTGACAGAGTCCCCAGGCTTCATGTGAAAACTAAAAAACTCAGTGAAACAGTCTTTTAGCTTCAAAGTACAGACATGTCTCTGAGTGCTCCCTGCACAAACAAACTGAGGTTTCACACTTTCCTTACCTTTAGCAAAGCCAACAGCAGAAGTCCAGGTATAAAAGGATGGTGTTTCTACAGTAAGATACAGTGGCTTTAAATTTGTTGCTGCACATTGTTCAGCCATAAAGTCCTGCTGGGTAGTCAGACAGGCCTGAATCCCAAAAAGAATTGTGTGGGTAAGGAAAGGAAGTGACTGAGCACAGAATCCCAACCAGCATTTTACCAACTAGCTAAAGGCAAACAACTGCATATAAAGAAAACCACTTTAAAGGGAGGCTACAGGGTATGCAGAGAATTGTGTTTGGAAGCTGATATCTTTGCAATTTATACAAAATAAGGAAAACAGGACCAATGCAAGAAAGTCCCTCTGAAGAAAACTATCATTAAGTGAGTCACTATTTTCTCAACATCTGGGGGCATAGAGAAAATGCCTCATTACACGTGAACAATGCTATTAAATAATGTCTTCAGTGGCACAAACAGATGGAGGCTGTACACCAGATCTTTAGCCCTCCTTCCCAGAGCAGTCAGCTGCTGTGTACAGTTGAAAGTTCTCAAAGTGTTAAGACAAAAGCTCAGGTGATGCGATGAGCTCCGTTACCTGTGCATTGCACATCTCCGCTTGGATGCTGGCACCGCGGCATTCCTGCCCCCCAAAAGCAGGCCTGGGAATGACAGGAGAACTCCTGAGCAGAGGCAGGTTTGTGGCAACCAGAGAGCAAGGCTCAGCCCCTCCAAGGCCCAGCAAACACCCAGGTCCCCCTTCTCTCACCTGGGGTTGTTGCAGAACCGCTGCCTCACCACGACTCCGCCGCCGCAGCTGCGGGAGCAGGGGGAGAAGGGGCTCCAGGCTGACCACTGCCCATGGACCACAGCCATGGGGTTCAGTTCTTCCAGAGAGCTGCACTGGCCCTTGAAGCACCACTAGGACCAAGAACACACAAAACTGGCAGCAGTACCACGGTGAACCCAGCAGGGCTGGGATCTACAAGGGTGGCACAAGTCCCCGTCATTTTGCAGGCAAGTAACAGAGAATCCCAGGGTAAATGAGGCACCTTCTCACAAGAGGCTGAAAAGTCCCATTCCTAATTAGGGTCTAACTGAGCTTGAGGTTAAAACAAAGAACAGATAGGTTATTTCAAGTAGAGACCAAAGTCTTAGGGGAGAGCTCAGACATCAGGCTACAGAATTGCAAAGCAACTCCAGAGACAGAGACAAGGTGGAAACACCAAGATGAGGACATAATGGTACTAGTTTATGACTGGAATGTCAGCTCCCTGGCTAAGGGGCAGAGAGTGCCATGTACCTTCCAGCCACTGACAAGGGCTTGCTATCTGAGCTCCAAAGCACCCACACCCACTTCTGTCAGATCAGCAGCCTCCTTACCTTACTGATCCCACACTCCGTACCGTCCAAGAGGGGAACCAGAAGCCGAGTACAGCTGGATTTGTCTGCTGGTTGTACATGGCATGAGAGAACTTTACATATGTCCTGGTGTGATGAGAAATTCAGGGATTTCAGAGAGTCACTCAGCTAGTTCAGTCCTCAACACAGCAGGCCCAAAAGTTTAAATAGTGCCATGTCTCAGGTGTTTGGTTTTCCCACAGTACCAACAATGCAAGCTCAATAATTTCTTCTGCTATTGGGCAAAGTTGTGGGCAAGTCAAAAGACCATCACTTTCAGCTGTAATGCTGGAAGATGATCAAGTGAAGCAATTAATTTTTCACCCACCTTAGTACTTCCTCATTAACAAAACATGTCCAGATGGCAGCTATTAGCCACGCTGTGTTTGTCAGACAAGGGCACTTGAGCCGTGGCAGGGGAGGTGAAG
This sequence comes from Platyrinchus mystaceus, assembly GCA_035041135.1. Taxonomy (NCBI): domain Eukaryota; kingdom Metazoa; phylum Chordata; class Aves; order Passeriformes; family Tyrannidae; genus Platyrinchus; species Platyrinchus mystaceus. Next base: position 3,914,240 of record JAWWLV010000040.1, read on the forward strand.
GAATTCAGTGAACAAGAGCTCCCCAAGGCAGGACCCTGAGTGGGTGTACCCTGCACTGCCACGCCAGCTGTGTACAACAGCACCCCACTGTGCAAGCCTTAAAGGAGATTTATGTGGGGGAAGGAGGTGATGGAGAGAAGGGAAGCATTTTTAAAGCCTTTGAAGGTTTGTTCTTCGCCAAAAAATCTGTGGCAGAAAAGCACCTTCCATCCCTTTACAATAAAAACGTTGCCAGCCCCCTTTTCCTGAACTTTGGCTCCAGAACATTTCCCTGCTGCCCTTAGCAAGACAGACAAACTTTCTACCTACAACATTGCTGTCAGCAAAGGTGCAAGCTGTGGCAACACTCCCAAAGGCTATTTTACATTGCTCATCTGCTCCGTAGTACAAGCCAGGCTTCCATCCAGGGATGCTGCCGTCCATGTCCGGCAGGTCATTCAAGCAGCTTGTTTGGCCTGTACTGATAAAAACATAAGGAATATCACTTTCCCAGCTGTGGGCAGTGAGGACAATGACATGTTTGCAAACTTGTGCTGAGTTTCATTCTGGGAGTTGGCTGTTGCTTTCCCAGACAACACATGCTCGCTGTGGGCTGTGATGGATTTAGCTGCAGCAGCTGCCTGGAGATGCTCACAGTTCCCTGCTGCTCAAGTTATATCCCATTCCTGTTCTGCACCCAGCCAGAGCACAGCCTGCAGTGCTTGTCTGAACATAGATGATCTGGTGTTGTAAATAAAATGTCCAGGCTGAGCCAGTGTCTGAGAAATCCAACATAGCCCAGGCATGTCAGTCACTGACCGAAGTCGTTTCCAGCTACGTGAAGCAAAAACTGGGTTTAACCTCAGAAAAAAGCAAACCCCAAGCTTTTCACTGCTCCTCATCTTTCAGTAATTTTGTTTAATTCTTTGACATTTCCTCTCCTAAGCTCTCAGCAGAGGGAACAGCAGAACTTGACCATTCCCTTACCTGACAAGGGCCAGGAACTGTTCCCGACTGCACGGTGACCACGTGAGGTCGATGCTGTTGTGGTTTCCTGCTGAACCCATGATGTAACCACTGCTGCTGCACTGATTCCCCTCTCCATCGTGGGGGATTCCAAGGCTGTAACAGAAAGCAGCACAGTGCCCTGAGCAGAAGAAACCCAGAGGCTGGGTTCCCTCTGAGCCTCTCTTCTCTAAGCGAGGACTGAGCTCCCTCTGCAGCCCTTTTTTCCACTGTGGTCACAAAGGTTTTCTCTCCTCTTTGCAGCTTCTGAGGTGTCACAGAACATGCAGGAATGCAAGAAATGCAAGGAACTCTTTAAAAAAGTTTAGAATTATCCATGGGAAGATCCCTGTTATGTCAAGAGATCATTTTCCTTCTTCAGAATCCCTTAAAATGGGGAACATTTTTACTCGAATAAAACCTACAGGGCTGCTCTGGGGCTTTCCTACTGACCTGTGCCCAATCTCATGGGCTATGGTGACTCCAAGGTCAAAGCCAGTGTCCTGGGTAATCACACAGCTCCAGAATGAGGAGCAGACTCCCCCTAACTGGGTCACTCCACGTAGATCCTTGTTGCCATCAGGTAACTCCAGGTCAAACCTAAAAGTAAGGAAGGCAGGTACAGAGAAAAGAGCAAAGAGCCATCACAGCTATTAAAGTGAGGCACAGACATTCAACTGAATTTCCTTGAGCTTCCTACTCTAACTCTGCCAAGCTAACATTTCTTTTGACACATGGAGTTCCCTGGAGCAAGACTGCAGCAGTAGGATCCCACTGCTCAAAATTTATGATGGTTCTACATTAAAAAATCCAGATGTCCTCAGAGGAGGAGAAAAGAGTAAAATGACATAATCCTATTTGCAAAAGACAGACCAGTATCATCATCTCGTTGAAGAAAGAGCACCAAACAAAAGTCACTGCACTCAAGAAAAGGTTGCATTTGACAAATCAAACCAAGGCAACTTATAGTAAGGAGCCTGAAAGTCAGATAAAATGTCTGAGCAGGAACAGCACCAGGAATCTTCCACTGAAAACACCAGTGGGTTTTCACTTCCAGTTACTGTTCAGCTTTTCTACCCACAAAAAGCTGCAGTGGGTTTGGCTGTGCTGCTCTGGGAGCACACAATGTCTGCTCCAGCCTGGGGGAATATCCCACTTCCTTTAGAAACTGAAGGAACAGCATCTCTGACCAACTGCATTACAAAAAGGGCAGGAGAATCAGCCCCAAACAGCAGAATCAACCCACTGCCAAAGACTCAGTGCGAGTTGCTGTCACTGTGGTAAACGCTGAACACCACCAGCCCTGTTCCCAGCCCTGTTCCCAGCCCTGTTCCCAGCCCTGTTCCCAGTCCCTCCCAGGGCAGGGTTGCTCCAGGACCTGGTGATGTAGAGGACAATGTCAGCATGCTGGGGGTCAGAGTCGTTCTGGGGGTTCACCTTCGTGCTCCACTCACAGACGCTGATCAGCGACGAGGTGACGTTTGTGGTGATGTTCAGCTCTGCCTGGAGGGGAGGCACAAGTTTGCACCTTCCAAACAGCTTTGAGAAATCCCTCAGACAACATCCTATAACAGTCCTCCCTGCTTACCTCTGGCTCTCTCAAAACCAGCATTTGAGTAAGATGAACCCTGAAATGAGCCCCCAGTGAGGCATCTCTGAGCAGCTCTGCTCCCTGGTAAGAGATGGAAAGGGTTCAATGCAGAAGGCACCTCAGTGACTCCCACTGTTCCCAAGAACAGGGCTGCACCCACTACAGAGGTAACTATAAAATCACTGGGAAGAACAACATTAACATATGCACTACAAATGTAAATAAATCTGTCAAGAGACGAGAACTGTTGTTAGACTTGTCAGATACTGCTGAAGCAGAAAGAAGAATCTGCATGGAAAACAGTTTCATAGGGTAGGAGAGTGAATGCTAAAGATTTTTTTTTGCTGTACACACACACAGAAAATGCACAAACAAATTCTTAATAATAGTACAGGGAGTCATTTAGAAAAACTCTGTAACAGAAATGAATCATTGACATTAAAATGTAAGATTAGTTCAGCGGATTTAGTTCAATCCCGCTGAAAGCAATAGGGATTTAATCAAGGCTCAGGTGATAAAACTCTTTATCTGTTATTACAATATTTGTAATGAATAGAAGCTACATTTCCTATATAGGTTTTATGGTTATAACTCCAAAACTTCCAACATCTTCTTTTATTCATGCAGCTCCTTGTGCAAGGGGAGTTTGCCAAGGGAAGCAGAGAGGAACGTCCTGCACATCAGCACTGCTCTGTACCAGGGGCAGGTAACCACAACCCCCCTGAGAGACACAGCCTGGGAGGTCCCACACTGGGACAGCATTCCAAACAGAGAGCTACTCACAATGTTCAGGTTGGCAAGAATGTACCGCTCCGTGTCCTCTCTGTGGTACAAGAAAACATCTGGACCTGCCACCACCATCAGCTCCAGATGTTTGACAGCTCCCTCAGCCCTCTTCTGCAGGCGAGGAGGACCCTGCCCTGCTGGACAGCACAAAGGGAGTTCTAAATGCAACATGAAAGCTCCCACAGTTGGAAGTCCACTTCTCACTGGTTTCCCATTTCTGGTGGTTTCTTTCACCTGCCAGAATCCTTAATAACACACCTGTACTACCACTCATGAAAACACACCAGTTACACCTGTGAGTAGTGAGGTGAGATGAGGCAAGAAATGTTTTCAAGTTTATATATTTGTAAATATAACTTTTTCCCCTGAGCTCATGCAAGCAACCCCACTACCAGCAGACAGCTTTTCCAAGCAGGGCTTCCTCTCCATGTCTGTTACCTCTTGCTGTCTTTGCCTCTCCTGCAGCACTTCTGAAGAGAATGTGGGGTCTGGAAAAGCCAAGGTCCTTCAGCAGAGCCACATCTTTGCTTCTGACTGGCACGATGTGAATCTTTTCCTCATCCACGACGACAACTCCTTGCTAAAGCAGATAAAATTCCATCTCTGAGTTATCCCAAAGACAGTTGCTATCAGTGGAGAACTGTGGGCCATATCCTCCCTTTGCCAAGTTCAGATTTATTAAGTGGATGCTTCACAAGTTTGGTGCATGAAGGTGAAAACCTACAGAGGCTGTAACAGCTCATGCAGCAGTTCAGTACATACTCACCAACTGCCCTTCACAGTAAGTGACTCTACTCGTAGCCCCAGGAGGCTGCAGTGGGTGTCCACCTGCAAAGCAGTTCCCTGGGAATCTCTTCAGGAAGCTAAAGGAAGAGTTCACCACTTGATGGCTCACAAAGGATGAGGAAAGGAGGGTGTGGTCCTCTAGAAATTCAAAGGCAAAGAGCTCTCCCCAGGCCTCGATGGAGCAGTGCTGGATCCGACAGGGCATCAGCCCAACCTGCTCTGCTTTGCAAGGGCAAGTTGGCTCAGCCACAACAAACTCAGGTACTGAAAGAAATTCAACGAGACCAGAACAAGGGGAAGAGTTATGAGAAATGACGATACACAGAAACTCAGTGTAATGGTCTGTCTCCCTAGGAAAAATGCTCTCCAAATGATAACTGTAGCCTTCTGGGGTCATGGTGTCAACAGTCAAGGAATTTCTGTGCTTTCATGTATTCCAAAGTGAGGATAATCTGATTGGGAACTGACAACTCCTGATTTATTGGTGCTTTTGCTCTCTCAGTAAGGAGAACAGTTCATTTAACAAAGACTGGGACAGTTTTACTTCCACAGATGTTAAGTATTAATGAGTGGGAATTATCATAACCCAGAAAGGATGAGCACTAGGTGAACTCACAAATAGACCATACCCTTCCTTTAGGGATTTGAGACATCAAAACATATCTTTGTTCTGAACCATCATCAATCCAGATCTGGAATGCTCATCTCTCCATATTTATTTTAAAAAAAAATAATTACCAAATACATTTAAAGTTATCCTTAGTCTAAAGCTTCCCACTCAGAAGACCTGGATCTGTTCATCTCATAGAAAAACACCAATACAGAGGATGAGGGCTGCAGCAGGAAAGTGGAAAGAGATTTAACATATCTCCTTCAGCAGGTTTTAAATTCTGACCCAGTTCTTCAACCACTCTCACACTGAGGCACTGATTGTCTCTGGGCAATGGGACTCAGAAACATCAATTGCTTGTCAGATCAGGGGTTGTTAATAAGCTTACTTAGTGTTATCAGATATGAAAAGGATTAGAAATGAACTGACAGATGTGTTCTAAAATGAAGAAGGAGGGAGCCCTGCATACCATCAGCCACCGAGCTAGTTCCAAAATAGGAGAAAACAGCTTCTGCATCCAGAGCACTGAGGAATTTCTGCAAGAAGAAGAAGAAGAATAGCATTACGGTTTTTTTAAAGAAAAACAAATGGATACAAGACTATTGCTCACTGAACCTGACCTGGAAGGAACTCCAGCCAACAGCTCAACAAGTCCCAACGCCAAGTTCTCATGGCTTTGCTCCGCGCCGAGCACGGGCTGCACAGCAGCCACCCCGGGGGAAAACAGCTTTATCTCCGTGATTAGCGAGGCCGGGCGGATTTTGGCTTAGAAACGACGTCGCGTCGCCTCTCCTTCGTTATTATTTTTTCTTAGAAACGCGAAAGCCTTCCTGGAAAGCCGCGTGTTCCGGAGGTTCAGACTCACCTCTCGGGGCCAGCACAGCCCCAGCGGGAGCATCACCAGCGCCCGCACCGCCCAGCCCACCATCATCCTGGAGCGGCCGCGCCGTGCGCGCCGGCCCGGGGACGAGGAGGGCGATTTTTGGCCCCCGAGCATCACGTGGAGCGGAAGGGGAGAGCGAGCAGGGCTTTGGAGCGAGCGAACAAACAAACAGTGCTGGGCGCGGCGGGGGCGCGGGGGGGGCCGGGGCCGCTCCGGCAGCTGCAGCCCGCCCGCCCTTGCGCAACGCCCGCGGCTTCCCAAGGGTGCGCGCCAGCCCCGCCGGCCCAGGGGCGGCTGGGGGGCTCCGTGTCCCTATGGATACACTCATGGGATAGCGGGGGGGGGGGGTGTCTCTCCAGAACCCCCACCCACGCCGGCACCCCTCGCCTCCGGAACCCAAGCGCGGGGCGGCGTTCCCCGCCGGGGCGGTGCGGCTGCCGTGCCGGTCCCCCTGTGGGAGGCGCGGCCCCCACGGTCCCGATCCCGGTCCCGGTCCTGATCCCGATCCCAGTCCTGATCCCTCCCCTCTGCCCCCCCCCGCATGGCGAAGCAGAGCCCCGCGGAGCCCCAGGCGCCGGAGCCGAGCGCCGCGGCCCGCGGGAAGGGCAAGAGGAGGAGGGGGAGGAGGAGGAGGAGGAAGGGCCGCGGGGAAGCCGCGCCGAAAGGCCCCGCGATGGCGGCGGCGGCGCGTCCCCCCCGCGACCCCCAGGAGTTCTCGTCCAACTGGAAGGCGCTGCAGGAGGTGAGGGGAGCGGGGGATGCGCGGAGGAGAGACGGAGTCGTGACCGGGGGCTGGGAGGGAAAAGCGCCGTGGCCATGCGGGCGGTCCCCGAGTGCAGCTCCGCGGGGTAATTAACAATAATCATCACCTTTGTGTCAGTAAATAAAGGGGGGTGTGCCGATATTTGGGACGCCCCGTTGTAGGTAATTCCCCTAAAGCCATCTGGAAAGTCCAGGAGCTCTCTGGAGAGGGAGATAATCACAGAACCGTGGAATGGTTTGGGTTGAAAGGGAAATTAAAAGACCATCTCAACCCACGCCCTGCCACGGGCAGGGACACCTTCCACTAGCCCAAGTTGCTCCAAGCCCCGTTCAGCCTGGCCTTGGACACTTCTAGGGACAGGACAGCCACAGCTTCTCTGGGCAGCCTGTGCCAGGGCCTCAGCACCCTGCCCGGGAAGAATTTCTTCCTATTATCCCATCCAACCCTGCCAGTTTGAAGCCATTCCCCCTTTTCCTGTCACTCCAGGCCCTTGTAAATAGTCTCTCCCCATCTTTCTTGAAGATTCCTTTCAGGTACTGGAATTAGGTCACCCCAAAGCTTCTCTTTTCTAGGGTCTTTCCCTTTATCCTTTTTATCCTTTTTTTTTCCTTTTTATCATTTTAGCTACTGAAACAAAAGGCAAATGGCTCTAACAAGTCCCTCTCTAGGTGTCAAACTGACACCAAAAAGAAGCAGCCAGTCCAAGCAGCCAAAAGCCCAGAAGTCCCAGCTCTCAATGGGAATGTGGGAAAGGCCAAACCCACAGAGAAAATGGACAGTGGTTCTGCTAAAGAGACTCCTCCCTTGGCTAAGCCAAAATCCAAGGGGGTTGCAGTGAACAAGACCTTAAATGGCACCAAAAGCAATGGAAAAGGCTGCAAAGACAAGAAGAAAAATGGCAGTGTTGTGACGGAGAAGAATGATTTAAAACATAAGAGGAGGAAAGCTGAGGAACACGTGGAGCAGCAGCCCAAGGAGTGAGTACTTCAGGCATCACACCTGGATGGGAATATTCATTTTGGGATGCTTAAGTAAGGAGCACCTTCGAAACAGCTGCACTCTCCCACACTTAATTTTGGCAGAAATAAGGCCCATGTTGCCCCTACTCCTCAGATATAGCAAAAAACCTGCAGAAGTAAAAGCACTAGACCTAATTTTCAGGGTTTATTTCTCAATTTAAGAAATAAACTAGCCTGTTGTACACCAGACAGACACCAGACTGCTTTAAGGCCATGAATGTGATTAAATCTCTTCTTACCAGGGCTGACATCTGGTTTGATGATGTTGACCCCAAAGATATTGAGGCAGCAATAGGACCTGAAGCAGCAAAAATTGCCAGAAGAAACCTGGGACTTGAAACAGGCCCATCCAAAGAATCTGTGGAGCAGGTGCTGGTCAAGGAAAATGCTGCTGATGGGTGAGTGACATTCCAGGGGGAAGGATGGCAGCAGAGCCACCGAGATGAGCTGCTAATAACTGCTCTGCAGGTGGACAGTGTGGGCTGACACCTCCCTGCCTCTGCTGACTGACTTTTGCCCTGTCGGAAGCAACACGTGAACCTCGTGAGCTGCACACGGAGGTGTCACCAAGCTGTCCTTTGTGTTTCAGGCTGACAAGAGCTGTAGCCATGGACTGTGAGATGGTGGGGGTGGGCCCCAAGGGGGAGGACAGCATTGTGGCTCGGGTGTCCATCGTGAACCAGTTTGGGAAGTGCATTTATGACAAGTATGTCAAGCCCACAGAAAAGGTGACTGACTACAGGACAGCTGTCAGTGGCATACGCCCTCAGAATATACATGCAGGTAGGAGGGGTTTTGACCCAGAATGTTCTTTAAGGAGGGTGAAAATTTAACAGGCTGTCACTGAAGCCTGACTGGCTGAGCTCGGAACAGTTTTAGACCTATTTTGGGAAAACCAAATGCTAAGATTTATGTTAATGGTAAGAAAAGTGCTGGGGAGAAGTACTTTTTACAGAGTTATCACTATTGGCCTCGCAGAAATTAACTGGTGGATTTTGGAATGGGAATAAGAAGAATTATCTCCTTTTCATGCTCTGCTCTTTAGGGAATTCTCTAATGAGCAGAGGATTTAGTGTACTGTACAGTTTTGCATAACTACAGTCCCAGGGGCACAACTGCTTTCACAGAAAAGATGCAGTGTTTTAATTGTAGTTTGCTCATGGAAAGTGTTTCCTTGTGTGGCATTTTTAGGTGAAGACTTTAAAACCGTTCAGAAGGAGGTTGCTGACATCCTGAAGGGGAGGATTTTGGTTGGACATGCTTTAAAGAATGATCTGAAGGTACGTGGCTGCACATTTGAGATTGACTAAATTTCTGACACATCATCCTGGATCAGGTGAACACACCTGAACTCCTGCAAACTGCAGCTTTGTCACTGTTCTCTCAGTGATAAAGCACCAATTACAGCCCTAATCACTTGCCCCCTAAAGTTCTTCAGCTTCCAAACTCTGTTGCTGATAAAGAGCCAGGAAGGAAACAGAATGAGGGGAAAGCTCTTTGCATGCTTTGCTTAGTCCCCAGAGCCCAGCAGTCTGGTCCCAGTTACCTGAGACAGGTACTGCAGGTGGTCTCTACAGGCACCTCCAGCTTCATCTGTGTTTCTCACACCAAGTAGAATTGTGAATCCTGAATCCAGCCACTGTCTGCATCATCTGGATCTTGTCCTTTCATGAAGTACCTCTTAGATGGGAACAGCAGGCAGCTGTACATCCAGCAGCAAGGAGTTTCATGCCACAGCACGTTTTGGACTGGAAATGTAATTTCTTCTAGGTCCTGTTTCTTGATCACCCTCAGAAGAAGATAAGGGACACACAGAGATATAAACCTTTCAAAGAGAGAGTCAAGGTAAGAGACTGATGGGAAAGTGCACCTCAGTTAACTGACTGGAGCTGCTGACTCACTCCTGTGCATCCACCTGACCCTGTTCCTTCTTTCCTACCTGGAACAGGGATGCCTGAGTTTTGGCACTTGAAAATACCAGTCTAGTCCAATTCTTACTTGGTGTCTGAAATACCTCCAATAAGTTACTTAGGTCAGTGCTCACATTGTCAGTAACACCTGTGCACAAAATTCCATGGCTTTCCCATTTTTAGCACTTCCATTGGCTTCATAACACTTTTCTGGACAGCAAAATAAGATGGTAGAGTTCTACTTAGAGCAAAGCTGATGCAATCTTCTTAATGGTATCATTTCCATAGGGATATAAAAATATACATGGCTTCAAGTTTCTGCTTAGAATGCAGGAGTAAAGGTTCAGATTATTGGGAGGTATTTTAAGTTCTGTAACTAGATATTCAAGGGGTTTTTTTTCCACAACTAAGCACCCCAAACATAAATCTTGGGATTATGGTAGTACACAAAGAATCCTCTCAGCAGTGCATGCATAAATCTCATGTTTCATTAATTATTCTTGGTATTTCAGCAGTAAGCTAAGATGTACTATTCTTTAAGGAATACACTTGAATTAATATTTATATACATATATATACACACATCTGTATATTTTAAGTGGTGAGAGGCAGCGTGACTATTATCTTTTCTGTTTCTAGAGTTCAAGGCCATCACTGAAGCTGCTCTGTGAGGCTCTGCTCAATGTTAAGGTGCAGACATCAGAGCACTGCTCGGTAGGTATCTCATCAGAACATACATTTTTGGGTACTACACATTAGCTCTGGGATCTGGGTTCAATCCAGAATGCTGTGCCATCATTCCAGCCAAAAGTCAGCAAGCTCTGCTTGAACACCAGCAGCAGTGAGATTGTCATCCAAACTTGTTATGTTTCCTTATTTTCATAAACAGCTTTTGCACAGATTATCTGTATTTTGATTAAAAATATTAATTCTTGTTATTTACAATCTCCAGAGAAAAGAAGTAATGATAAGTATCAACTGCTTACCTTAAAAGCAGCATTCTGCACCCTTATACTGTGAGGAGATGGATAGTGTGAGAGGCTCCACCTGAACCTCAGCAGTTGGTTCCTTTCTTTCAGTGGACAGGAGGATGTAAGAGAGGAATTAATTGGGAAAGCAGGGCAGATTGGGAGGGTATTTCTAAGATAACTTATGAAGAGAGTTTTCTCATTATGACTTTCCAAGTGACAGAAAGAAGTACAGAGCCTTGTGGTGGGCCACACATTCTGAATAGTCACAGAGCCTAAATCTAAAAGCAGATAAATATTAATTGAAATTATATGGAAGATTTAGCTGCTTGTTACCACACATGCCTGGAAGTGTTCAAGGCCAGGCTGGACAAGGCTTGGAGCAACCTGGGATAATGGAAGGTGTCCCTGCCCATGGCAGGGGGTGGAGCAGGAGGAGCTTTAAGGTCCCTTCCAACCCAAACTACTCTCTGATTCCATGATTATTAACAATAATGTTCTTAAAGCAGCTGTGCTTCATTAGGCTCCTGTTTGTTCTGTTCTCTTTCAGATCCAGGATGCACAGGCAGCTATGAGACTGTACACCTTGGAGAAAAAGAAATGGGAAGCTGCTGTTAAGAACAAAGCTAACAACAAACATTGTAAAACTTGAAAGGTTCTACCCTGTGTTTTTATCTGCAGCATTTGCTGGTTTTGTGTCACATTCCAGGACAAATTTAGAGATAACTCAGAACTGTCAGCAGCTACTTCCTAAAATCAGTGCAAAGACAACACTTCCTAACCTGGTGTGGGAATGCTGCCATCCAAGAATCCTGCTGGTATCCCTGCTGGGTGGTTTCTATGCCTACTACCAACTCCTGTGTTCAAACAATGTTTGTAACAAATGCCTGCATTTGTGAAGAACTTCATCAGTTAAACTTCTGCAAAGGAAATACACACTGAATAAGTTAAAAAAAAACCCCTTAAATTATGGTAGGTGAAGGAAGAAACTGTCACTGCTTTGCCAAAACTCCTGAGACTAAAATCTTTATTTCAGATATGTTAAGGTGAATTCTAAATTATTGTCACACAGTTGTGGTACCTAAACCAATATATACCTGTTTATATATTATATAATATATAATATATATAATAATAGGCCAATATTCATCTTTCTGGTGAGGAAAAATCCTTTAAAACATTTCTGGAGGATCCAAGCTTTTATATCCAGATGTGTACAAGTCTTGTTTTTAGACACAAAAGTTTTCCTTTTACTTCTGCAGTTTCAAAAGTGTGGCATCCACGAGGGTTGTTATCTCCTGCAGAGAAATGTCAAATTGTCAAATACAAGTTCACCTTGTTGCTTCACTTATTTTTGTATTCATTTACTAATAAAAACACTGTGTGTAACACAGGTCTTTAAAGTGGCTGCTGTTGTAACAGTGAGGGAGGTTTAAAACAGGAGGGGGAGCTTTTTGCCCTTCTGTGATTACTTTTTCCTGCAGTGCCTGCAGGAGACACTGGAGAACAGTTTGTGGCTGCCTTTGTAACAAATTACATAAATGCATAACTAAACCCACCAAAGTTAGGACTAACCAGTTTTATTGGCTTGATGAACAAACTTCTCATTGATTTATTGACAGCAAGCCACTGCAAAGGAAATATTACTGTAACATATTAAGCAGCTCAGATAACTTTGCTGTTTTTTCCTTCTTTCAGTATTAAAGTTAATGTAAGTTAAATCTTCATACAAACTATTAGAAAGCTTTTGTTGGTTTGTTTGGTTTTTTTTATGGATGCCACTTCCAAACCAAAGATGGATGTGATGTACTTAAGTTTTTTTTCCTGTAAACTGTAGCCTGGTTTAGTATGAAGAACACAGTAAATTAAGGTGATGTTGCAAGGGACCAGGACACAGTTTTTAACAAGTTACAGCCTAAAGAAAAAAACCCTTTCAACAACTTTTTTTCAGTAGTTAAACTATTCTTACAAACTCACTCTTCAGCCCACATACAGCTAATTCTCTAAATTTATGCACTGTGTAATTCCAGCTATTTGAAAATGATCAAATCCATCACCAGAAATAATATACTAAACATCTACTCTTCATTATCAGAGACTTTTCCATACCGTGCTAAATGGAAACTGGATTTTTATTTCAGACAGCAGTTTGTCCATTTTCTGGGACAGCATATCCAGCACAACCTCATCTGCAGTGTCAATGAACAGGATAATTTATGGTTATATCACAACTGCCAACAAGGCAGGAGATAAAGGAGCACAGGGAGAGGATGGATGTACACAAGGAAAAGGCAGGATGAGATGAAGTTACAACATTTTAACATCAGAATGGTATTTACTCAGAGCAAGAGGGAGGAATTCTCCATTCCAATTCATCCTCATTTGTCAGACATAAACCTGAAGCAATTAACATGTCCCTGAGCAGCTGCTGTTATGGTTTTACTGGTTTTGGGGGTGAAGGAAACTCAATAACAGCACCAGCCATCTCACCATACTGAGCCATCTCCTTCATCAGCAGACAAACAGCTCCCACCACTCCTGGATCATCAGAGTGGAGGTGATGGACATCTTTGATCAGTTCTATTCCACTGCCTTTCGAGTCCGTTATAAATGTCAAAGCTGCTATTTCTGGAAGGAAGACAAAACACTGCTGGGCCCACTGGTAGCTGCAGACTGCATGATCTGCTCCCCAGCCCCCTCACCAGCCAGCACACGTGGCACATGTTCAGAATGTCCTGCCCATTATTTTCAGTCTCCCTAAAAACTATTCTGCAGCATATTTGGGCAACAAGTAGACCATGTATGCAGCTGACACTGCCATGCGTGGCAGAAGTGATTTTGATGTGTCTTGTTTTCACATTGATTGATATCTACCCTTTTACACAGTTGAAACACCATCATAAAATAACTACCAAAGCACTCTCAAGTTACTAATAGGTCAGATTGTGCTGATCTAATACTTCTCAAGCATGCTGGGTTCATGGAATCACAGAATGGTTTAGGTTGGAAGGGACCTTGAAGTTCTTCTCATTCCAACCCCCTGCTATGGGCAGGGACACCTTCCACCAGAGCAGGTTGCTCCCCTGTCCAGCCTGGCCTGGAACACCTCCAGGCACAAAGAGTCCACAAACTCTCTGGTTCATGGGAAAAGCAAATTCCCAGCCCCACTTTCACAATTTCCTCTTCTGGTCCTGCAAGAAGAGATTCATTTCAGAGAGCAGAGGTCAATCCCAATCCCACTATGAATCTTGATCTAGACAGAAAAATCCACTTCTGAGCTGATCTGCAGTTGATAAAAACAGAATTGCTGAATGTTACCAGACACCCTTAGAAAGCTGGCCAATGCCAGGCAGCCATTCTTCATGAGCATTGCTCTTTCTGGGTTCATCCTGAGTGCCTCTAGCAAAAGTGCTGTTGTGGGTTCACAGTCACTGTCAGTTAAACAGCCTTTAAAAAAAAACCAAACAAAACACACAGAAAACACCAAAACTTCAATATTCTCCAAGCCAAAAGAATGAAAAGTCCTGAATACCCAACCTATTCTGCTGGTGGGGACTAGAAATGAGGTTGCTAAGGGTGTTTTGTTCAGCTTTTCCCAGTGGAACAATGGCACAAGGACCAGCAGTAGGTAAACTGTGGCAATATTCTTTCATGAGCAAGAAATAAGACAAAACAGTACTGCAAGGATGAGTTCCTTAGTTCTAATGATAATGAAATAGATGTGTTTTCCTTTTTAATCTGAATTAACAGAGCAAATGGCATAAAAACAAACCTCCCAGCCCATGCTGCACAACACCAATGCTGTGTTCAAAGAAATAACACACTTGAGATTCTTGGTGGTAAGGGAGAAGTCAGAATGCTCTGCACAACCAAGGTTGGTGTGGCTGCCCCATGGTGCAGTAACCATTAGCACTATCTGGTGATTTAATTGCTACAGCTCATCAAAAATCTCTTCATTAGAGAGTTAGAGAGCAAAGGCAGGGGAGAGTGACTAAGAGAGGATGCAAGTCCCTAACTCTGCTGCCATCTGCAGAGCCTGCTCTGGCCAAGCAGCCTGGATTTCAGGCATCACCACAGCCTGGATTTAAGGCATAAAAGCCTTTTCCATGCCCAAGGGACAAGGAGACTGGGAAAACACACCTTGGAGTGACAGTGCCCACAAAGCTGAGCAAGCAGACTCTGCAACTGTTCCATTCTGGAGGTGTTTCTGAAGGACTGCACAGGTGACAGGGACAGCACTTTCCAGCACTGCTTGGTCTTCATTATTCTCTGAATTACCTTAACAAAAAGGAAATGCATCAGGCAGAGTTATTTAATCAAGTAATAATATCATTGTATGTCAAATTATATCAATAAAGCCTAAATGGGTGTTGGCATTGGAGTAATGCAACATTTTTTTAATCTGGACAGTGACAGAGGGAAGGATCTAAAAAAACAAACCAAACCAAATGTTACAGAACTAATAAACACTCATGTTTATTGGAGAAAGCTGAACTTCTTCAGGAACTGGGTCTAATTTAAATTATGCATCAGGATCACAGCAAGAAACCACCAAAAATAACCCCTGTTTTGACAGAATATTGTCTGCAGGGTGGATTTTCAGCTGGTCATATAAATCAAATGGGTGAACTGTTGCACAGAGGGAATAAAACACACCAAGTGCTGCAGTTGTGCACAGACTGTGCTTTCAGCCTTCTTTGATGATCAGAACACCACACAAGAACATGTCACAGGAAGAAATCAGGCCATATCTTGGCCTGAACAGTAAATATTTGACTTTGACACCTTATCATACAAAGGGTTGCTACAAAAAAATCTACATTAGTTTTTATTTTTCTCTAATTTAACTCTGGATCACGAAGTTATTCTAGTACTGCTGTGGAGACAACTCTCCAGAGTCACAGACTGGTTTGGTTGGAAGGGACCTTAAAGATCCTCTCATTCCAACCCCCTGCCATGGGCAGGGAAGAAGAATGGAAGAAAGAATTCAAATCCAGCAACAGGAATGTCTGTACTCAATTAGGCACAATACCTGCTGCCTTTCAGTCACATGAGTGCAAGAACAATACTTGCTGTGTTCTACTTACCACTCACAGCCAAGCTCCAGAGAACCCCACAGCTAGAGAAGCAGATCTCCTCATTATGGAGGAAACACCTTAAAATTGACAGCAGGTCTGGAATTATCCCAACTTTCCTCAGATTCTCTGCAGTCACTTCTGAAAAACACAGACAAAGAAGTTCTATAGAATCTGGTATTTCTGTCCCACTCGCTGGCCTCGAAACAGGCAGCACTGGAAACAGGCAGCACTGATCGTATTTAAACAGTGATAACAAACCGGTAACACGAGACCATCGGCTGGACAAAAGAAAGCAACAGAACAGACCGAATTCTTTAACGAGATTCTCTTAAGCACAGTGTTTAGCACAGCTGATCCTTTCAAATGGATGTTTGGCCATCCTTTTTCCTCACAGGCTTAAAATTCAGAGCAGGAAAGGAACTGAGAGGGCACAAATTACAATTTTTCATATATTTGCATTTTAATGATTCAAACTAACCCTGCTTCAGGAAACACTGTATAAAAACAGTTTGGTCTTAGACATGACTCTTTGTAATTTTTATTTTTTTTTAATATTATCCTCTTGCTAAGTCCTTCTGCATCCATTTATAAAAACGGTCTTCTGGTGACTGTTGAACTGACACTGGAACCAACTAAAAATACCATAAATATTTAGCAATTACATATTCAAATATTCCCCAAAAAGGAACGAGGTGACCCACCACTGGCTGAAACCATCATCAATACTGTGCAGAGCAGCAAAAGTAACTCTTCATTTCCAGAGTGTTTTCTCACTGTGGCCAACAGGCAGCTGGCCACTCTCTCATCCAGGGCCATCACCACACCCTGTTCCAGAGCTGCCACCAGAAACATTGGAAGAGAACAAAGATTTCAGTGGCTTCGAATGAAGTCTGAACTGTCAGCATAGCAAAACATTCCATTGACAGCATTTCTTAACATAGGCAAAAATTACTTGAAACTTTCATTTTCTGAAACACAATTTTTAGTATTTTCAAGCTTGTACCATTATCAGGTGTTATTGGGGTAAATTGCCAGGAAAGTGACAGCAGGACCACAGAAGAGACCAAAAAAAAGCCCTTTTATGGTTTAAAATTTAAATATTAAAACACAGTCTTTTATTTATGCAGTCTAGTAACACTCTATATAACATGAAAACAAACTTGGTTGCCCAAGATCTGAACCTATATTTAAAATTAACACAGAATTCCTGCATGCCAGTCTTGAAGTAAATCCATGAGAAACCAGAAAGCTGGTTACCTTACTTTAGTACTTTAAATTCATCCCCTAAAATCACTACTGAACCCATTTCAAACCTTATCTGCTACATTAATCTTTACAGGAGACAGGCTGTGTGACCCAGCAGAAGGAGGAAGTCTTATAACTGTACCTTGACTAAGAATTTCAAGCAATAATGTGCAGCCATCTAGTTGTAACTTGAGAGAAGTTACGTGAGTCTTCATGGCAAAAGCGATCACTTCTGTGCACGTTAACAGATAGGGGAAGGCTGTGGGGAAAAGAAATTGCTTGAAACAACATTCTTGAATCAAAGAGAACAAAACTTGTATAGATGGAATAATACAGAGAGAATTTGTTAATCTCTGGGGGAAAGCAAAGTGTAAGCAGCACGTTCCTCCTCAAGTCACTCTAGAATCGTTCACTGGTCATGCAGCAAGTTCTGAGGAAGAAAGAACGTCGTGCATGAGCCCCAAACCAGCTTTTCACAATCTGCAGAGCAAAGGATTTCACCAGGACTCCTAGTGCTAGGAAGACTTGGAGCTTTTGGAGTAGCCCATACAGCTAAAGGTGTATCCACAAGCATGTAAAAAAGTGATGAGGAAAACAGGATGGATTTTAGGGATCCCCTTCAGGCACCTTCATCAGCCAGAGGGAACCACAGTGCAGAAGTGTCAAACAAGGCAGAGGAGGGAACAGCCTTGTATTGCTGAAAACAGGACTGAATGAGAATCCCAAAGGTCCATTCATTTTGTTATTTACAACCTAAGCCCAGTGTATTACTCAGAAAAAGATTTCCTCAGTAACAGAGTTGAACACAGAGGCAACTGTAAGGAAAAAAAACAAATTATTCTTTTTCTTTATCAATTACAGCAAGAAACACCCCTGTGTTTTACCATCAAAAGCCAATTCCAGCATTAGAATGCTGTCACTGTCAAGAGTCAGTGCATTTTATAACTGACTTAACACTGTGCTTTGAAACTATTAATCTTGATTTGAAGCTTAATCTGAAAAATGTGTGGTTTCTGGGAGAAGATATAGAACCTTCACTCTCACAGCTTTAGTAGACACAAAGAAATGAGCCATGTGTAGCCTCCTTTTGCTCTGCCAACCTTACAGCCCCAGGAATTACCTCCAAGTCATCCCAGGGCTTGCAAAAATTACCCTCTTCAAATGTCAGTTTGTCAACTCACTTCAGCTGCCAATTAAAACATAATTGGTTTTTTTTTCCAGCATCCATTTTTCTTATCCAGTAAAACCCCTCTGCTGTTCAACAAAAGCATGTACAGAACAAGTACCAACACAATCCTATCAGCAAGTGGCTTGTTCCAGTACATCCCAAAAAATAAGAAATAGGAAAAGAGCAATTTCATTCTCATTTATTGTCATGAGAAATTTTTTTCCTATTATCTCAAAAATACAAGGAAGGAGCAGAGTAAATAAATTAATAAAATAGTGCCTTACCACTTTTATCCTTTACAAAGCTGGCAAGGTGCTGAATGCCTTTAGCCTGGACTTCTTCAGCATCCCAGGAAGCCTGCATGAATGCTAATAAACCAAGGAAATTCTTCTAACCATTAGATACAAACACAAAAACCACTCAAATTGCCTCTGTTTTGTGCAAGATGTGAATTTATGTGGATGAAAATAATGTAATTTGTGACTGTTGAAAAGAGAGTAACTTTTCCCCTAACACATCGAACATTTCAATATTATCAAGTGTTATGTTGGAATTATATATTTTGGGGACCTGCTGGAAAATTAAATCAGAGCAGGGATAGGAGCTTTAAATGCATTATTCCAATATCTATTTCACAATAAAATAACATCTTCCTTATTTGGAAGGAAAATAATGGTGCAGATCCTCTGTTGCCTGAACGGGCCAACATGTTGCAGTGCAGACAAAATGAGTGATCCCTTCTCCAAACACCATCCCATTTTATTTCAAGTAAAATGAATGCCCAATAACTCATTTCCAAGTAGAACACATCCTGTCTAGAAAGCACATGGGTCTATTTTCCATGAAAATCACCATTACATTAATCTCCTCATTACCTAGAACACTTTCAATTCCTCCCTCAAGGAGCATATCTGTTATTTTGGGAGGCAAAGACTTTTTCAGTATTACTGAAGTGTCACCAACAAAAGTCAGGCATTCCCTAATAAATGGAACATCAACCAGATCCCTGGAATTGAGAGACAAAAGCAGTACCAGTAAGTTAGAACTGGAAAGTTACAACAACAACAATCTACAAGCTTTGTTTCATTTTGACATAAAAAAAAATCTAATACTAGTTTTGAGAAAATTGGATTATTTTTGACAGAATTTAAACAATTTATTTCAAAATGGAAGAGCTTACACTGTGCAAGCCATGCTTAGGTGTCAAGTTAATTGCTTACAAAATTGTTTATAACATGAATTTATAATGTAATTCTTTAAAAAGGGACAAATGTGCATAGCAGTGGCCACTTCTGAATGAACACCAAGTCTTTGACTTTTTTAATAACTCAGTTTGTTGAAGCAACTTGTGGAAGCAGGAGGGGTTTAGGACAAAAAAAAATAAAGGAAAGGCAGCCAGAACTTACTTTGCTGAGGGTCTCATGCTGGGCTCAATCTGTAGCAACATAAATAAAACTGGAAATAAGGGCAAATAGCTGTTATCTTCATTTTGCACCGGTGTCAGGGCTCCCTGCAGACAGCTGCTCTCCCCTCGGATATCCTGCAGTAAGGAAGTTCTCTCTTCTGCCTGCAAAGAGCACAGGATCAGAGGAGCTTCACACACATTTACAGACACCCTGGTGGGCCCAGATCTTTTAAACCTCTAATGAAACATTATTACCTACACTGAGAACAAAGCAGGTCATCATGTCCAGCAGAACAGAGCCCAGAGACCAGATGTCAGATTTCTCAGTGAAAGAAAATCCAAGTGTTTCTGGAGCCATCCAACACTTGCTACCTGTTGAAATAAGAATTATATCTCAACATGATTTGGAGATATTCTGCAGACATGAGGCATTTTTTACTGGGGATATGCCACAAAAGACCACAAAACACGCTGTAACTAATGGACAATTTTCTAAGATGTTACTGAGGATGTATAAAGCTAAAAAGGATTCCAACTGTACTGGTTGCAGAGCTCATATTCACAGACACATCTGTAGTTTTCACTTGTGAACACAATCAGTGCTGCAGGCAACTGCCTGTGCATAATCCTATTTAGAAGACAAATACCATAATGCAGAGAAGAGAAAAGAGGAAAATAACTTTTTCCTCTTTCCTAATTTTTCACTGAGGACTAAAGATATTCACCACAACTGAACTTTTTAAAAATACAGCAGGGAAAAAAAAAAAAAAAGGCAAAACAAATATCTACTTTCTTCCACTCTTATTTTCCATTTCATCTCATCTTTCATGAGTGTTTCTGTACTGAAGTCACTAAGCATGAAGGAGGCTTCCCCAGTCACGAGTATGTTTGATGGCTTGATATTTCTGCAATGAAAATATTTTCTGTCAGCCTGTGAAATTAGAGCCTAATGATATATAACTACAGACCCCCAGCATCTTTATACATCAGAAGGGCTGATTTGGGGATTTTTTTGGTTGTGTTTGGGTTTTGTGGTTTTTTTTCTGGGGGGAGGGAGGTGGAATTGGTTTGGACTTTTTTGTGTGTGTTGTTCTGGGTTGTTTTTTTTTTTATCTACAAGTGATAATCAACCAAAAGACAATTATTTTCTTCTTTAAGTGCTTTAAAATTTCTGATTGTGGCACAAATTGATCTGAGCATGGAATGCAAGGTTTGTCTCTTTTGGTACACAAAGGATATAGTTTGTCCATCACAGCCACCAAGAGATGGGCAATTTTTAGCCCATTCAAAAAAACAAGAGGTAATACCTCATTTAAATGGCTAATTTCAGACAAAACTTAAGAAATAGGTGACTTCAAGTCTCAGAAATCTAATCTGTATATAAAGTCTAGAATTTCAACCCCCTGCTCCTCCATTTGGAAGAGTAAAATTCCCTGTCTCTGAGCACTGAGCTGAGCCAACAGTCACTGCAAAGAACAACGACCTGTCAGACAAAGGGAACAAGATTTCTGCTCACCTGTGCAAAATATTTTGCTTGTGTATGTAAAACAAAGCATCCACCATCTGTCCCAGGAACCTCTGAACCACCTGGTGAGGGCAACAGACATGAAACTGCAGCACAAACAGAATTAACTTTCAAATATCTTTTGGAAGAGCGTTTCCAAAACCTGTGCTCGGAAGATTTTAGGGAGGACTTCGAGAAAGAAGGAACACGGGGGGGGGGAAACTGTTAAAAGCAGCAAGACTGTCAGTGCCTCTTCTGCACTTCTTACCATGTCTGTTATCTTTTCTGACTTCTGCCTTTTTTCCTGGATTAGAGCTGAAAGGTCTCCTTGGCCCGAGTGCTGCATCACCAGGCAGAGGAACAGAGATGACACCTGTAATAAAACATTACACCAAAATTGCCTAATTGCTTGCAGTAAGAAAGACAAAACCAAGCACTTGGCAAACTGGTGGGTGTGATGTTCACCACTACCAAAGTGTCCTGGGATGCATAATCTCTCACAGAGGAGACAATATTTCATTTCTTTCGTTAAAAATACAAACCACCATTATTGAGCATCTTATCTGAAGCCATATGGGACAACTCAAGTCAAATATACATCCATAGAAATCAACACAGATTTTGCCTAAGCACTGAAGAAAATCTGCAAATAAATAAGTCAGCTTCTTATGGTCTCCTATAAAAGGGTTTTTGTACTGGCATAAAAATCAGAATTGCACACTGATTCACATCAGAACCTGTGAGTCAGCAGGCAATACTGCAATCCGCAAATATTCACAGCTTTTCAGCATGTTTATTCAGGAGTTAAAAAACCAGGCTTGTTTCAAATCAAATAAGCTTTTCTTTTAAGTATCTCACACCAACTATCCCAAATTTAAACCTGTAAAAATGCCCACATGCCCAAAACATAAACCATGTGTTCCAGCTTAACCAATCCCATCCCATTCTCACCTCATTATTCCAAGTCAAAAAGAATTCCTTGTAAATACAGATGTTTGAATGACGAAGATTTAGCAAATCCTTTGCCTGCATAAAATAAAGAAAATAGGGGGAACTTTCTATATGTCCACAGTCCTTCCCATTAACAGGACCTTAAATAACACCCAAACCAGTCCCTGACTTGTTCATGTCACATTTCTGATCAAACTGTTCCAAAGTGAAGAGTTTGTGTATATTTATTTATACATTTATTTGTGTGCATTTATTAAGTTAAATATTTCCATTCACAAGTGTTAAGGCAAATATTTCACTTGTGAGGTTCAAGGATATAAACTGATCCATAGGGAGATGATGTGTAAGCAACCCCCTTCTTCAGTTCCTAACATCCAAACCTGAAAACACATCTTAGAATACAAGCCAGGAAGATATTTCTAGCATAGCCATTATTTCCTGTGACCCCCATGCAAGCTTGAACCTCAGAAAATATGTTCTCCTTCAGCTTAAAGGCCAAAAAATTAGTTTTGCTCTTTGTCTTCAGCACAAAACAAATACAAACTCTGAGAAAGGACTATCCTCTGAGAAGAGCTGTCCACTTGAATCTACATATCCAAATATATCCACAATTAATACAAACTCCTGGCCTGAGCTCAAGCAGAGGGCAGAGAGAACACCCCACAAATAGTCCTCTCTGATTTACTTATTATTTACTTAGCTAATCCTTGTATATAAAAGACTTTGTTCTGTTAAGACTTTGGTCTTTGTAAGTGAAGTAGTAAAGAAAGGCTGCGCTGATACCTCCTTCAAGGCCTCATTTGCTTGGTATTGTTCAATGCATTCAACCTGCACCAAACAAAAGACGAGGATGAGATTGTAACAGAGAGACAGGGGAACTTCAAGCCAGAACAATTTTATTTTGTCAAGATGTCAGGACTGCAGATTCTGTGTGAAGGGACATAAATTTTCAATGATAGCTCAAATCTCTAATGTTTGGAGCAGTCCTGGTGTTGGGACATGGGTAAAACAGAGTTTTGAATGAGTGTGTGACAGCCAGTGAGAGCTTCTACACTGTCTGAACAGCAATGAATGAGCTGAGAACACACTGAATGGACCTAAATGAGCTGCTGCCCTTTCCCCACTTTGAGCCTCAACATTCCAGCAAACTGATCCGAATCTCCCATTTACCAAAAAAGCAGCACAGTGAGGTGTAAGCCCATTCTCACCCGGTGGCTGAGCTGCCCGACAGGTATCTCCTATCAGAAGTGCCCCTGGAGACGACAGACACGACTCTTGTTTTCTTAACAACCACCTTCTCACCTGCTTTATCACATATTTCTTCTGGGCACCCTCTCCTGTTTTCAGTTCAGCTTCCAGCATAGTGCCCAGTGCTCCGGGCTGGAGCTGCTGCAGCACCTGCCGGGCACAGGAGAGACCCAGAGCAGCTCCAGGCGGTGGAACAACCAGAGCAGAGCCCCTTCTAACCACTTTTCCTACAGACACCCCCCAAACAGAGCCATGGACCCCACATACACCCCCTCCAGCACTATTTAACCCACCCAGGGCCTCTTACACCCCGGTTTTGTGCTGCCTCCAGGGGTATCTCCACTCACACCCCCCTCCCTTGGACACAGACCCCTCTCCAGGGCCATTTGCCCCACATACACCCTACAGACATCCCCTGTCCGCCCCACTTACACTCCTGGTCCTGTACTGCCCCACCGGTTCCTCACACCCCCTCCAGCACCACCTACACCCCCCCCACGCCCCACTTACACTCCTGGTCCTGTACTGCCCCACAGTTCCACACACCCCCGCCAGCACAACCTACACCCCCCCCACCACGCCGCAGCCGCCCGCTCATGGCCAGGCAGAGCCCGGCCCCTGGCGGCAGCCCCTCGTATTTCTCCATAGCCGGGACCA
>JAWWLV010000040.1:3938479-3965388 GCA_035041135.1 Platyrinchus mystaceus
CACGCCCCACTTACACTCCTGGTCCTGTACTGCCCCACAGTTCCACACACCCCCTCCAGCACAACCTACACCCCCCCCACCACGCCGCAGCCGCCCGCTCATGGCCAGGCAGAGCCCGGACCCTGGCGGCAGCACCTCGTATTTCTCCATAGCCGGGAACACACCACATTCCCCCTCCCTCAGGCACGACCGCCCATGACGAGACCCCAAATCCCCCCCCTCACTCCCTCACGGGCCCCTTTAAGGGCGCGCTGTGAGGGGGCGTGGCCGGGGGGCGTGTCCCCCCGCGGAGGCCCCGCCCCCCGCGCGCCGGCGCGGCGGCGCCTGCGAGGCCCGGCCCGTCCGACGTGGCAGCGGCTGCAGCGGCACCGAGCGCGGCCCGGCCCGGCCCCGCCGCCCCCGCCCCGCCCGCGCCCGCCCGGCCCCGCCATGGGCCACAACGACATCATGAACGCCGCCGAGGACTTCGCCGACCAGGTGGGTGCCCCGCCGAGCCCGCCCGCCGAGCCAGCCCGCCTTCCTCCACCCAGTCCCCCCCGCTCCGCGCCGCTCGGGCGGCCTTTGTGGCGCCGGAGCCCAGGCCGGGATGGCGGCGGGGTCGCGGCCGCGCTCCGGTGGGGTCGTGGAGTCGTGGAGTGGTTTGGGTTGGAAGGGAGCTTGGGGATCGTCCGGTTCCACTCCCCTGCCGTGGGCAGGGACAGCTTCCACTGGAGCGGGCTGGTCCAACCTGGGCTGGGACACTTCCAGGGATGGGGCAGCCACAGCTTCTCTGGGAAGTCCATCCCAGCCCCTCGCCACCCTCACAGCGAACAATTCCTATTATCTCATCTAAACCCACTCTCTTTCCTCCTCTCTCCCTTGCTCTCTCGCTACACGCTCTTGTAAGTAGTCCTTCTCCGTCTCTCCTTAAGTTCCCTTCAAGAGGGAACTTCCCTTCCTGTGAGTTTCCTTCCAGTTCCCTCCAAAGGGACCCCCGGCCCGGCTCAGGCCCGGGGGCCGCCTCTGCCCTCGAGGGAGCGCGGTGGCTGCGCCTGGAAAGCGAGTTCCTCTTGGGAATGGGGCTCCCTTCCCCCGGGAGGGAATAATGGGAAGGGGAGCAGGAATCTGAGCTGCCCTGGGCTCCGTGCGAGCCCTCCCGGCGGGCGAGTGGGGCGCAAAGGGGTGTGGGGAAGCAGGGGGAGGTATTGGGGACAGGAGAGAGACCTGGTGATCCGACCTTGCACGGTTAGATGGGATATTGGGAAGAAATTCTCCCCTGTGAGGGTGGGGAGGCCCTGGCACAGGTTGCCCAGAGAAGCTGTGGCTGCCCCATCCCTGGAAGTGTCCAAGGCCAGGTTGGACAGGGCTTGGAGCAGCCTGGGCTAGTGGAAGGTGTTCCTGCCCGTGGCAGGGAGTTGGAATAAGATGGTCTTTATGGTCCCTTCCAACCCAAACCGTTCTGTGGTTCTATGAAACCCTGACCCATGTCTGGAAACCTGGAAAAGGCTCCTCAGCACCGTGTGCTGTGCTCAGGATCGGGGCAAAAGGAAAGCAAAGGAGCTGATGTTGTCTTGTAATCCTTCTCACGTTTGTTTCAGCGGAGGCCCGCACTGATTTCTCTGTTAAATAGAAGCTTGAGATCTCTTACGATATGTGAGAGCAGGAATATTTTGAGTGTAAGTAGTTGCTCTGCTGGGGATGGTGTTGGAAAGATCTTCACAGTCATGGTGATTCATCTAATTGACAATGAGAGACAGCATCTAATCACATCCAGCAAATTTGCTGGAAAATCTGATTCTGCCTGGTTCTACAACTCTTCTGAATCAGTGTGAGTTGTGTGGAGCATGATAACACGTCACAGCTCCGAGGGGGCTGTCCTGCCTTTGTGTCTTTAACTGATTTCACTGGGAAAACCTGTTCTGCACTTCCTCCCCACCCCCAGATGGAAGAAGGAAGACTGGATTTCGAGGCAGAGCTTCTTATGGTGTGTGGAGTGTCTGATTTAAGGGGTGTCTGGATTATCTTGGTCATTCTGTTTGCCTTGTCTTCCTGCTCCTTTTAGAGGAGAAAGTAAACTATCACTGCAGTGTTCACATTACTTGCCAAAATTTACAATGCTTGTCCTGACCTTTTTATAACACCTCTCTATTTATTCCTGTGGGGTTATTTCTAGATGTCCTTAACACACCTTTTTTCATACTACTGAAAGCTCTCTTGTCCAGCTCAAATGCAGTTTGCCTTCTCCTGAAATGAGCTTTAAACAGCACAAATTTATTTGTGCTTGGCCACATCCTATTTAAAGAAGAGTCCTTCCTTTGGCTGCAGAGTTTGGAGTGTTTGCTACACTTACCATCAGATTGCAAAATAGTTTTTATGGCGTTCTGAGTAATAACTCCTGTGATAATTCTGTCTCCAGAGAGCTGCTTGGTAGCTCTGTCAGGTCCTTTCAGTCCTGTCTGTGCTGCTAAAACTCAGTATCACACCACTATAGGAGTGACTTGCTAAACAATAGCCTTTGGTATATATTGTGAAGTTGACACTTGGCATTACAGGAGCTGTTAGTTCATCTTGGATTAAAAAAAAAAAAAGTACTTGGAACATTTGGACTGAAGTTGTGTTGAAACTCCCCTTGGTGGAGGCTGGACAATGGCTGTTCTGGGAGCTGAATGCATTCTCAGTGATATTCTTGCTTTCTCCACTCCCTGTACTAGTGCTCAAGACATAATGAGTCTTAATTTCTGTAACATAAAAGCCCTGTGGGAAAATGTTACAGCTAATTCTATGGCTTATCAGTAAATCCTGAATGTCTCTCACAAAGGCAAGAATAATCTGTTCTTTAAATTCAAACAGTAAAGCTTAGCTTTTCTCAGATACTGTAATTTCCCTTTGAATTAGCAAATTATGCCCTAGATGCCAAGATACTCAGCAGTAATAAGTGGCTCTTAATCCAGAGGTGAACTAGTGCACTGAAGGCACGGTCTTACAGGCAGCTAAGCTTGCCAGACAGCCAGCTGTCAGTGAAAGGGGTTGTCCTACTTCTCCTGAGGCTGTGTCCCCCTTTTCTCTCTCACCAGCACTTCTGTCACTGGACTGGAGAGGTGAACTGGCAGGAAAAATAAAAATTGAGTTTATTTTTATTGGTGGTTCAGTTCTCTCAGTGTTGGGGTCAAGGGAGCAGCGATGCTTGGGGTGGGATTGCTGGTCAGGGGCTGCTCTGGGCTGTTAGGAATTCCCAAGGGCTGCAGTGGAGGAGACACTGTAACACCAGCCCAGGGTTATTAATTAAGTAATGTACATGCTCAGGAATTAAGTCATTTTTCAGTGATTCTTGTTAAAATATTACATGCTGAGCCCTTCAGTGCAGTCACCATGTGCTGCTGAGAGGATCATACTGAAAATAGCTGTATCTGGGGCCTGCACTGAGTGTTTGGGGTTGTCTCTCCTTTGTAATCCCTTTGTAAGAGGCAGCAGATCCTGAGCAACTTTTGTAGTGTCTGTAATAATAATCTTTAGGAATGTGGGTGCCTGGTATTTCTGCTGTTCTAAAAAAAAATTTATGGACAAAAATGCAAGGAAACTATTGAATTATTGTAGTGCAGGGAAAGGGCTGTAAGGGCTGGGGGGAGTTTATTTAATTTTTCAACATAAATGCTGGTGCATCTTGTTCAGATAATTCTAACATAGAATCACAGAATCTCATTCCAACCCCCTGCCATGGGCAGGGACACCTTCCACTAGCCCAGGATGCTCCAAGCTCTGTCCAGTCTGGCCTTGGACACTTCCAGGGATCCAGGGGCAGCCACAGCTTCTCTGGGCAACCTGTGCCAGGGCCTCCCCACCCTCACAGGAAAGGATTTCTTCCCAATATCTAACCTAAATTTCCCCTCTTTCACTTAGAACTCCTTGTCCTCAAAATGCTATTTTGAAGGTAACAGAAAGGAGAAGAAAACGTTTCGTTTCTAATCTGAACTTCACATGTGTTATATGAAAAAAATTAATTTGGAAATGTTCTCTAGAACTCAGTCATGTCAGATCCTTTATCATTGTAAGCTAAATAGCCTATTCTGGTTAGGCTGGGGAAAGAATCTTCCCATGGAGAGTGATAGTAAAACGCAATAAATGGCTAAAAATCCCATTTTAAAGAATTCATTAATAAATAGCCTTTTGGGAAAGGGAAATGCTATAAAGCACACTTTAGAAATGAAAAGCACTGACATGAGAAATCTGCCTGCAGTTAAAGACCTGATGAAGATTGCTGGCAATGTTCTAGCAGGTCAGAGCTCTCTTCCTCCCTTTGGAAATAAGTGGGAAAGCCACTTGTTTCCATTGCTGACAAATGATTTGTAGACATTGACCTAATGAATGTGATGGATGTTGCTGTCCTTATCATTTTTGGGTGGGATCTCTTGAAGAGGATGTATTCAGGTTGGTGAAAGGAAGTGATTTTTCTCTCTGCTACAGTATTGAGCATCCTCTTCCAGGAAAATGTGTAGTGTCCCAGACTGCCAGAGGAATCTCTCCTCTCAGAACAAACCAATCCCTTAAAATACAAGCTCAACACTTGGGATATGCCTTTATCAGAAGCTCCAGATTAATGATGCTGTGCAGGTCACCAGAGTTTCTGTGTAGATGAGCAGAGTGCTGTTCCTCACCAGGATCAGAACTCCCTGATCCAAGAACACACACACGGAGAAAATGCTTCTGTGCTTGGACAGGACACACCTTGGTGGTGACAGCAAAAATTCCCAACTCCTGGCTGTGTATTGGTCTTAAAATACCTGTAATTATGCTACAATATATACACTTTTAACAAAACAGACTGGACTGTCAGCAGATTTAAACAGTTGGAGGTGAGGTCAAAATGAGTCACTTTGTTACCCCTCGTTTGGTGAGGCCTTTAAGGCTTTGAGTATTTCAAGCCTCCTTTTGAAAAATGGGGTTTGAGCAGAGATTTGATTTAGGGATCCCTGGATCATCTTGTACATCTTTGCTTGTTCAACTTAAAAGAGCATTTAAATCTATCTTTGCCTTTCTAATCCCATTAGGGGGGGAAGTGGCAACACAAAGCCCCTCTGGCATATGTCAGTGAGTTGGCTGCCAGCACAGAACCAGCTGTTCTTCTTTAAAATAGTTTTATTTAGCATTCTCCTGTGTTTTCTCACGATGATTTTGCCTCTTCCAAGGAGGCAGCACATGGAAAGGGCAGTTGATGCAAAGCCCACAGCAGAATAAGCCATTCAGTTATTTGATGTCATGAGTTTAGAGCTGCCACCTCCATCAGTCACAGAGGTTTTGGTTTGGGGTATTTGCTCAAATAAATTACAGTATTATGGGTATTGTGCTCAGTGGAGGGTATGTTTCTAGTCCCATTTTTTAGCTGCAGATATTTCACTACAGAGTTTCCTGTATTTGCTGCTTTATCTGTGTGAATCACAAAGGAAGTGGTCTTGGGGTGCAGCTTTTGACCCACATATTGCTGGTGATGTGCAGGGACTGGTACTATTAATTCAGTCCCACTTCTGGAGATCTCATGTTTCTTATAACTTACTCCATCCTTAGTTAAATTAGTTGGGTGATTTATACCCAGATCCTCTAATTGTAAAATCACTTGATGTCCGTTACATTCTCTTCCTGTAGTTATGATGTAATTGTTCTCTTCCTTTCTCTCTGGATCTCCATGGCCAGTGGTTCCTTTGCCTTGGATTTTTAGCTCCTAAAGTTTGTTCCTGAAGCTTATTTAAGCTTGCTGTGTACAGGGGGTTCAACTTGAGTGTAGCTCAGTGACTGCAGCTCCATGAGCTGTGGGTGTCCACAAATTGTGTCAGGAGGTTGCTTAGCACTGGAGCTGCCGTAGGCTTGGCCTTTCTGACTTGTCTGGAGCTGATTGGATGTGTTCACTCGTGTTTAATGGGCAGTGTTGAATTCCCTCTGTTTGCCAAGAGAACAGGTAAATGTTAAATGTCTTCATGGATCCTTCATCTGGACAGTTGTTTGGTTTCAGGGAAGAGGAAGGTGAGATAAGCTCATCAGGACTTCAAAACAGCAAAGGTGGGGCCTGGAGGCAGATGTTTGCTGCTTTTTTCAGCCTTTCCACAGCATTTTTTCTTTTCCTTTCCAGCACTTGTCCTCTGATTTCTTTCTAGACCCAAGTTATCTGTTCTGTATCTTACAAACCCCTCCTGGTTTGTAAGAACTTTATTCTTGGTATTCCTCAGCAAGTTTCCTCAGACTCACAGTGAAACCCAGGAGAGAGGAAAGCTGTAAACCACGATGTGTGTCTCATTCAGTGACAAAGATCACAGATTTTTCTTCTGACTCATTCATCTAACTGTTGACTGGGTTAAAAAGAGCCTGAAGTGGCAGCCCTGAGGCAGAGTACAGCTTCACTTAAAATGCACTTGATTAAGGTGAATTTTGACCCTTAGACTCTGGATACATGCAGTACAACAGTGCAGTTTGTCCTGATATTGACTATTTAATTGACTATTAAGCATGTTTGCTGATTTTTTTTTTTCTCTTGTGATAATCTTCAGTTACACAGTAAGCCAGGCTTGTCATTTGCATAGCCTTTAGTATTTTCTGATTGCTGCTGCAGGAATAAACTGTCAGAAATTGCTTTGGTCTCCTTCCTGGTGGAAGTTTCAATTAAGTAATAATCAACCAGTGCTGCTTAGAAAATGGTGTGACAGTTAAACTCTTGTCATAGCCCAGAGGCAGTAAGTTTTCCTGTGCACCCCACAGCCCTGTAGAACATGGTAGTCCAGATCCTGTTTGGCAATTCTGCCTTTGTTACTCTACTGTAGTTGCAGAGCAAACTGACCCCTGAGCTTGTAGGATGAAGGGGGATGTAGGCTCAGATACATCTTGCATTCCCAAGAACTGAAGCTGTTACATGATGATATCATTTCCTTTTAACTACTACACTGAATTGTGTATATAAATGTGTGTTTCCTTTCAGCAGAGGATGCTATTTCTAATGGAAGTAAAAACTTGCCTAGAGGACAGAGGGTGCAGTTCCATGAAGTGGCACTGCTACTCGTGTCCATGTGCTTTGCACTGCTTTCCTTAGCTGTTAGAGGGAAGGAGCTTGGCAGAAGGCTTAGTAATGTTTTTTTTAATTTGTATAGAATTTGTCTCCTCTCAGCCTGGCTCCCTGAGTCTGTTTTTACAGGGTGGTGAGTGCCTGAACATGTGGGTGGGAGCAGGATTGCCCTTTCAGCTCCTGGCTATCTGATAGTTGAGCTGTAACACGAAACCCTGAGATAGAGAAACTAAAACCAAGGTCAGCGTTCATTAGTGAGAGCTCCATCAGAGCACAGTTCCTCTTACACAGGAGGGTGCTGCTGGACTCTGCTTTTCTCTAAGTCCTTGCCCAAAAGCACAACAACAGGTTTCCCCCACTGCTCCCAGGTGTTCTCAAACTAAAGTGGAGAAGCATTTTCATTAAATCCAAGTCGAAGTTTCTCTGTAAATGTTGATGACCCTGTGTGTGCATGGGAACTGCTGACCTCAGAGTCTGCAGAGAACGTGGATCAGTCATTCCTGAAGTGTCCCCTTCCCTGCTAACCCTGCTGTGTGTCTGTGCAGTTCCTGAGGGTGACAAAGCAGTACCTTCCCCACGTGGCCCGGCTGTGCCTGATCAGCACCTTCCTGGAGGACGGAATCCGCATGTGGTTCCAGTGGAGCGAACAGAGGGATTACATTGATGGCACGTGGAACTGTGGCTACTTCCTGGCCTCCATCTTTGTGTTCCTAAATCTCTTTGGACAGCTGAGTAAGTGGTTCTCAGGCTGCTGAGGTGGGTGCCAGGGCACTCTGGTGTGTCTGCAGCCCTGGCTCGTGTGGGCACTGTGAATCATGGAAGCGTGGGACGCCTCACTGATTTCCTAATAGCCACTGACAGCCTAGAGCTGATAGTACTACATGGGCTGAATGAAGAGAACTCTTAATTGACCTGCTCCAGCCTTTCCTGGAAGCAGCTGTAGAGAATTTCTTGGGACACACTGCCTCTGAGTCAGAGATGCCAAGAATCCATCAGGACAATCTGTTTTCAGTTCTGTACATGCATCCATAAACACATACCACACCCTGGAGTTCTCTAAATGAAATACTCCTATTTTCTTAAACAGGGCAGTGTTAAGACTTTTTTTTTTAAGGATATTCACCTCCATGGCAAAGTCTTCCCCTGCAGTGGGTACATTTACACCTGAGCGAGGTGCTTGTCATAGATTTTTCCAAATCCCCGGAATCAAAATAAGCCCAGAAGCAGAGCTCTGCTGTTTGTGTGTTGGGTGGGCTCAGGGTATCAGAAATGGAGAGAGGTAAAATTATTTCCTGTTTATGTTATATCCCTGATTTACTCTTCTTGATTGTCAATTTCTTATCTTGTGTCTGGATTTAGGGTTTTTTTGCCCTAATTTTTTTGTGTAGAGGGACACCTTAATTTGATGTAGTTGCCACACAGTTGCTTTGTCAACGTGGCAAAAGCTGTCAGTGCTTTGTGATGGAAGACTTGAGAAAGGATAGAAAACAAAACCTTTCAAGGAGAAGAAATGCAGTATGGTTGCCATAACAGTTATCTTACTGAACAACAAAAAAAAAAAGAAAGGAAAATCCATGATTAATTGAGTTTCTTTTTAAATTCTCTTAATGCTTTAGCACAGATGGCTGCTGTGCAGTGCTTTGTTGGGGACCGTGTTCAGCATGTGCTTACCCTTTCTAAAGTAAAAGATACTTCTGGATTTATAAAATATTTTAAAATGCACCAAAACTTCCAAGTTCTCAAACTGATTTGTGCCATTAAAATTTCCTGCCTGACGTTCTTCATGGCACAGTTGAAGGAAATGGGAGCCTGCTCAGCTCCAACCAAGTTAACATTCCTGCAGCAGTTTTTCCTGTGCACACCACAAGTGTAACTGTGTTCCATTTTCCCAACTCAGGTGGCTGTATCCTGGTGCTGAGTAGGAACTTTGTGCAATATGCCTGCTTTGGACTGTTTGGAATTATAGCATTACAGGTAGGAGGCTTAAGTCTTCAACCCTTCTAAACTGTATCTTTCAAATCTTCTCTCATAGCCCCAGCACTACCAACATGTTTAAATATAACTTGCAGCCCTGGAATTTTTCTCCACCCTGGCCTAGTGCCAGTCCTTGATGGCATTGAACTATTTTGCTGCTTCTGTTCTTCTGATGTGCCCAATAGATCCTTGGCTGTAACTGCAATTAGTCAGCTGGAGACATTCATTCAATACTTGACCTTGACCAATTTCGGAGGAGTAACTGGCAATTTACCTGTACATCAGTTAATGAGCCAAATGTGGAACTTGCAGTTGCTTTGGCCTTCTGCACACAGCTTTTATAAAGAACTGTCCCCATCACAAAGGATCCTGGCTTGTACCATCCTTCCCCTAAAAAACCAGTGAATTTTGGGGGGCACTAAAGCACAAATCAAATTCTGGCTTCCATTCCCTGTTTTACAGGGGCTCATTGGACCACATTGATGTAATCTACCTTATTAACTGACTTCTGCTACGGCTGATACAGATTTGAGATTATAACATAAATTCAGACCTTCAGTGTAATTTATATGCTGTTTTAACCTGTTTTATTCTTTGCCTAGACTATTGCATACAGCATTCTATGGGACCTGAAGTTCTTGATGAGGTATGGCTCCTTCTGAAGGTTTTTATGGGAACAGAATAAAATCTGGTGCTCGGTGACAGAGGAAATTATATTTGTCCATAGTATTTACCAGAAAGATTTTGCAAGTGATGCATTTACAATAACAAAGAAATGACAGCACTTGAAAAATCAGTAAAGTCTGTGTTAAACTGTAGAAAGGAGGCTTAGTACTGTGGAAGGGAAAGACTAATCCTAACTCACTAGGATCTAAGTGCTTCTGCTGCTAACCTTGCTGACAGCTCACAAACAAGTGTTTAGGCTGGATCATTGAGTTTCTACTATTTCCTAAATGGCTAAAATAGCAACTGTGCTTATGTATGATTGAAGGCATTTCCCAAGAATACTACAGCATGTGGACATTGGAGTGGTTCTGGGATTTTAAATCTCTTAACACCTTCCCTAAGAAGAAAACAGGTTCTTAAACGTAAGCATTCCTGTCAAATCCTGAATGATGGCTGGCTGTTACCAGGAGGACAGCACAAAAACTATACTCTGGGCTTACTACAGCCCTGTAAATGTGTAACTTCATAGCAGCACTGCTGCTCTGTTTTCTCAAAGCAACCTCTGAACTACTTTGGCATATATGGCTAAACCTGAGGTACAGAGTAACTTTAACACAGCTAAATTCCTGTTGTAGCAAACACTAAAGCAACTGTGCCTGAGCTGGACTTCCCTGGCAGGCTGTACCTGTCTGCACAGGCTTGTGTAAATCCTTGGTGTGTTCCTCCTTGTGTAAATCCTTGGTGTGTTCAGCTCTGCTGGAGCTGGGAAGTCTAACACAGACTGACACATCGCACGGCACTGAGGTCTCTCCTCACTCGCACGTAGATACTTACCGAGCTGAAACTCTCAGATGAGACTTTATAGATCAGTGCAAACTGTACTAAACTGCCTTTTTTTTTTTCTCCTTTCTCCTCATTTCTGTGTTTCTGTAGGAACCTTGCCCTTGGGGGAGGCTTGCTGCTGCTTTTGGCTGAGTCGCGCTCGGAGGGGAAGAGCATGTTTGCCGGTGTCCCCACCATGAGGGAAAGCTCTCCCAAGCAGTACATGCAGCTGGGGGGCCGTGTGCTGCTCGTCCTCATGTTCATGACACTGCTACACTTTGATATGAACTTCTTTTCTGTAAGTATCCCAGTGTAAAAGTATGAGTTGAGGAACTAGAATATAGTATCAGTGCCCAGATGGGCTGCAGGGCCTGCTCAGTGCTCATCATTTAAGTCTATTAGTAGAATTAATAACTTAGAAACTAAGCTTAGATCATCTCTGCCATGACAACGTGGATGTTTGTGTATCTATTTAAGAACTGTGTAAGTTTATGGTTTTTTTTTTGTCCTGGCAGATTCTGCAGAACATTGTGGGCACAGCCCTGATTATCTTGGTGGCAATTGGCTTCAAGACTAAGCTGGCTGCCTTGACTCTGGTCATCTGGCTGTTTGGCATCAACATCTACTTCAATGCTTTCTGGACCGTCCCAGCCTACAAGCCCATGCACGACTTCCTCAAATACGACTTCTTCCAGACCATGTCTGTCATTGGAGGGCTCCTCCTCGTGGTTGCACTGGGTCCCGGTGGAGTTTCCATGGATGAGAAGAAAAAAGAGTGGTAACAGGAATAGCAACACTTCTTGGGACATAATGTATTAAGTCCAGAACTGATTCTCTATGGATTCAACAAAAACTGCCAGCATTTTACACGTACATGCCCCCTTCCTTTTAAAGGCACAGATGTTATGAATTTGATTTACTGTGGCACCAGTAATATAATAGATAAAACCCTATTTCTCCAAGGAATGTTGCCTAGGCTAATTCTAACTTCCTAGATTTGGAACTAACCTAAGGAACCTGCATTTTGCTGATGCTTCAGTGAGTTGCAGTAGAACGGTTTCTGTCTTGAGTGTCAGCAGTGTCTTAAAATTTGAAGAACTGTGAGCAGATACAGCTGTACCATTCAGTGTGCTGTTGGGTTCTAGCTATAACTAAAAAAGTGGATCCCCTTTCTTGTCCTCATCACACTGTCTTGTGCATAAGGAGTTCTGTTGCTGGTTATAGCATTGCTTACCAAGGTGGAAAGCAGCATCAGAAAACAAAAAACACTCTTGTTTTGCTGCTCAGAGGCCTGTAATTCCCTTTTGTTTTATCAACAGAGGTAGGTGTTTCCTGCCCCCAAAGAGAAGGCAAAAAGAAAACACTGAAAGTAGTTGTAGCCCTTTTTAGGTAAGAAAAGGGAGGTTTTCTAGCATGTCCCAATTCTGCCCCTGAGGGGAACAAGGGAGAATCCTGTCTTGTTAATCATGGATCCTGTATTGCTGATCAGATTTCAGGAAGGAAGTGGGGGAGATAATCCTGAAGAGGCAGAATGTTAGATTCTGTGAAAATTCTGTGCCAAAAGTACTCTTTATTCAGCATTCTTTGCCCAAAGTTGCCCCTTCTGAATTCCCAAGCAGGGAGCCAGCTTGTGCTGCAGGTTCCATAATGAAGGCTCCTTTCTGCTGTTAACCAGCTCCCATCCATATGTGCCCCAAATTTGTATCTGAACTGCAGGTTATTGGTGAAAATGTCTTCAGAATTACAGAAACTCCCCTCTTCCCTGCACTCAGTACACGCCAGATGAGAGCAGTCAATCTTCTAATCTGTAGTCTTTGCTTCTTAGATTCACTTCTGTCAGTCTCTTGGCTGTAAAGTCCCAGCTGTCTGAAGAGCTGAGGTGCTGAGCTCTTGACAGCTCCTTCTCTCTGCCATCTCAGCCACCCCTGGGCTGTGCAGGGAGGAAATGTGGAAGTAGCCCTTGTGCTGCCATAGCCCCCATTCCCGACTCTGTCTGCAAACGGTTATAGCCAAGGAGTCCAAGTGCAAAGCCTGGGCAGTGGATAAACAGCCAGGGATGGACCTTCAGAGGGAGGAACTCCTCAGAGTTTGGCCCTGTTTGGCCTCTCAGTGCCACGACCTCTGTGCCATGAACATGCATAGTGCTGCTCCGAGGAGGCATTTTGTCCTCTGCTGGTCAGCTTGGTGAGCCCATTAATTGACTGGGGAGGAATTCTAGACAGCACGAGCCCTACCAACTTCCTACCATTACACTGATTACCTTGCACTGTTGTCTCCCTTGAGGAAGATGCTCATCTGTTTGTTGTTCAAGGAGGAATTCAGCTGAAGGTCTCCAGTGGGAGCTGTTCCCTGGAGTCTCCCGGTAAGGACACTCAGCTGGACGGTTCAGCTTAACGGTTGCTTTTTAGGAGAGAGAACTAGGCTGAAAGAACTAATGAAAAATAGAAGAGCACTGCTGAATGTTAAACCAGGGATTTCATCATCTTAAGGGGAAAATAGCCAATGTAAGGGCAAGATGTGCTGCTGCTGCTGCTGGAGGAAGCCAGTTGCTGTCACAGAATAAATAGTTAGGGTTGGAAGGGACCTCAGATCATCTAGTCCAACCCGATGTCCAAATTGATGGGAAGGGAATTCAGCATTAAGGTCAGGTCACAGGCAGCTTTCTTTGCAAGAGAATTTTTCACCTCAACTGTTCCCTGTGCCTGACTCTTCATAGCTAGACAAACCAGTCCTTTCAGTGCAGATCTGCAGCACAGGAGACTTCTACTCAGTGTCACTGCAGGTCTTGTAACGGTTTTGGACTCCATCAAGGCAGCCATTCTCAGATACCTGAACTGCTGTTGATGTTCATAGTATTTATACATGGAATGACACAAACTACTCCTCTAAGTAGCCCCTTAAGTTGGCTTTCTCAACTTCCCTATGTCCTGTCTGAGGAGCTGGATGACAGACTAGTCTGAAATACTGACCAGTTTCCTCTGTGAAAACCAAGTCCCCTTTCCAACAAAAGACCCCAGATAAGGAACTGATACTGTCCCTTGCAGCAGGAATACTTAAATACTCAAAGGGCACAGTTAGGTGGAGGGCATTATCAGATACTTCTAGGCAGCAGAATGTTCAGAGTTACTAACTGTGAGTCCTGATGCAGAAGATTCTGGTTTCCTACATAAGCTGCTGTACTTGTGCATCTCCCAGAAATACAGTGACCTCTCCCTGTGGCTGAGAAACTCTGACAAAGCAGGATGTCAGCTACCAATTGGCTCTGCAAAGTGTTCTGGAATTCATTCTGAATATATTTTTGCTTTCTATGTGGAAAAAAAAAAGTATAAATTCTCATTTTATGCTGTATTTTGTACCTTAGTTGTGTTTGAAAATGTTTTGATTTTCGAAAACAATCAAAATAAAACGATGGCATCTTTGTATCCACTTGGCGTGTGTGGCTGGTGATGTTCCATGGATGGGCTCCCTGGAGGAGCTGCTCAGGAGGCTGCTCTGCTTTCCTGCCTACCAAAACCCTGCTTTCTGTAAAGAGCTCTGAGGACTGAGCTGTCTGCACCTGACTGCAGCAGAAATCCTTCCCTTGGTGTGGGGGTGGCTTGAAGCTCTTTGAATACAACTTAATTCCACCCCAGCACTCCCTTCTGCACCTGTAACAGTTAACTGGAATGGGTAAACACTTGTGCTCCCACTGGAATTGTTACACAACAGGCTTCAGGACAGATATTTATCATAAAATTTATTTCCCATTGGTTGCCTTCTTGAAGTTCTTGGGTTTTCGATGATGGCTCTTGAATTTCTTCTTTAAAGGGCCCGACTGTTTCTGTAGAGAAGAAAAGTTCAATCAGCTTATTTCCAACCCCCAAATCCAGCCTTGCCTGAGACAGCTTAAAGAAAAACTGAGTGTGGTCTCCTTCAACAGCCAGAATGAGCCCAGCCCTGCTCGTGGAGTCAGCCAGGATCCTGCAGCCCTTTGACAGGCAGATGGTTTCATTAGGTACAAACAGTGACAGGCTCCCTGAAGCAGAGTCTGAAACTTAATCCAGCTCTAACTTTTCAGCTTGACATAGTTCAAAAGGATCCAGGCTGTTCCTCAGGGCCTGCATTAGAGTTGAAGGTTTTTCCATTTTTATATATCTAACATATGCCTGCTTCCCAAACTGAGTGGGATCAGGGGATGTCCTGTAAGGCAGCACCTCAAAAGAGATCTAGAATGACCCTGTGACTGCAAAAGGGTTTCACATATGTTTGTGTATTGGGGGAATTGTTAACCCACAAGACACACATCAGCCTCGCTGCTGAGACCGTGTGCAGCAGGATCCCACCAAAGATGAGCTGTTTATACAGGCAGGAACATCCCTCACTACCACAGGGAGGATAAACATTGCCTGGCAGCAATTCACACCTCGGGATGCAAGTCAGTGTCTGGCACACGGGGAAAGTCTATTCTGAACAGCTTTGCACCTTCTGCTGGTTCTCAGACAGGAATAGATGGAACACCTACGGGATGGGATCCCAGCTCCACGCTCCCCAGCTGCTGCAGGCAGCAGGGTGACTCCCACCTTTCCTCTCTTGTTGCCAGCGGCTCTGCTGACATCCATCCTTCCACCGTCCTCTCCGTTCTGCTTGGCCCCGTCATCCTCGCTGTCTGTCACAAAGTCATCGCTGCCCTTTGTGGTTTGTGCAGCTGATGGGCTTTTTTCTGGGAAGAGCGCAGCTGAAACACAAAGATTTAGCTCAGAATCAGTTCCCTGTGCACACTAACTTTACTTTGA
Organism: Platyrinchus mystaceus; assembly: GCA_035041135.1. Classification (NCBI taxonomy): domain Eukaryota; kingdom Metazoa; phylum Chordata; class Aves; order Passeriformes; family Tyrannidae; genus Platyrinchus; species Platyrinchus mystaceus. Next base: position 3,953,735 of record JAWWLV010000040.1, read on the forward strand.
GAGCAGCTTAAAGGTGGTTTGCCAAGGGAAATAAACACGTTGGTGTTTTATTGGAAATGTGCCTGGTGCTCTCACTAATCCTGTTCTGGGAGCTCCAGCACAGCTGGAGTTACACCTCTGCTCCTGCAGCAAGATGGATCTGCACCTCCAGATGTAAGTCAGTAAAATAGTCTGACCAGCTTCTGTCAGACTCAAGGACTTGCTGAGAAATAAGGGAAGTGCAGATACCTAAATCACCAAATCCCAGTGGATCTTGTATCCCTCCCCTCACAGCTTACATGATCCAACTGATTATCACTTAGTGATAATGCTATTTCTTATTTGCTGGTGGTAAGCTTTTCCAAGACACAAAACCCCAGAACTGGATGGAAGAGCAGCAGGGAACAATATAAAGAAAGCAGGAGAAAATCAGCCAACAAACTTCTTCAGGACATAGATGACACCAGTGTTCTCACTCACGTGGGTACAGGTCACTCATGCTGTCGTCTGTCTCCTCTCCATCCTCATCACTGGACTTTGGCTCCCAGAATTCCTCTTTCCTGTGGGGTTTTCTGCTCCCATTCATTTGGTCATCAGGATGCTGTGCTCGCTGCTTCTTCTGTCGCAGGCAGGCAGGGACATATTCCACTCCTTCCCTCTGGCATTCCTCATCTACCAGAGAGAGTCAGGCAGCACTGAGCCAGTCAGCCCAGTCCCCAACTCCTGTCACGTCCAGCTCAAGCTTATAGGAAATGCATCTCCAAAGTTCAGCATGCTCCACACCTATATAATTTACAGCAACACTATGAACCAGAGAAGATGTTAAAACAGATTGTGCTGGATACATGAACTCCCTGGGGGAGTTTTAGAACTGATCCTCTCAAGGAGGGATATCCCAAGGTATTTACCAGAGGCCAATTGCTCCCTACACCTAGGATCAAGGGGAAAAAAGCTCAAGGGAAAAAAGAATTATCTGGTAACAGCTTCAGAAAAGCTACTTACATGTTTTTAGGGCCTTCTGGTAGCGCTTCCCTTGGACGTGACGCAGCACGTGCTCTGGGAACTTGTTGATGTGTCTGAGGGTGAGCTTACAGAACAGCTGGTGTCTACAGACACAAAAAGAAAGAGCCAGCAGGAGTCTAAGTATTCTATTACTTCATAACTTTTCACTTACAAGCACCGCACTCAAAGTTGATAAATACTTCATAAAGCCTTCCGCAGTCTCCCAAAACCCATAAAAACTTGGTAAAGCTCAACTACTTTATGTATGAGATCAAGCAAAATGTAAAGCATAAAATAACACAGAGGAGGAAGAATACGTACAAATTCTTTGTGCTGGGCACTATGTGGGGCTCAAACGTGCCGTAGTCGAACTCTTTGGCTGTCTTTACGAGCCGCTGATACTTCTTGCCGCTGGTGTAAGCCTGCAGCTCCGACAGCCGACACGGCATCTCATGTCCAGTCAGCCTGCACCTCACCTGGAAAAAAACCCTGAGTGGTCAGCAAGCCCAGGGGATTACCCCACGGAATCAGGCAGGCTGGAAAAGACCTCTGAGATCAAGTCCAATCCGTGCCCCAACACCACCGTGTCAACCGGACCGCGGTCCCAAGAGCCGCGTCCAGTCTGTTCCTGAGCACCTCCAGGGTGACTCCGCCGCCTCCCCGGGCAGCCCCTTCCAATGTCCGACCACCCTTTCCGTATCCATCCCGGTGCTGGGAAGGGCAGGACCACCGCCCTCCTTCCCGGCCTCCCTCCGACCCCCGCAGCTGCAGAAACACCCCCGGCAGCGGGAGCTCGCCGGGGCCGAGCCCACCGGCTACCGCCGAGCCCTCCGGGTACCGCCGAGCCCACCGGGTACCGCCGAGCCCACCGGGTACCGCCGAGCCCTCCGGGTACCGCCGAGCCCACCGGCTACCGCCGAGCCCACCCGGTACCGCCGAGCCCACCGGGTACCGCCGAGCCCTCCGGGTACCGCCGAGCCCACCGGGTACCCCCGTCCCGCTCACGACCCCCCCCGGCGAGGCGGCCCCGTCCCCTCAGGACCCTCCGGGCTCCCCTCGGCCGCACCTTGCCGGGCCCCGCGGGGCTGAGCAGCGGGTGCTGCCTCAGGAACCGCCGCTCGGCCTCGGGCACCTCCGGCCCGGCCACGCCGCCCGCCGGGCCCGGCGCCGCCATCGTGAGGGGCCGGGCCGGGAGAGCTTCCCGTTCCGGGGCCGCGGGCACGGCGGAGCGGCGGGGCCGGACCGCGGGGAGCCGGGCGGGCTGGGAGGAGCGGGGCCGGCGGGGCCATGGCCGGGATGGTGCTGAGCTCCGGGCTGAGACTGCTGCGGGAGCGGCGGGGCCGGGTGAGGCTCGGGGGGAACGGGGCCGGGCCGGGGAAACCCCTCATCCTATCCCTCATCCTGCACCCTCATCCTGTCCTCTGATCCCGTCCCCTGATCCTGTTCTCTTATTCTGTCCTCTGATCCTGTCCCCTGATCCCATCCCCTGATCCTGTTCTCTTATCCTGTCCTCCTATCCCCTCATCCTATCCCCTGTTCCCATGCCTTCATCCCATCCCCTGATCCTGTCGTCTGATCCTGGCCCCCATTTATGTCAAGAATATAGAGTGGGCTGCTGTGTGTGTTTGTTGAAAGAGTGGATGGAGGATCATTTGCTGTGCCGTAAGCTCTGCAACTGGAATCTAACTTTTTTTTATTTGATTTATAACCTGGCCCATAGTGTTTCACAGGCTCAAAATCAGGGAGGAAGCAAAATTTCATGCAGTCATGAAAGTGACTGATACGACCTAGGCAGAAGTTTTACAAAGCAGAAATGCTACAAAGGATTCTTCTTATTCCACGTAGGTATCACATTGCTTGAGCAGAAGAACATTTTTTGGATATCCCCTAACTAAAGCAGGTTCTGGGCTGGTTCAGCAGACTAAAGGTAAGAATGATGCCTAAGATTTGTTTGGGCTTCTGCCCTGCTTCATCCTAATACCAAAGTGACATTTCCTGCAGGAATCTGGCACCTCTTCTCTGTAAATCCTGTTCCTCATTCTGTTTTTCTCTAGATGTTTGCTTGAGGTTCTGCAGACCACGGAGTTCTGCAGCAGCTGCTGACACATCTGGTGATGATGCCTTACTGAAATGGGGCCTTCTCCTGGTCCCTCTGACCACGTTTGGTCTTGGCACATGGCAGGTACAAATAAATATTTAATTTTTTCAAGAAATGAGCACTTGAGGGCTGTCAGATTTTTCAGTCTCTGGCTGTTTAATTTAGTCCAAATCACAGGCAGGGTAAAGATTTGCTGTTTTTGTTTTCCAAGTGTCCACCTGTAAGTCCTTAAATGAGAGATTCTTGGTTTTTACACTTTTATTTCAGTATATTTTCTCAAATTAAAGTCAGTAGCCTCCATTTTCATGTCTCCAATTACCCTGTTTTAGGCCAGGTCTGATGAAAAAATTATAACCAAGATTTCAAGGCTTTCTGAGGTCATTGCATTGCTCTGTTCTACCCTAAAGAATGACTCCTGTGTTTCTGTACTTTCAGGTTCAGCGACGAAAGTGGAAGTTAGATTTGATTGCACAACTGGCATCAAGAATTACAGCAGACCCAATCCCTCTGACATTAGAGTATGGAAGCTGGGATGGTTTACTGTCTACAGGGTGCTGGGGCTATTAGATATGGACCCTCCACTAATGAGCTTGTGCTGAACTAACCTACATGAAAATGAAGGACTGAGATGGGAATCAGGATGTACCAGCAAATTAGAGAGAGATCCAGTTAATTTTCTTATTTTTCGTGGAATTATAAGTGAATGCTTTCCTATGGGATATTCTAAATGCATGGGAAAAGGATGAATCTCTGTTCAGGAGAATGTGGGATGTAGTTCATACCGTATGTAAACCCCCAGGGAAGGAGGGCTTGGTAGTGGTGTCTGACATCCCAGAGGAATTATTCCTACAACAGGTAGTCTTGGATCAACAGCAGGCCCTGCCCCATGTGTTGAGCAGTTGTGTCAGATATGAGAGAGGTTTTTAAAGGTCACTTGGCCACCTGGCACAACTGTCAGAATGTCTCAGTTGTTGGATTTCATGGTCTGGGATGGGAAAGAAACGCTTCCCATGGCTGGATGCACAGGTAGTGAATCCACCTGCTCGTCAGCTCTGTGATACCTGGCTTGCAGATACCATGGAAAAGAACTTCTCTCAGGATACTCCTGATCATCTCTATTTGACTCCCTGCGATAGTAACAAAATACTGAGCCAGCTGCGTATTCCATGAGGTGTTTGTCTTCCGTTTGCCAGCCGGCTCTAGAGCAAACCATTAGGGAAAAGGAGAACCCCGCGATGAAATCAATTTGCCTGACACAGCCATGATTTTGTTTTGCTCTTGTTCCATGCAGCCCCATGGAACTGAAGGAGTTGGAGTACAGACCTGTGAAGGTCCGAGGGCATTTCGACCACTCCAAGGAGCTCTACATCCTGCCGCGCTCGCTGGTGGACCCGGCGCGGGAAGCGCGGGAAGCCGGGCGGATCACATCCCACCCGGAGAACGGGGCCAACGTCGTCACCCCCTTCTACTGCACAGAGCTGGGGTGAGTTCAGGAGGGTTGTGGTCCACCTGAGCACCTCCCTTCCATTTGGAAAAGCTGAACTGTGCTTAGATTTACATCAATCGCTCCCCCTCCCTTAAAAGGTTTCTCTCACAGACTGTGCGGTCACTGAGGCTCAATTTGAAATTGTATTTAAATTCCCTTTTAACATGAACTTTTAACAGTTTCTTTTAACACAACAAAAAGAAATGGCAGCAAACGTGGGGGTTGCTTTTCTATGGTCTTTAGTTCTAGGCAGCTGGAGGAATAAATTTCCTTTCACTCCTGAGCCTTCCTTCTCTGTGTAACCCTAGGGTCACAATTTTAGTCAACCGAGGATTTGTGCCCAGAAAGAAATTGAAACCGGAGACCAGGCTGAAGGGACAGGTAAGGGGGATCCAGGGAATGTGGGGTGTTACTTTCTGCCCATGTTCAGCATCATGGGAGGTGACTTAAACAGTCATTGCGCTGTTCAAAGACAAACCTTTGTTTCCCACTTTTTCATTAGTAAATAATGTGTTTTACAAACAAGTTGTTCTTGTTCTGCTTTTTTCCCCTGCTGTGTTACAGCACATGGCAGGACACAACAGCTTCACGTATGCTCAGACCCCGCTAGTGCCGTGTTTTCCTGGCAGGACTTGGTGTGCCAGATTATGAAATGAATCTTGAAAGGTTCCTTTTCTTCCTCTCTGCACTTCTCCTTTAGATTGAAGATGAAATCGATCTCACGGGGGTGGTGAGGTTAACAGAGACCCGGAAACCCTTTGTGCCTGAGAATAACATTGAACAGAACCGCTGGCACTACCGAGATTTGGAGGCCATGGCCAAGGTGACGGGTGCTGAGCCCATCTTCATCGATGCAGATTTCAGTAAGTCACACAGGAACCCAACCCCACCAGTCTCCCTCCCTTTCCATTCAGTTTGTTACTTTCCCTGGGCAGCTGGAGAGGTAGAGCCATAGAATCATTTAGGTTGGTGAAGACTTTGTAAAGGCTTTTAGTATCACCAAATCCAACAAGGTATTGCATCTTTCTCTTCCTGTACTCTGCTAGCCCAGTTTTGAGGTGACAAGGTGCCTACAAGAGAGCTGGAAAGGGACTTTAGTCAAGAGCATGGAGTGGTAGGATAAGGGGGAATGATCAAACTGACAGAGGGCAAGGTTAGCTTGGATATTAGGAAAAAACTCTTCCCTGTGAGGGTGTGGAGGCCCTGGCACAGGTTGCCCAGAGAAGTTGTGGCTGCTCCATCCCTGGAAGTGTCCAAGGCCAACTTGGACCAACCTGCTTAGTGCAAGGTGCCCCTGCCCATGGCAGGGGTTGGAACTAGATGGGCTTCAAGGTCCCTTCTCACCCAAACCATTCTGTGATTCTGTGAACTTGGGAACACCACTGCCCGAGGAAGAGGAGCAGGGTATCCACCAGTTACCACCTTTATCCCCTCTCACAGCCAAGGCAGCTCTGCACAGTGCAGGCTGAAGATTTCACTTGGCTGTGTCATCCCTGCAGGAAGCACCGTCCCAGGGGGGCCCATTGGTGGCCAGACCAGAGTGAGCCTGCGGAACGAGCACATGCAGTACATCGTCACCTGGTAAGGGACCAGTCTGGCTGACCTTCCCTGGGGTGCTTTGGCATGTAAAGTCTTGCCTGCGTGAGCTTTTAAGCTACAAAAGCCTGAATTTTTAACCTACGTAACATTTCCAAGGTAATATGAAATGATGTTATTGCAGCTGCTTTGGAACAGTCCAGTCCACCTTGGAAAGGTGTGAATGTGTGGCTTTATTCTCTCTCATAGGTACGGCTTATGTGCTGCAACCTCATTCTTGTGGTACAGGAAATTTATACAGAAAATACCTTGGTGAGGGGAATGTGTAACCTACTTGTGCTACAGTCAGGAGCAGACTTTTATGGAAGATCAGTCCTCAACAGCTGAAACACCCAGGATTTCAGGGCAGTGTTCAGCAAACCTGTGCCTCTGTCAAGATGTAAATCAACTTTTAAGCAACCCCTGCAGACTCCGAGCTCCCACCAGTGTGACTTGGCTGCAGCTTGGAAGCACTGACTGAACTTGAAACAGTAATCATGGACACATTTTTCTGTTGTGGTTGATTGTAAGCTACAACATTTTAACATCTGCAGTGCTGTGTTTTCCAGGACAAATCCAAAGGATTTTGGAATCAAAGTTTCTTTGCGTTGAGTAGCCATTCCTGAGGTCAGGAGTGGCTCAAAGTCGTTGCATCAGAGTAAATAAAGGCCTACAGGTCTCTGCTTTGTGACTTGCATCGTGCATCTTACATGGAACAGCAACAAACCTGAATTAGAGGTTACTGTGGATCCAGAATGTGCAGCTGGGCTGTGTGTTCAAGGGAGAGGAATTATTACACAGGACTAGTAATCAAGGGCAGTTGTTCCAAGTGAAACAACCTGCTCTGTGCAGCCACTTCTGCACAGCACCGTTCTGTCCTTTCATGGAAGGCAAACAGAAGTGCAGCAGTGCCACTGTGACACCCCCTGCCCCCATTAAGAGACACCACTGAAACTTAGCTGGGGTTTATTCTCTTTATGTACAAAGCAATCCAGTACATCTTCAGCCCAGCTTAGTAGCCAGCTCTTTAGCCTTTGCTTTTTCCAGCTTGGCAATGCGAGCCACCGATTTTGGACCCAGGACATTCCCGCCCCAGTGACGACGGATCTGCAAAGAAGGGAGGGCAGGTTAGAGGCCTCATTCAATCAAACTCACACAGTTCCACTCCTTTCTGCACAAGGGGAAGAGCTCCCTCAACTACAAAGCCCTACACATTTCAAGCACTGAACTACATTTCAGGGCAGAAAGAGAAAGAAGAGCTTAAGGTTTTTCCCCCACGAGGGGTGTTGGGTTCAGCCATCGAGTAACTCCTGGACTTGGGAGATCGAGTTCAGCCAAGCAGAACCTGTTGCCTTTTCTACAATCCTTGCCCTGGGATAGCACTTAGTTTACTTCTAACTTGGTGACAGCATTTACATTTTACCTCATCCTTGGGTAAAGAATCTGGGTACACCATAAGCAACTCTAGATGTAACACACCCAGCAGACTATACACTGGTGTCACCATGTCTGAAAAAATCTGAATTTCTCTGGGAAGCTTTTCAGAATTTTAACAGAATAAAATCAAAGACAAGGCCAGCAGCACAGAGAATCTTACCTCATCATATCTGTCATTGTAGTTGGTCTTGACAGCCTCCACCAGCTTGGCAAGGGCTCCCTTATCCTCCCTGTTGGTGACAGTTTTAATTTTTAGAACCCTGATTTAATGTTTTCCATAAATATTTAGCCACAGGATTTGATAACTTTTAGTGGCAAACCCAGTTTTTCAAGTTAAGCATAAGCATCACTTGCAAAGGGTTAACGCTCCAACCCATCAATACTTCAGCACTTGCACTGCTCAGATTCTAAGGCTAGCAGTTCCACACACATACTTTAGAGCAATGATCCATTTTGGTAACCCAAAATAACCTGTAGCTTCAGGATCCACCTGACACATTTTTATTAAGACATTAAAAAGGTGTTATTTGATTTTAGAGAGACCCAAGTTTGCTACTACTTACGGGTTAACCTGGGTGAAGGCAACCGAGGTACAAGTCTTCCTGTGGACCAGTCTGCCCAGCCTGGCTTTGCCCTTGATGATGCAGTAGGGCACTCCCATCTTACGGCACAGGGCTGGCAGGAACACCACCAGCTGAAAAGGAAAAGGGAACTGTGCTGTGTAGCTGAGGGACAACATCTTTTCACTCCTGGCATCAGCCTGGGCTGTGGCCCATTGCTCAGTGTTAAAAAGCTCGTTTTGCTCTTCACTGCTGGTTCAGGTGAAGAAATTCAAAACATCATTGCAAGGGCCCAGCCTCGCTGTCACACCAACTACAAACATGCATAAGCATCCCAGTTATGGTAAGGTGTATTTTTATGCATTCTCTTTCATGAAATATTTGTCTTAAAATGCATTTTCACCTCAAGACCACTTCTGAGCCCACCTTAAGATCCACAGGTAGCCTGTACCCTGCTTACCTCAATGGGGTCTACATCATGGGCAATAACTACAAGCTGAGCTTTCTTGTTCTCCACCAGAGTTGTGACACTGTTAATACCTGAAAAACAAGTTACAGATAAGCTTTGACTCTGCTCAGTCTACATTCAGAGCTTTCATAAAAGCCTCATACAACCAGCTCGGGTTCCATAACGCAGCCTTATTACGGAAGTCATGAAAACTTTCCCCATCAGCAGCACAAAGACATTTTGTGGACAGTTTGCTAAAGCTCAGGGTTAAAAAGCTCGTCTTTTTTGCTCTTCACTTTGAGCTCAGGTGAAGAAATTCATAACATCATTGCAATAGCTTGTCCAAGGCTGTTTATCAGTTTTCTCTCTAACCAAGCACCACACTCCTCGTTTGCCATCAGCCAAGTCCAGGCACACAAATTACCTGCTCGGAGGACAGGTGGCCTCTTCGTTGGAGCATCTCCTTTTCCTGCAGCTTTCTGCTCAGCACGAGCCAGCAGCCTCTGCTTCTTCTCTTGCTTATTTTCTGGCCTGTATTTGTGTGCCAGCTTCAGGAGCTGTGTGGCTGCAAGAGAACATCTACTCATTAGCTGCACAACCTGAAAATCTAAAGCATCTCTTTTTAAAAAACTGAAGTGCATCAGCGATCTTGGTGGTTTGTCATCACGTGTGTTTAGGCAGCAAAAAGTGATCATCATCTGCACAGTCCAAGAGAAGAGAACCCTGAGAGCCCCTGTTTACCTCCACGTGCACCTCTGATGGCTCTGAGAGCTCCTTCACTGTCAGGCTGAGGAAATGCCTGTGGAGCCCCCCAGCAGTTATGGTGAGAGGTGGTGCACTGTCTCCTTTAAAGCAAGGAACTTGTTTGGCAACATCTACAAGGAGTGAGTTATTCTACATAGGTCCAAATTTTCTTGCATAGACACTGTCACCTGAAAAAGACTTTTACTCATTCAAAGAAGACCCTGAAGTCCCTTCTTCCTTCATTTCAATGCCAGCCTGCAGGATGCTGGTTTTCCTCCTACAGGTTTCTCAGTGTGTTTACACAGTTAGAAGAACCCTGGGAGATTCCACATCAAGCTGGAAGAATGGACTCTTGATGGAAACATAGTTAAGATAATGCTGGGTTTGGGTCAATAAGCAGCAGCTTTTTTGTTTTCTATCACCCTTTTCAGGGTACACAGCAGCAATCAAGGCAGTAAATTCACACATCAACTATCCATCATTATTAGAGCCTCCCTAAACAGACATGCTCCAGATTTCAGTTTCTCTCCCCTTCCCTGAGGCATATTCCATTTAAACCCAAGGACATGGGGCACATCCTTACCTGTCTGGCGGTCCAGGGCCTGGGTGAACTGGTTAATGGCAGGAGGCACCTTGAGGCGTTTGTAGAGGATGGATCTCTGGCGCTGCAGCCGGATGTACCGCGGCCATTTCACAAACCGAGTGAGGTCCCGCTTTGGCTGGATGTCCTGTCCTAAAAAACACAGCCCTCAGCTCAGAGCTGCCCCAAACCCACTCCAGCAGCAGCAGCAGCAGCAGGGAGCAGCACAGGGGCATCAGTGATCTTGGTGGTGATGTGTCAGCACAGCCACTCAGATAGCAAATATTCTTTCACATCATCTGCACCCCGTGCAAAAGTGGCGCTGCACGGGGCTGAATTACATTGCCACAAACACAGGCAAAAGGGCAAGATTCATCCCAAGAGGAGCATATAATGTATCCATAAAGATAAGTAATAATGGGAGTCTGGCAAATTGTCCAGCACCTCCTTCACTAAGGACAGCAGTTAACTCCAAGCAGCAAGGTAACTGCCTCCATCACCCTCTCCACTCTACAGCTTTGATTTATAATTTAGACATCTGTCCATAAAACAAAGTGGAGCAAACATCCCAAATATCCCAATTACTCACCAATGCCAAAGTTCTTGGGCCTCTTCTCAAAGAGAGGATTGACGACCTTCTTGGCCTCCTGCTTCTTGACTACAGCAGGGGCCGGGGCCACCTTCTTGCCCTTGGCCTTCTTTCCTTTCGGCTGCAAGCGAGAAACACACTCTTGTATTTTACTGCCCCCAACAGCTGCATGCATGAAAGAGTTACCCTCCCACCCCCGAAACGCGTTTATTTTCCCAGAAAGAAAATAAATGCCAGCTCCCAGAGCAGGGAGAAGAGCCAGAAGAGCTCCCCGCTCTCCCAGAGAACGCAAACCCTCTGCTTTGCCTTTACAAGGTTTACGAACCTCCCGGAGCGCGACAACGACCAAACGCGCCCCTCAATGGCCTCGCTCGGCCCGGTGCTCCCCGACAGCAGCCGAGACACCCCCACGGTGGTGACGGTCCGACCACCGGGACCCGGCCCTCACCGGGGACCCGCCGCGGCCCGGCCGCGCCGCCGGAGCCGGGACAGGCCCACACCCGGCCTCCCGCGGCCACCGCGAGTCGGGCACGGAACGCTCCTCCACCGCCTCCCAGGGCTGCCCGGCGCCCGCGCGGCGCTGCCCGAGGTGCTGCGGCCCCTCCCGGGCGGCGGATGGAAGCGGATGGAGGCGGATGATGCCCCGGGCCCCCCCCGGCCGCCGCCATCACTCACCATCTTGGGCGGAGGGAGAGAGAGGCAGCGCGGGGCATGCCGGGAGATACCGGCGGGGCGCCGCGGGAGGTCTCGCGAGAGGCGGGCCGTGAGGGGAGGGGCGGCCATGGCGCAGCCCAGGGTGCTGCCGCAGAGCAAGGAGACCCTGCTGCAGTCCTACAACAAGCGCCTCAAGGACGATGTCAAGTCCATCATGGACAACTTCACCGAGATCATCAAGACGGCCAAGGTGGGCGCCGTCCGGCTCCTGAAGGGGAGAAGGGCAGGGCTGGGTTCTGAAGGGGGGGGTGTAACTGAGGGGGGGGGGGGGCTGTGAAGGGAGAGCAAAGCCCGTGAGGGGACAGAGACTCAAAGAATCATAGACTATTAAGCAGCTGGAAGGGACCTTAAAGATCATCCAGTCCCATCCCCTGCCATGAGCAGGGACACCTTCCACTAGCCCAGGTTGCTCCAAGCCCTGTCCAACCTGGCCTTGGACACT
>JAWWLV010000040.1:3982846-4055957 GCA_035041135.1 Platyrinchus mystaceus
CCATCGTCTGGGAAGGAACCTTCAATCCTGAGATCCTGGGAAGTTCCTCCAGGCCACTGAACCTCAGCACAGGGGTGACAGCCTTTGCTGTTGGAAAGCAAGGGAGGCACTCAGTGGGTGCAGTGCTTGGGGTGCTGAACTTCACTGTGGAAAGACCATTCTGGCTTTTCTTGTCCTCAGCAAAGCTGAAATCTGTCCAGATTTGTGGTAGACTTTTATGCCCGTGTAGTGTGTCCATAATCACACAAGCCCACAAGATGACAGCGCTTAAAGCAGCAGCCAAAGTGTAGATGAGACTGGAAAGGTTTCTAGGTTCCTAACCTTTGTAAGTATAAGCATCCTGCTTGAGGCTGCAGCACCCCAAAAAGGCATCCAAAAGGCCAGTTTTCCAAAGCAAGGCTGCAGATGCCTTTGCCTGAGTGTTTTCCTGAGACCCAGCAGAAATTTAACAAGATCAAAATGGTATTTGACATGCCTGTGGAGAAAATCTAGAGAAAAAGAATTTTGCAGGGCAATAAATTTTCATGCATTGCGATTTAAACTAACACCTTTTGTCAGAATCAGGAGGAAACTTGCACTCAGAGCACGTTGTCCCTGACTTATGTGCAGCAGGATTTCTTGGATCTTCTCAGCAGAGAGCTTGGTGCCAGCCATTGCCAGTAAGAGCCTGGTCTGACAGGACAAATAGTGTGAACTCATATAGCAGTTATCTTCCAAATTCCAATCTGTGCTTCGGAGACCCAAGTTTAGACAGAACTGGCACAGCTCAGACCCAGACTGAACTTCTTTGGGTTTATTTCCATCACAGATGTGCTCTGAACCTTTTCCCTGGGTCACATGTCTCTGTGGATCATGTAATCTTTTCCAACACAGAAAATCTGGTTCTGAGACGTTCCTGTTCCTATCCATTGCTTCAGCCCTTTCCAGCTCCTCTAAGCTCTGTGAAATAAATTGGCGAGAAGCCGCTGGAGCTGACAGCGGGAGCCGACGCCTTTCCAGCGAACAGGGTGACTTCATTTCACAATGCAGTGCTCTGGTGGAGCTGGGAGTTCAGCCTGGAGCCTGAAGCAGGCTGGGGTTAACATTTTCCCTCGTTGGATGTGGCGAGGAGCTGAACCAGGCGTCGTGCAGCCTTCGGAGCCTGACAGCTCAGCCGGGTGAGCGCGGGGGAGCAGCCGCGGCTCGGCTCAGCTGAGGTCACAGCACGGGGGTGCCTGTGCCACCTCCCCTGTCACAGCAGGGCTGCCATAAACATCATCTCCCTTACGTCCCCAGGCGCTGCTTCCAAAGGGCTGCATCGTCAGAGCCCTGTTCGTTTAGTGAGAGCAGGGAGAGAGGCCGCGGGGAGCTGCAGAGAGGGGCAGGGAGAGGAGGAGCAGGGGTGAAAGGGTGAAGCTGCCTGTTTCTAAGGGAACAGCCTGGGAAAAATAAAGAAGAAAGAAAAAAAAAAAGAAAGAAAAGGAAAAAAGGCTCATTTGGCAGAGAGAGGAAAAATGGGGAAGAGGTGCCTGACTGTTCCTGCTTCTCCTCACATGAGAAAATTGCTGTATGGCAGCGAATCAAGTATTCAAAGCTTTAGGGCCCCACCACTGATTGCAGATGACTTAACGAGCCATTTCAGTCCTGTGTGAGCAGGCTGGAAATGGCACTTGCCACTGTCATTGTAGGCATTTCATCTTCCAGAAGACTAATTAGAAAAGCTTTCACGGTACCCATAATATAGATAAGGTGCACAGAATACCTCCAGCCCAGAAGCCCCAGTGACAGCTGGGTCTGTTGATTTGTGCTTTATCCAGCAAAGGGTCTTTTCTATTTTATTTTCTCCAGACTGTTCTTAGTGATGTGGTGCAGGAGGAAGACACCCCTTTACATGACTAAACCAGAACTGAATCCCCTGAGAAGATGTCTCTTTGGTAACCAGGCACCTCATCTAAGCCAAAAGGGTGAAGAAAGGTCCATATCCAAATATTTCCAAAAATATATATTCCCAGCAAACCCAGGATTAATACTATTTCGTATTTCTAGAACAGTTAGTGCCTGAAGGCCATGCTGAAACTGGGTTCTCATTATGCCAGTTGTTACATATATGCATATGGATTCTTTACAAGCCAGAAGGAACTGTCTAGTCTGCTCTGCACAGGACAAGGCAGATAATTTTATCTCCTGGTGTCAGTACCATACATGGCTGGGCTGGGCTAGATCTCTTAGAAAAGCATTCAGATCCAAGAAAAACATGAAGTTATATAGCAGCCACAAATCCATAGATCAGCTGTGCCAGTGGCCAATTCCCCTTATGCCTTTATTCTGCTTGAAATTATGCTGGTTTTGCAGCCACAGGGCTTCACTCTGCCACACTGAATTATTGAACTGCTGTGCAGATACTCATAAATCCACCATGAGGGGAAGTTCTCCAGCACAGACTGGGTGATAGAAAGGTGGTCTGTATTTCTGGGGTGCCTGTTTGGAAAAACTTTTGTGCAGGGCTTGGTCCCAGCTCTGCATCCGAGCTGCCTTTTGACTGAATCCTCGACCCTCTGATTGACACCGTAACGGCCTGATTTGTGCTGTGCCAAACATGTTTATTTTCCTGGCAGCCCCGCAGCCTCTCCCCTGGGGAATATCTTGTGTTATGTGACACACTTCTGCTCGACAGGGCTGTGGTTTGAAGCAGTACCTAGAAACTCCCCGTGTCTCCAGGGAGCAGGAGAACATGTCTGCAGCAACAACCCCCCCAGTGCCGTGTGGGGGCTGCTCCCTGAATCAGCTCCTGCCCTCCTCTAATTAACGAGAGCCTGGACTTGTGTTGTCATCTCCTGCTGATTAATCCCCTTCCCCCAACACCAGCAGCAGGCTTTCCTTCTCCCACTTGGATTGTGCAGTCTGGGGCTTGTGAGCACTGTGGGAGCTTCACGAGGATCTGCTTTCTGATCTGCTTTCCCCACCAACACCCAGTAGGGGAACTGAGGCACAGGGTAGGGAATGCCTTGCAGACTGTCACTCCTGCCTGGCAGGTCTTCCTCCATTCACCACAGGAGACAATGTTGTCTTATCTGTTCTTGTGCCAAAGGAATTTGGGCTTGGAAATAGAGAGAACTGCAGGAAAAGTGAATCACCACATGTAAATAAATCACCTGCCTGGGGATCTGCCTTGTGCTCTCAAGGTATTTTCCACTCAAGCCCTGTTTGCATTAACCAAGCCTCAGAGCAGTAGCTTGTTGCCTTCCCAAGGGCCCCTTGTTCCTTCCATCTCTTTCTGCTCAGCTGGAACAGACTCATCATTCATTGTCCATCTAATTTAAGAACCCATTTGACAGGCTGTTTCTCTCCTTGTCCCAGCTGGTGTCTTGTACAGTGCATCCATCCCCAGAGGGAAAACCTCTCTGGGGGGTGAGAAACAGAAACTTCCAGCACTGAATATGAGTCAAGGTGGGGCCACACTGTGATACTCTCATTCTCCCCACTGACAGGACAAGGATCATTTCCACTAAGCCAGAATGGGACCCTTTTTTTTGCTCCTACTTGGATTTCCCAGAACCCTCCCATAGGTGATGTTTCCTGGCATTATTGACCAGAAAGGTCATTTTGAACCACTTTGGTGCACTGCACTACTTATGAAAGAACTGCCCTAGTCAAACCTGCCCTGGGTGACATCTGGGGCACAGAAATAAGATGGTCTTTGAGCAGACATGGACGAGGAGGGATAAGAACATCAGTTATATACTCCTTGCACAAAACCAGCTTGTGGAACAGGCACGTGCATCTGGCTGACTTAACACAGCTAAAGCAGCACGGTGGTGGAAAGGAGCTGGAAGGCTGGGAACTCCCTGCCAGAGCTGCTGGGTTCACTCTCCTGCCCTTTGTCTCACCTGTTCAGCCTGAGGCTCTTGGAGGAAGGGGCTGTCTCTGTGTTTTGTTCTGTGTTTGCACAGGGACTAGTCTGGGTTGCTCACTAGGGAATGTGAGATACACAGAGTGAGTTTCTTTCTCAGTGGGGGTTTGCTCTGATCTCAAAGGGCAGCTCTTAGCACAAAGGTCACTATTTTCTCACTTGAATCCCACCTGCTCTGCTTCACCTCGCTGCCCCAGCAAGTCCCTGTGGGATCCCCAGGGATGGAACACTCAGAGAGCAACAGCTGCTCTCCAGGTGGAGTGACAACGACAGGACAGTGACAGGCATTTCCAGGGACAGCAGGAACTGGAGAAGGAGTTACAGGAGTGGGTTGTACTTTACTCACGCAAAACCCCCAATCCTGTAGTTCTGCTCCACACAATCAAATAATTTAGGAAAGCACCACTAGCAAAACGCATCTGAGGAGTGACATTTAAATGTCTGCCTGCCCACCCAACTCCCTCCTTTCTCCACGAGTGTTGCTGTTCTGACTTGACTTTTCTTGTGCTATATTTAGCTTAAACATAGATCCACCAAATGTTGCTGTTTCATGTAACAGTAGTGTAAAGCCTTAGGAATAGAGAGGCAGTTTTAACCAGAAATCTCTATTGCTTGTATGCCCACCCTGCTCCCCCGCTGAACCTTTAGCTAATTTAAAGCAAGCCAGATGAGTACAAATTACCTTTAAAAAGTGCTTCATTACGGTGTGTTTTTTAGTGAGTTTTGCCAGCAGCAAATTACATAGTTCTAGACCTTTTGAAGTGTGCGTTTCCCCCACTGTTGAGCACTGACACCGTTACTATAATTAGAAGGATGTTGCTCTGTAGCAGCATCTAGTGCCAGAACCAGAGCCCTGGCAGCACCTTTTCCTTTCCTGGCAGCGCTCCCCAGCCAGAGCTGCTGGTTCTGCTGGCCCGGAGCCACGGAGGAGGGTCAGGTTCCATGGGCTGTGCCTTGTCACTCATTCCCACTGTGACCCGGGCAGACTTGGCTGCTGGGACCTGGTGGGGGGGAGTGTTGGTCCCCAAACCCAGCATTGCAGCAGCCCGGAGCGCTCGGCCGTGGAGTGACGCAGCCTTCTCCCAGCTCCTGCTTCTCCTGACATCACTCTGTCACGGCTCGTGTCATCGGCCTCATGATGACAAACGATGGGTACCGGAGCCGCTCTGTTTCCAGGGCAACCCCGCTGCCTCCTCCGCTCCCGCTCCAGCGCGCCGACCGTGCGCCCGCAGCTCCGGCAGCGCTTCCCCGGGTTACCCCCGTGCCCCGTTACGGTGTCGGGTTGAGCGGAGACGAGCAGCCGGGGGTGTGTGTCCGTGCCCTGGCTGCCAGCCCTGGCCTCGCCTCCTGGAGGGCTCTGCCTGGGGACAGCCCGGCGGGGCCGCGAGGGGCTCGTTAAGCCACAGCCCCGAGCTCTTCTCCTATTTATATCCCGCACGGCAGCTCCGCGCCGATCCCCCCTCTCCGGAGGGGTCCGCACAGGGCCTTCCCACGGGTCCTGCTCCCCCCACGGCGCCCACAGCTCCCACCTCCACCAGGGAAAAACAGCACCCAAAAAGCGGAGGGGCGCCCAGGGCTCCGGGTGCCCCTGAAGAGGTGCCCGTGTGTTCGCCCACGGTGCGGGTACCCCTGGAGAGATATCTGTGCGTGCTCCCACGGATGCGGGTGGCCTTGGACAGGTGCCCGTGTGCTCGCCCACGGTGCGGGTACCCCTGGAGAGGTGCCCGCGCGTTCACCCACGAGCACCCCCGCAGCAGCCGCGCACCCACCCGCCGGCCCAGGGACGGGGCAGCGGGGCCGGGCGGAGCCGGGAGCCGCCCCCGCCCTCCCGGTAGCGGTGCCCGCCCCGGTCCCGCCCCGCTCTCCGCTCTCCCCTCTCCCGGCCGCGCTCCTCGCTCCTCGCTCCGCGCTGGCGGCGGCTCCCCGGGGGCGGCGGGGCCCCATGGCCGGCGCGGAGCATCGCGCCCGCCCGCCGGGGCGGTGAGAGCGGGACCCGGCGCGGGCCGGCGGCTCCTCGGCGCGGCGCTGGGGATGTGCGCGGGGCACGATGATGATCGACACCCAGGTGAGTCTTGCCGGGCCACCCGGCGGGCTTTGTCTCCCCCGAGCCCCCGGTGCGCTGCCCGCGGGCTCGGTGCCCTCCGGCGCCCCGGTTAGAGGAGGCTGCTCAGGGCGGCCCACGCGTGTCCGCGGTGCGTGACTGATGCGTGCGCGGTGCCAGGGAGCGGGTGGGTTCTGCCCGTGGCTTCCTGCGGGTCTGTAGCTGCGGGTGCCTGTCGCTTGCTGCCTGTTGGGGTCGGGGGGCACCGTACCTACCAGCACCCCGGGCCCCGGGTCTGCAGCGTGCGCTTTGGCGGCGGAAAAGCAGCAGCTTTGCGGAGAGGGGCGGAAGTCTTGTTTTTCAGTGGTTTGTTGGGTGTTTTTTTTTTTTTGCTTTCTGTTTGTGCGATGGGTAAGTGCGGCCGGCGGAAGAGGGGATGACGGATCGGGGATGAAAGCAAGACAGTTTGGGACAGGGTCTGGCCGCCGCTGCGCTGCTGCAGCCGCCGCTGCGCTGTGATGCTGCTGGCAAGGCTGGAACTGCTGCGTCCTGTGCCAAGCCAGGGCCGCGGCTCTCCTGGCACCGCTCGGACCAAGTGGCATCAGGAGGTCCCTTGTCTCTGCTTAGTGTTTTTATGAGGCTAAAGAAGCTAAATTGAGCCGAGGTGGAACTAAACTGTGTGCTCACAAACCCACTGGTGCTTTTGGGGCAGGGAAGTGAGAAGCAAAGGCATGAAATATGGGGGTGGCATCAGAATGTGGTGCCTGCCTTTCTTTGGTCCTGATGCCCCTCTGACTTTATCCTTTCTATTCCATTTCTGATGTTCCCCTCCTGATCCCAGCCCTGGGAAAGGGAAGGGAAGGGTCTGTGCTGCTGCCCTTGTGGGGGTGGTAGGAAGGTAAGTGGGCAGTGATGGCTCCTGGGAGACCAAGAATGAATAAAGGGAAGGGCTGATGCTGTGCTGGAGAAGTGGGCTGGGATGCATTTTTGGACTGGAAAATGGGCATTCCAGAGCTGCCTCCTGCACCCTGGTCTGGGCCTCATTCACCTTGATCCAGCCCAATAAACAAAAGGTGAATTAGCTCTGTTGGGGGTAAAGTGCATGGGGCAGGCTCTGGTTCCAGCGTGTGTATGTGCTGATTGATGGCACAGCCCTTTGGGAAAGGGGATTGGCAACCAAAATACTGGAGTTTGGGTCCTGACCCTGCCAAGAGTCAAGAGCAAGAGTTCTCTGTCACCATGGCTGTGGACTGGGAAGAATGATCTTGCTGGGAGATCCAGACAATTACAGGTGTAAAGTTGTCTAGAAAAAGATGTGCAGAACTCAGCCTTCCAGGTTGGGAAATGCACGTTGCATCCTATGGAGTACTTTGCATTAAGGTCTCAATTTCAGCTTTCCTGTCACTTTTTATACTTATCCCCATTTCATATATGGGCAGACTGGGGCACGTAGAGGTGTTTGCACCAAACCCAGGATCCTGTGTGGTGGATGTTACAGTGGAGAGCACAGGTTAGAAGTCCTGATCCTGCCATCCTTCCATCCTTGAAGAGGATGAGCCACTCTGTTGTTTACAGGGTGCAATTCATTGAGGTCCCATCATTTGTGACTTACCAGTGAGGAGGAATTTCCAGCTGCACCCACAGCCGCACCCTGCCAGTTCTTATGGCTGTTACAGCTACATTTTTCATGCCTCGTAAATGTTTCTCTCCCCGGTTGCTAAGGGAAAGACCCACACAAACAACTGGGAAAACTGAGTGCTGGAAAGTAAATAAGCTGAGCAAACAGGGAGTATTTTTTTTTTCATCTCCAAGTGCTGCAGGTGTGTTGTTCCAGGTGTCCCTGACATGTGAAAGCAAAGGTTCATGTGCAAGGGCGAATTTCAGCCTTTAAAAATGGAAACCTGCACGTGAGCTGGGTCAGAAGGTGCTTCCATCCTGAACCAGCTCCCAGAGCTGCAGACTCATCCCCCTCTCCCCCTTTCTGGCTGTTTGGGCAGGAGAAGGGAGCAGATGGTGGACGAGCAGTCTTGGGGCTGGCTGAGGACAGGACACGGAGTGCCTGAGTGCAGGCAAGCAATGCTGGAGCTGGATTTCTTTCTGTCTTTGCCTGTCAACTGCTCCCTGTGTCTGAAGTGACTCCAATGGCTCAGAGTTAACTCTTGGTCTTGCTCTGTGGGGGTAGGAGGGTGAGCTGGCAACAAGTGACAGCGAGTGAGGGTCCAGCTGGCAGCAGGGGCTGGGAGGCAGCAGGTGGGGAGATGCAAAGTCCCTCCTTGGCGTAGTACAGCCGCTCCATCTGGAGCTCCCACTCATGCCTGTGTCTGTGTGCCTGCAGACAGGGCTGATCAGAGGCTGCAGCGACTGCTGCAGCCTCCAGAATAAATCTCTGGGCCACTGTAATGATTGATCTGACATCCTGTAGCTCGGTGCAGTTTATTATCTTCAGGGTCAGTTTGCTTTGAGATTTCTCTTTCAGTGAAGAAATGAGGGGCTTTTCAGGACCATGTTTATTCTGGGCATGTTCAGGGTTGTGTTTTTCCGCTCCTTGCAGTGTTTTCTCTGTGCCATTCCCTACACAGTGCCTGGGTCTCGAGAACCAGGGGCCCTGGTTTTGGGTGGTAATCTTCAGAGTAATCTGCACTATCCATCAACATGGATTTTGCTTCTGATACCTTTCCCATTGCTATAGCAACACACGTCTGACGGAGGAACCAGCGCGCTTTCCAGGCCATGTACACAGGGAAACTGCTTCACCTGCCCCCAAGCTGCAATCACTTGTGGAACAGGGCTGGTTAACTGGCAAATGCACACAGCTGCTGGGGCTGGAGGAGCAGGGAGGCTGCTATTAACTCCCTCAGGCTGACCCTGCTCTCCCAGGAGTCCCCACTATCTGGGGTTCCGTGGGATATCAGGGTGACAAAGTACAGGGAGATGGGGAGTGCATGGTGTCTAGTGCCTGGATCTGGGATTTCCCTCCAAAGGAGACACTTGGCATGGTGTCAAATACCTTCCCGAGGCTCGGTGAGTGTTAGGGGGGCTGTTCCCCCCTTCCCCCTCCCCTTGCCTGCGGAGAGGCTGGAACATGTGCCTCGCCTGCAGGGTGCTGATGGAGGAGGGGGGTTGTTTCCCTGCTTTTGCCAAGTGAGCTTCGTTTCCTCCTCCATCTCCTTCACACACAGTGCTCATTGGATGGAGTCTAGGACTCTCTCTTGTTCTGCTCTGCCTCCCCATCCTGCTGTCCTTTGCTTTCTGTGCAAACCAGAGGCCGTTCAGCTGAGGGTGGCCATCAGGACAGCTGTAGAGTTGCCTTCTCGTTGCAGTGATGCTGCTGCCTCTTTGCCTGGCTCGGTGCTGGCTGGGGACACCGTTGTGAGCGGTGTGAGCTGTGTCAGCCCGTGTAAGCCCTGTGTGGGCAGGCCGTGGGCTGCCCGGAGCCCAGCGGGGCTGTGCAGCAGATGGCACTGTTGTTTTCCCTATGAGTTACTGCCTTGGCTTTGCCTTCATCGGTGCTGAGAAGGGTCAGTGGTGATGCCAGCAGGGACATGGCAGGCGTCTGGCTCTCTGGGAAAGCCCAGCAGGCTGAGCTGGGCTCTCCTATGGGGAGCAGATCTGCTCAGCAGAGCTCACCCAGGAGGTGCCGTGCTTGGCTTCAGGGTGATGAGTGACATGAGCCAGCTCCGTCCTTGGAGACCTCAGGCCCAGTCCCAAAGCCGCTGTGGGCCTGCTGTGAGACCTCAGCAAGGCCGCGTCAATCACCGCGTCCCTCCCGTAAAAAGAAATCCCTGATCCACAGCTCCCTTTTGTGCTTGTTCCCACTGCCACCCGTCATCCCATCCCCCAGCACTCAGTAAACAAGAGGCGAACGCGTGACCTTTCCGTCAGCCCGGGGTGGCTGCGAGAGGTGCCTGTGCTGCTTTCCAGGCTGCCACATCCGCGCCGTCAGTGCCGGCACAGGAACCTTTCCCCGTGCCCGGGGCGGGTGTTGGATGCTCCGTGTCCCTGCCCCGCTGGCTGGCACAGCGCCGGCGTTCAGGGGTGGCCGTGGCAGCTGCTGGCAGCTGTTTGGGTGCCGAGCTGCCTCCCAAACAAACATCCCTGCTGCTCTGCCTGGGGCCGGCTGCCTCGGGATGCGCTGGCGGCGGGAGCCTCCAGATGTTAGCCGGTTTTCCTGCTGGGATTGCCCCGAGTCCAGCCTGCGTGACCTGCGGGGGGGGATGGAGGGGGGTTCGCCCATCTGTTTTCCTTGAGGATTTGCATTTTAAGCCACTCGATTTCTTGGGGACCTTTTGGCTCCCAAGGCACCCCGGGTGTGCCTGTGTGCTTGTTGTCAGCAACCCAGAGCTCTGCGGGACATCCCCGTGGATATTCGCTTTCTCCGCCTGATATTCCCCAACACTGCGAGTTTTGGCTGCGGGTCAAAGACAATGTTTGTAGACATGAGCTGACGTCAAAGGCAGCTCGGTGGTGGTGAGCTGGGGGATCACAGAGTTTCCACTCCCTCGAGGCTCCGGGAGCACAGCGGGAGTTCATCCTCTGCAAAGATTTCCAGCCTCTCAGTGCCCCCGGGTTTGCTGGGCTGTGCTTTGCTGTGCCTCTTGTGCTTGGGGCTGGTGAACCTCATGTTCTCCCTGGAGAAGGTGTAGCTGCAATCCAGTGTCCTTCACCACCCTGCCTGAAGAGGGATTTCAAAGATGGGGAAGGAAGAGGCAGAGTGAGGGGGTGGGGAGAAGGAAAGGGTGCAGCGGTGCCCTGATGGGTTAGTGAGGGTGGCGAAGCCCTTCCTTGGTCTGTCCTGCTTTATGTAGGATTTGGAGAAAATCAGAAGCTTTAGATGTGACATCAGAGCTCTGGGATGTCAAAACATCACAGACAAGGCCCTGCACTTCCCTTTAGTCTCTAGAAAAGAAAGGAGAGAAAATGAGGGAGGTGTGGTGCGGACATTGACCGCTGTGGGCTGGACAGTGCTGTTAGAAGGGATCACTGGTGATGGGAGAAGCACTCCTGGCATCCCGGAGGGGTCGTGCAGCTGGGTGCAGGTTACTGGCACAGCCTAGGGGTGATGCTCTGCCCGGGATTTGGGATGTGGCCGTGTGAACCTGCTCCCAGCCTCCCCGACAGCACGTGCAGGCTGATCACACCCTGTGAGCCGTGTCTGCCTCGCACCCTCGCGGGTTCCTCGGGACATCCGCTGATCCTTTTTATCTTTCCTCCTCTCTTTGGTCCCAGTCTGTTTCCCACTCCCTGCTTGCCCTGAGGGCAGGAAGCAAACACTTCAGGGGCCGTGTTCAGCACCGAAGGAGCTCTCCCAGCTCCGTGCAGGCCGTCACACGGGATGGAGAGGTCGAGGTCATTCCGCAGTGCAGCCCCTTTGAAATCCTCACAGCCGCCCTGCCCGGCTCTTTTGGCCCCGCTGGCTCCATCCCACAGCGGATTTCCCACCATGTGTTTCCTGCCTGTCCCTCTCCGCAGCGTCCCCTGCGGACATGGCTCTTCACCTCCCTGGGGAGGAGACGCCACCGGCGTGAAAAACAACGACAGGTCAGGGTGGCGTGGAAAGGTCCAGGGCAGGCGGAAACGCTCTGGTCACAGCGGCTGCTGCTGCGTGTCCTGCTCCGAATTACACAGAATGGAATAAAACCAGCCCTTGGCTGCTTTTAGCCCCTCTCCAAAGAGGTTGGGCAGCCCCAGGGGGGAGTGCCAGCGGTGGAATCTGCTGGGAGGGGATGGAGGAGGCTTCTCAGGGGGGTGGTGGTTGAGGTGCACAAAAGCATTGGCTGTGCAGGCTCAGAAAGCCGCTGCTGCCTGAGCTGTGGGGTGTCTGTGGGGCAGATCTGGTGGGTGCCCCCTGGGAGAGGGCAGCTAGTCCAGGGCAGGAGCAGCTGAGGGATGGGGCTGAGCTCTGCCTGTGTGGAGGCTGGAGGAGCAGGGCTGGGTGTCCTTTCTTTATCATCATCATCATCATTATTACTATATTTCAATTATTAAAATGTTTGTATCTAAACCCACAGGGGTTTTTTTCCCTGGGAGGAAAAGCCCCACACTGGCTGCCCCATGCCCAGCCAAGGGGAGCACAAGGCTCCTCCTCATACAAACACAGAGGGCTCATGGTTGTTTAAGGGCCCTGTTTTTCTTGGCAGAGGTTGAAAGTCCCAGCAGGCTTCAAACCCTCCCGTTCAGCATTTCCATGGTGACAGGAAGGCTCTTCTGGTGGCTGTGCCGTCCTCAGTGCCACCAAAATAATGAGGCTGGTCAAGTCCTGTGCCTTGGTGGGGCGGGTTTGGAAGCCAGAGCCTGTAGTCCCTGTCCCACTGGGGGGGGGGTTGGACACTCCTTCCCCAGTGCTCATGGAGGGCAGTTTATTTTGCCTCCAGTGGAATAAGCACTAAAAGAGGAAGGGTTTTGTTTAGGAGACCATGCCCAGACTCCTGGACCGTGTGGCACTGGTGGCATCGTGTCCCCTGACAGAGAACCCGTCCTGTGCTTCCACATCCAAAACCCATCGTGGGAAATATGAGGCCTGGCAATTTGCAAAGCTGTGTGAATAGCACTAATGAAAGGGAAAGGAAGGGGAGATGAGTGATGGATGCTCCCGCAGTCCGGGGAAGGTGCGTCCCCGCTGGTGGAGAGGCGTTTATCTCCCTCCTGCCGCAGCGCGGACCCTCCTCCTCAGGCAGAGCGCTGCGGATATCCCCGCCTGCCGTCGGGAGGGAATGTGCACCCGGAGGGATTTTAGTCTGACGAGGCATCAGCCAGGCATCCATCCATATTTTTTCCAGTGGCACAGCCCCTGCTGTGCACTTGGTGGGAGGTCTGGCCACAGGACCCAAGGCTTCTCCTTTCTCCTCTCCCTGCGTTTCCTCGGAGCTCCCCGGAGCATGGAGGCTTCTCACCCTCCTGTGGAAGTGCAGCATGGCTCTGGGTACCTGGGGCTGGGTGGGAAATTGGAATTTTACATCTTCTGCAAGCTTGGTTTATGGTTTTTTCTTTTTTTTTCCCCCTGCACTGGCTGTCGTTTCTAACTAGCAGGGAGGGATGCACTCTTGAAACGTTTTGCAAATAGATGATGAAATGTATCCTTTCTCCTTAGAAAGCCGAAAGGAAATTCACATTCTCCCACGAAATGTTTATATATTTTGGCCAAAGCTGTGTATCTTTTGCTGTCAAACATCTCTAAGTGGGGCCAGGTGCAACAATATTTGTGAACATTTCAGGGGCCAATTCCTGCCAGTTTGCCTGTGTGGGCACCGTGTTCCTGTGCAAGCCCTCCTGGCTCAGTGACCTGCAGCCAGAGCACGTGTTTCATGGTGGGATCCAAGTTGCCTCTGTGGTGGCCACTGCTGACCCCACACTGGCCACTCTGGGTGTCACAGCCCCGCTTTTGGGGAATTTGCCCAGCACTTCTGGGCCTGGGTGCTGCTCTGGGTGGTTCTAAATGCTTACACAAGTCCCCTTTGCGCCGTTCCCTGTGCTGCTTGAAAGGGTGTTTAGTTAATAGGATTATAAAGCTTTCCTGTCGTTAGGCAACGGAAATCAATGGTGGGCCCCTGGGAATGAGCTTCATCTGATTTGCAGCACAGTCACCGCAGGGCTGTGCAGGCTGTGCGGCCAGAGGCTGCTCTGGGGCTGGGGGGAGGACGTGCTGCCCCCTGTGCTGTGTGCCAGGCTGGGGGGGCCCTCCTGAAAACAAGGAAAAAAAGGATATAAAGCTGTTGGAGAGCATCCAAAGAGGGGCTATGAAAATGGTAAAGGGGCCGTAGGAGGAGCGGCTGAGGTCACTTGGGTGTTTGACTGGAGGAGACTGACTTTGGGGGGGTCTTGGTGGCTTGGGCTGGAAGCTGAGAGCAAGGACTGCTCTGCAGTGCCTGGGGGGCTTTGCTCTCCCCTCTGCTGTGAGAAGGCATCTGGAAAGAGCAGGTTGGTAGGATGGGCTCATTAATCTGTGCAGCAGCAAAGTGAGCTCACAACTGCCATCCCCAAAATGCAGCAGGCTCCCAGCCCCCTCCGTGGTGGGCTGCACAGGGGCCAGGCCTGGGAAAGCTAAGGTCCAGCCTCAGCCCCCAGGAGGTCAGGGAAGGGCCTCTGTGCTCTCTGGACTCTGTCCACCAGAGCTGACAACCTTGGGGTCTGCTCAGTCCCACCACACCTTGTCCTTCTCCTCCTCATCCTCCCACAGGGTATTCCAGTCTGGGATGTCTCTCCCTCTCTGATCCAGGGCCTCTTGGGAGAGCTCTGCACAAGGCATTGACTCCCCCTGGGGAGGGAGCAATGTGGAACCCTTCGCTGTCAGAATGGGAGGGTGGGGAGCAGCTGGATGGGAGCCCTGAAGGAAACTTCCAGGAAAATCAACCTGCTTCAGGAATTTGGCTGTGCAACAAGTGTTTCCCATGTCCTTGGCTATCACAGGCTGGTGCAGAGGGGACTGCCCATGGTGGAGACTTCTTTAAACCCCATAGCCTGCAAAACAGGCATGAAGAGGGAGGACTGGGAGAGCCTTTGGCTCAGGGTGTAGGGCTGCCAGAGCCGTGTCTCTTATCTCTCTAGCACGCAGTTTCTTGTCTGCCAAGTGATAGGAGCAGTGGTGTGGATCTGCAGATAACCTCTGGGCCATGTGTAATGCAGACTAAAGCCTGTGTGAGGAGCTGAGAGGGTTTTAAACAGCACAATGAGAGCAGGCTCCGAGGGTGGGGAGATTGGAACCTCCTCCTTTGGGCTTGTTTAAGCTTCAGCTAAGCCCTGGAAAATATGCTGAAGGGAACAGCCCTGCCCAGAACTGGAGGCTCGGCCAAGTGGGTGAATTAGTGGATGCTCCATCTCTGGTGAACGCTCCAGAGAGTGTGTTGTGCTTTTCACCGTGTCTGTGTGGCCCTGGTTGTCTGCAGACATGTGCCCAGAGAGATGCCCAGGCCTTGCTGCCAGTCTGGTCTCACCACAGACGGGCTGCTGCTCTGGCCTGTTGGCTGGTGGAATAAATCCCTCTTCCCTCCTGCAGAGAGGTGGAATGGGGGGCAGGAGGGAGTGGGGAGCCACTCAGGGTCAGGGGGTCCTTCCTCTACCCCATCTGATGGAAAGGCCATGTCGTGGTGGAATGGCAGGTCCCCTCCTGGAGCAGCTCTGCCCCCCCGGGGCTCCCCACCCGTGTGTGCCTGGGCCCTGCAGCAGTGCTGTCCCCAACCCGGGCTCTGTCCCCACCTCCCGGCGGTTACGGGAACCCAATCAAGTGTTGCCATGACAGCCCTGAGCGCGGCTCCCTCCCGGTCCGTGCCCTCCCCATCACCAGCTCCCGTGGGACTGATCTCAACAGGATAAAGCGTTTTCGGCAAGGGACGAGGCAGGTGGATTGCAGGTTGCACATCCCTTTTATCCTGCCAGTGCAGGAAAAAACAGTGTTGGGAGCAGGAAGGAGGCATGTGGGTACCTGATGGTCCCTCTCCTAGAGGGGAGAGGTGATCCTCATCTCCTTTGCATCTTTTACAGCCCCACGAGCACCGCTGGTCCCCGTTGCTGCAGTGACGGTCTCCATGGAGACCAGCACAGCCACATCCTGGGGACCACGGCAGGGGAGGCCACGGGGACGTATCCCCATCCCCTCCCCACGGGGGACACTCTCAGCCCCCAGGGGAGCGTGAAAATTGAAATCCCTTAAGTGACAAATGTGTGGAGGAATCCCGAGAAAACTAATTGGTTTTCCCCCCACCCCTCCTTCAATGCTTGTTGGCTTTCACTCCGCGCTGGTAATTGCTGCTCTGCACCTATTAAAAGGCCGTCTCATGCTTCACACGGGCTTGATTGTGAATTAATTTTGCATACGTATCTATTCTGGGAAGCATGGGAATTTATTCAGGATGCTGAATGCCAGACGGGCTTTCCAGAGCCGTGAGGTGCAGCCTGGGCTGCGGCTGCTGCCGGCAGTGACTTGGAGGGAACGACAGCGGCTTCTTCAACTAAATGCCTGAAAACAGGGGTGCAGATTCAAGTCAAATGGGATTTGGGGACAAGAGAAATGGATTTCAAATGGGATATACAGAAGCACACACGTGCAGATGCCAAAGTGCCTTTGATTTTCACTGAGTAATAAATAGGTATCCTGCCTGCTCATGGTTTCCTGGAAGTCCCACCAGGCATCCATCTCCATGTCTCTGCCTGTACCTGCCTCTCCAAATCTACCTGTAGGCTTTCTGTAAATGCCAGATTTCTCCAGAGGCATGCTGTTGGGTTGGGATTTCCGTGGTTTTGAAACCAGGTTTCCTCTTTTCATTACTGAGAAATGTCAAAGGGGAAGAGCTGTTGGGATTTTCCATTTGCCTTTTACTCTCATGCCACTTTCTTTCCTCTTTGCCTTTCTGTCAGCTTCACACATTGAAAATAAACCATTTGGTTTTCTGTCATTTCTCTCAAGTACAGCACTCTGGTGCAGGATGCTGTGATGTTTGGACTTGTGGACAATACAGGGAGTTGCAATTTCCTTTTAAAAACAAACTGGCCATTGTTTTTTCTAGGGAATTCCTTTAATTTTGTGGAAGCCTTTGATGCTTAACTGCATCAAGCATTAGAGTCAGCCTTCCTTAGCTGGGCCTTTGTGACTCACTTGGTGTAAGGAATGACCAACGTGATAGGAGAGGTTGGTCCCAGTTCCTGGAATGTTCACAGCATGGCAGGAATGCTGGGTATCAAGATCCTCCTGTTTATGAGTTTGTCCCTGAAACCTGCATCCTGTGCAGAGGTTCAGTCCTGGTCCATCCTGGTGTGCTCAAAATGATGTGCTTGCAGGGTGGCAGAGGCTGTTTAGAACTTGAGGAATGGATGCACTTCCCAGTGCAGGAGTCAGTCTCTCCCTGGGACAGCAGTAGAGCAGTTGGGAGCAGGATGCATCCAGCACAGGAATTGCAATGTATTTGCCCTGCAGTTGCTCTGTTCCTGCCAAGACTGTTACTGGAAAACAGTATTTTCCCAGTAGTGGTTGCTAAGCAGTGAGGTCTCATGATGGGCTTTATCTGCTCAGCTGGAGCTGCAGGAACAATAAAGCTCCAGTGCAAAATGAAGCGGGGAAGCATCAGTGGCTGCGCTGGGGCTTCCCTGTCTGCCAGAGCCGGCTGCTCGTGTGTGGAGACACCAGGGGGAGATTTCTCCTGCACCCCTTGCAGGACTCCCCCACTCCTTGGGCTGGCACAGGCTGCTGTGGGGCTCCAGCAGCTCCCTGTGCCTGTGGGGATGGCTCTGTTATCCCTGCAGTGGGATGGTTAAGGTGCTTGGCTGCTGTTGCCGGAGGATCTGGGATCATAGCACGGTTTCCACTCGTGTCAGCCAGACTGGGGGAGCAGTAGGATGAGGCTGTCGTTTAAAGATCTGCGTAGGATCATCCTGTTTGGGCTGGTTTGATGTCAGGGGAGTCTTTGCTTTGTGCTTCTGCTGCAGATCTCCCAATGGGAATTTGTTCAAAGCCACTTTGCCGGTTTCTGCTGAAGGACCATTCGTGTTCCCCTGTGACTGGGGCAGGTGTCTGGGGACACTGGTGGGTGGACATGCATGAGCTGGCCCTGGGAGAGGAGGGGAAGGTTTCACACTATCTCTGGGGCTGTGCAAATGCAGCTCCCATGTACCATTCCTGTTGGTTTGAGCTGGTTCTCTGGAGCATCTGTTCTTTTGTCCAACCTCTTCTGTTGCTGCCCTGCCCTGTGTCTCTTCTTAGAGGGACTCTACACTTGGAGTTTTGCTTTCCTTTGCAGTCTGCCTGTGTGGTTTGTGACTTTCTCCAGAAGGATTGTCCCTCTGGCATCTTTCTGGCTGCCTGGTGGGAGGTCACTGGGCTCTGGGGACCAGCAGAGCAGACTGAGCCCCTGCCAGAAGTGTGTGCTCTGGGGTAACGACCTCTCTGTCTATCCCTTGATGTTACCATGAAGTCCAGGGGAGCCCTGCAGACCTGGGCACCAGCAGATGATGGGACTCCTACACCTCCACACCACCTCTGCAGAGATTCCCGTTCCCATGGGACAGATTAACTGCTGAGCAGAATGAGTGGGTTCCTGGGAATGTAGACTCTGGCACTTGAGTGTAAAATCTGCATGAGGATGTTGGTACAGTCACTTAGGCTCGTTGGAAGCTGCAATCCCAGCTGGCCAAGCCCAGCTTGTTATTGGAAAGCTGTTGTTGGAAAGCCAAGCTCTGCTGACCAGTTGTTGCAGGCAGGTGAGTAACCTGAGCTGGGGCTGAAGCACAGGTTTGAATCACCTTTCCTGGAACCAGAGCTGTGGGTTCTGCCCATGCTGGGGCCGGGTTTTGTTGCTGGTGACAGCACTGTGAAATGTGGGACTGTCCTCTGTGGGAATGCACATTGTATTGAGTCACCAAGGCTTCATGTACAGAGAGGAACAGAGACTGGGTGTTTCCTGGCCTGTGCCACTACCTCTCTGCCATGGAAAGAGTTGCCAAAATGCTGTCAGCTAGAAGCTGGGAGATGGCCCTGGGTATTTTCCCTTATCCATGTGCTGTGGCTGTGACCTCCCCTCTCTCCTCCCCTGCGAAGCCGTTCCTGGTGCCACTGCAGTGCTGCCCTGTTGTCCTTGCTGCTGCTCATCTCAGCCACGTGAGTGGTTGAAAAATCTCGTCTAATTTCTAGTTAAAACTAGGGTCTGTGTGTGTGTGAGACCCCTCTAACCGCGCTGTCTCGGCCAGCTCTGGCTCCTGTGCGAGTTGAGTCAGCCCAGCGCTGAGCGGGGCTCGCCAAGCCCAGCTTACCTAATGCCTCAGGAATGCCTGGCTCAGCGGGGCTCCTCGGCTCTGCTCCCAAACCAAACCCAGGCGTGCTGCAAGCCGCCTTTGTGGCCTCGGGCAGTGGCTGCGTTTGGGAAAGCCGGGAAAGAGCTGCACCGTCCCAGAGCTTTTTGCTGGATACGGCAAGAGACTCCCCAAAGTGGGACCCACTGCAGCCTGCAGTGGGAAACCGCACAAAAATACCTGCCTGGAGCAGGGTCTGGTCGCCCTATTTATGTCATCCCTGTTGGGCCCAGCAGGAAGGGCAGATGGAAGGTCACAAACTCCTGTTTGAGGGCAATGGGTATTTTTTGTTGGCATTTTACAAGCTCCTCTGTTGGGTACACAGGTAGTCCCAGTGACTTCCCTCACAGGGTGTGGCTTGATGATCTCAGAGGTCCTTTCCAACCCATCTGATTCTATGATGAACCCATCAAACTGCTTCTCTACTGCTGCCCTTTCTGGGGAGAGACACCCTGGGTGTTTCTCCCAGTCACTGAGCCCGGTCTCTGCAGCTGGTGAGGGTGAGGTGATGGCTCTCAGGCTCGGCCCCAGGTTTACTCTTGTTTGTGAGAGCAGTAACATCTGTGTGATAGGTGTATGTAGGTGATACATGTGTTGCTCCATGTTGAGACCCTCATCCTACTTCCACCATTGGTGCAAACTCTGCAGGAAGATGCTCCTCATAGCAAACCTATCCCATTTTGTGCCGTGCTCCTTTTAGCAAAGCTCTGGTTTGGATTCTCAGGCTCCCTGGTGGGAAAGGCCACATTCATCTGGGCGAAACTTTCCATGCAGAATTGTCCTACAAAGCAAAGCCATCACCAACACTCACTGTCTCTTAGGGCCACACTGCATTTTCAGTGCCATAAGGTTCCCAAACACTCTCTGGGTGTGAATTATTTAAGCCTCGCTCTGGTCCTTGGAGTACAAGGCAGCGTTGAGCTGAAACTGTCTCTGACAATGGAAAGCAGGAATGGGAGAAGGAAAGAAAAGTGGAGGCTCCAGCTCTGGCCATTCATGCTCTCTCTGTCTCACACCCTCTCATCCTTCCAGCTCTGCTTGTTTGCCTGTCACAACAGCCAGAGGGAAATGCTGCAACTGCTGCAGACACGGTTTGATCATAATCAGAAATCAACAGCAGGCAGGACCTGTTGTGTCTCGGAGACAATGCGCGGGGTTCGCGAGTGCCACGCATGCAGATGAGGCTGGAAACCCCACGCCGGTGCAAAGCAGCGGCCGGAGGCAGCGCCGGGGTTGCCCCGAAGGGAAGGAGAAGCTGGGGGAAGGCAGAGTTGCCGTGGTGTGCCCGCAAAGGGCTGCTTCCCCAGGCTCGGGAGCATCGGCGGCCGCACACCCGCACGCACACAGGCGCACTCGCTCACACACGCGCACACACAGCCTCCCGGTGCAGCTCCTCGCAGCTCTTTGATTCGCGAGGAAGGAAATAAGACCTCTTAGAGCGGCAGAAGCAGCAGCTGTTGGCAAGATGTGCTGACAAAAATCGGGCAGGGAGAGAGATCTCCAATCGGCTTCGCCGCCTGGGCTGGACCCGCTCCCCGGGAGAGGAGCGGCGGAGGAGAGCGAGAAGAATGAGCAGCCCCTCCATCCCCGGGAAGATGGAGGCAAAACCTTTGTTCAACGTGCAGAAGGCTCTGGTGCAGCCTGTGCAGATGTGCATGTTGGATATCCCCCTGAGCGTGCAGGATGATGATGTAAGTAGAAGGCAACTGAGCTGCCACCCCGTGCTCGGCTCCGGGGACAGGGTGGGTGTGCAAGGGGCAGAGAGGTGCTGTGACCCCACCCCGGCACTGTCCGGGGGTGGTGAACTTCTGGTGAAGTTAAACATGCCAAGAGCTGGCACCGCCTCCAGATGTGACTGTTTCCTCTCTGAAGTGGTGTGTTTTGAAGGCAGACTGTGGCACTTGCCAAATTCAGGGCACCAGAACGAAAGGAGGGGTTTGGGAGGGAGGGAAAGCCTTTCTGTGTGGAATAAGACTCGTGTTGTAGCTCGATGGAAAAGGGAGTGTTTGCTGCGTGTCCTGGCTCTGCTGCCCTGGACTGTGGAATGATGGGTGTGAAAACCTGGGAGGCAGCAGTCGGCGGCAGGGCTCAGCTCTGCCTCCACACACCTCGGTGGTTGCCCTGCCTGGTGTCACCGTCCCTGGGCATCGGTCCTGCCCTCTCCCTCCGCTGCAGCTGCAGCCAAGTGCAGGGGTTGGGCCACGATGCAAAAATTGGTGTTGGTTGCAGCACTGAGGTGGAGGTCTCCCGATGTGGGTCAGAGGATTCCTGCTGCTGAGGGCTCCTCTTGTCACCTTAACCTGCCCCTCACAGAATTACACCACGAATCCGTGTCAGGAGGGATAAAGCCACTGGAGAACCCGAAATAGGGACAATGCTTTTCAGAGCTGGTGGGTGGTGAGTGGTCAGTGTCCCACCTGTGTAAGGGGTTTGGGTGTGATCCAGGTGCTGTTAAAATTTGAGGCAAAACTTCCTTTGATTTTGGAGCAGGGAAAGCCCATGCTCTTGCTGTGTGTGCTCAGGGGTGTGTGGTGTCACTGCAGGAGCCTTAAATCTGGATTTTCTCGGTGGCCATCCATTGATCTGTCACAGTTACTGTTGCCTTCTCTTCAGCGTTATCTTTGTGCTTAAAGGGGTGAAATGACAGCACAGAAACCAGCCCGCTTCCCTCGGAGGAGCGAGGTCTTTCCTGCAGGGCGGTGTGTTGGATCCCGGCAGGGGTGTGGAGCCCCAGCTCAGCAGCCTGCAAATGTCTCTGCAGGGACAGGGGACTTGCAGGGAGCCTCCTATATTTAGAAACACCCCGGGGGCTTTGGCAGGATCCATTGCTGCACTAATGAGGATACCTGTGAGGGCCACTGCAGAGCGGGTGGGGTGTGCCGGGGTTGGCAGCGCAGGTGCCTCCTGCAGCCTGTGCGGGAAGGAGCGGGGCCAGCCGGGCGCTGGGAGGTGGCTGGAGCACGGGATGAAGGGGGTGAACCAGGGGCTGGATGCTTTATTCTCCTTTAGCTTGATTTCTAAGCAGCAGATTTCTCAGGGCTTACGCCAGCCGATATCCGTTCCTGCTCGGCAGTGCAATCTGGTGCTGGATTTCCCTGCGGCCCCTGGTGCAGCGCGGGGGATCCTCAGGGTTTGCCCGACACAGGTGGAGGCTTCCCTGCTTCCCTCCCTGTGCATGCCCCGGCCTGGGTCACTTAGGGACTTCTGTGTGCTTATGGTATTCCTGGATTTTTTGTAGAAGAGAAAAATAATTTTTAAAGGGATTGTGCAATGTGTTAGTGCTGGGGTTTTTTTTATTATTTGGTGTGGTTGGGTTTTTAGCATTTCCTACTAACCCTGTGGTGGCTGCTGGGTGTTGTGTCACATTGAGACACCAGTCAGTAACTGGCACACTGGGGTGTCCCCGGCCCTCAGGTCATTGCTGGGGCATTAGTGCAGGACAGAAAGGGTTAGTGCTTTCCTGTGGAAACTCGAACTGCCAGGAGGTCAGACTGGGAGTTGGTCTCCAGCGTCCCCATTTTCACATTTCCCAGCTGTGATCACCTCTCCCAGCTCTGGGTCCACTGGTGCTTTCACCACCTGCCCTCTCCTGCCTTGGGCAGAGCAGGATGAGACCCCAGGGGTGAGCACTGGCTGGCAGCACTGGTGAGCAGGAGGTGAATTAGGGACTGCTCTGCCTTTTCCATGCTCACACACCACTGCTTTGAGGCTCCATTTTCCATTCCTGGAAAGCGGGGGCACAGCAGGTCCCACACCCCCATGGAGCTGCCAGCTCCGTCTGCTGCAGAACACAGGCCGGTGGGGAAGTGCTGAGGGGAAATCCTGAGTGGCATTTCTGTTTGTGGGGTGATGGGGAAACTCCTCTTTCACAGCTGAAAGATTCCCCCAGCCAGGCAGGGTTTGGTGTCTCACACCCACCCGCGTGTGCAGGTCCCTGCTCATCTCCCTGCTGTCTCTTCCCCAGTCTGCGTGGGCAGGGGGGAGGGAGCCATGCTGGCATTTCCCCCTCTATTTCAGGACTTTCAGGCTCATTAATTTTCTTTCTTCTTGGAGATTGCACAAGCAGGTTGGGAAAAGTTTGGGGGCTGTGTTACCTGGGGCTCTTATGCAGGATCCTGTCCATCAGTCTCCATCAGCAGTGGGACCATAGCTGTGAGGAGGCCTGGCTTGAAAACTGGGCTTTCCTTGTGCTGCAAATCCATTCACTGAGCACACAACTGACCCCTCTCAGGCTGGATTCCCAGTGGAGCAGGGCTTTGGTGTCAGAAATGAGCAAGGGAGCCAGGCAAAGCCCAGGTTGGGACACCCCAAAAGACATAAGCCTCTGGCTCAAGCCTGTTCTCCCAGGACAATTTTGTTGGGTCAGCACCTTGTATTCCTGTTATTCAGGAAAACTGCTCTGCCCCAGCAGTGGGCTGGGGCTTCTTTGGGGAATATTTCACCAGCTGGCAGTGGAGCATTGGAGGTGATGGAGAGACATGGGCTGCTCATGCCCATGTTCAGCGGGTGCCCATCTGGAAGGGGAACATCCCCCCAGGCTACTCCCAATGGTGCATGTCGGGCAGAGGACACACTGTTTCTGTGTCCCTTGCTGCCTTTCCAAGGGGCTGTAAATCCTCCCTTTCATAATTCAGCCACAGAAGTTGCAAAATGGCCCAGACTGCCTCTCTTGCTATTACGGGGAGGGATTTCCGAAGGTTTGCTAATAAAAGAGCAACAGTTTCTATATCTGGGAGATGGGGAAATCAATGAACAGACTGTTGCAAGTGATATAACGGCTTCTTGTGGCATCTCAGGCAGTTCCCTACTATGATGGAGCTTTATGGCACGTTGTTTGTCAGCTTAATTGGCAATATCCCCTCCCTGCCAGTGGGAGCCCACAGGGCTGGGAGGGACCGATGTCCTGCAGTGGTGGGATGCTGCTGCTCTGTCCCAAGTACATCCCTCCTGCCTGGTGAGTTGGTTGTGCCTCCCAGGGCATCCCAGGCTGATCCCAAGCAGCTGAGCCAGCCATGTGTCACGATGAAAACCACTGGGAAATCCCCCCTTGTCGCAACCTCCAGCAAAGGGCAGCACAGCCGTGGTCCCTCCCAGCACTGCTGTCTCCGAGACGGACACTTAATGCAGCTCCACAGAGTGAGAGGGAAAGAGAAATGATCATGGGAAAATCTCAGTGTCCTGCTTGGGCACTTGTATCCTCCAGAGCCTGTCCTGGCGGTCTCCCCATCTTTGCCTCTGTCCTTTCCCCTCTGTGATGTCCCAAGAAGTGTAGTCGGTTTGACTTCAAAGTGGTTAGCAAACATTTTCCACTCCAGCGAGCTAATTAGTTAAATTACATTTCACATGCTAATTTATTCCTCTAATATTATTTTTTTTCCCCAGCATATTGAAATACAGGAGAAGATAAAAGCTTGGTTTGACCTTAGAGCCAGGCTCGGAGGAGCAGGAGATGGGAACAAAGGATTAGTTCCCAGGTTTGCTGTAGCACAGGCTTTTTCCCTGCTGCATTTGAGGCCTCGTTGGGTTGAGCTTCAAGTGTCTTAGCTGACTGCAGCCCAGGTATCCTGGGTGAAACGTTTTCCTCTAGCACACGGAAGAAGAACTTTCAGATCAGCAGTAATGAGCTGCTAATTTCCAGCTCCGTTGTTCCTGTTTGCAGCGCCGGTATCACCTTTGAGCGCTGCCTAAATAACTAATTAATCCTTCCGTGAGCGGGTGGGAATGGTGTTACTTCCCGTGCAGGAGGGAGTGAAGGGCTCTGCTTATTGCATCCCGAGGGATTCAGCTGGCACTCGAGGGTCGTGTGAAGGGGCTGGGAATGCACCTTCCTTGGGAAGCTTGGGAGGCTGAATCCCGGTGGCTGGGAGGGAGATGCTTCCCCCACGCTGGGTCAGGGGGGCTCAGCTCGCCCCTGGGAGCTGCATATGGGTCACAACTGCAGCGGTGCACAGGTGGAAGCCGTGTGTGTGCCAGCGCTGGGGTGAAGTGTCAGCTGCCAACAGCCCCACCGTGAATCAAACCCGGTCATATCAAAGGCTGTTTCTTTTCTACTGCCTTCCTAGGGTAGATGTTATCAAGAGGGAGGAGCTGAAAATGAGCACCAGGGCCGTTTCCTGACCACAGTTGCAGTCAAAACCAACAAATCCCTCCATTCCTGCCCTTGGCCAAACTTTCCCCTCCAGCGAATCCTCACTCAGTTTCTTTGGAGAAAATTAGAAACTATGGGAAAAGAATTCCAGGTAGAATTCTCATCTGTAAGGGCAGAAATTCAGGAGCACCCTGTAAAGGTCTCGGGATTTCTGGGAATTGCCCTGGCAGGGCTGCGGGCTGGGCCCATCCAGTGCCTGGTGTGCGTATGCAGGGCATCTCCAAGTTGGCTCCCTCAGTAGTGCTGTGGGGTGTCCCCACAGTCCTCAGGGTGGTGTGCAACCCCTCTGCTGCATCCCTGCCTCTGTGCTGGTTGTATCAGTCCTTGGGGAGGCTATGAAACCACTGCCCTGTGAAGCAGCTAAACCCCACAAGCTGCACATGTGAATGTGCAAGGCAGTGAACACTCTGGTTTGTGCCTCTGGCTGATGCTGTCCCAGGGGCTTTTGGGGTGATGGCAACCCCTGTATCCAGCCAATGGTGAGGCTTCAGAGAGGGAATAATTGGGTGTGATGCCTGAGCCTTTTCACTGGCTTGAAAGGAATGGGAGAAAGGGTCACTGGTTGCTGCTGGGTCAGTGGTACTAAAGCATCTGGAGCCTTCACCTCTTCATGTGCCGTGTTCATCTGAACAAACAAGTGAAACACAGCCAGGGGAGTGCCAGGCCAGTAATATCAGGGTTACTGCAAATAAGCAGTTAGCAGGACAGTGTTGATGCAGTCATGCAGACAAGGGTTGCCAAAGTGGAATGAAACCCCAGACCTCTGGAGCCTCGGCCAGAGTCAGCGCCCTGGGGTACAGCCTGCCTTGGGGCTCATCCTGCCCAAGGGTTTGTCATCACAGCCCAAGCACTGTCGCCTCTGGGACATCCTATTTGCAGATTTTGGGATGTGTGGTGTTCACCAGGCATCCGTGCCTGGCCCATGCACAGCCAGCAGATCAGGCTTGGCCACGCCAATGGATCTCTGGTGGCTGCCTCGTGTATGCCACAGCTCCCTGTGCTTTCCAACACTTTGCCAGTGCTCCACCGCCACAGGAGCTGGAATTGCCTGACCAACTCTTCCTGCTGCCCTGATAGAGTTATTGCTAATTAAAGCAATGCTAATTCTCCATTTATTGCGAGTGTAGAAGGAGCCAACATTTCCAGTAATTGTTCAATTGATCTACTTTGAATATCTTTTTGTAAGTGGCCTGGCTGGAGCTGTGCTTGCTAGTGCTCACTGCAGAGAAAATTAGGTGGAATACCCAGTGCCACATCCCTGACTGGTGTACAGCAAGGTAAAGCCACCAATTTTGGTGGCATTACAGCCTATCTCTAGCTAAGAGCATGACCTGATGTTCAAGGTGACCTCCTAGAGCATTTCTCTGTTTCTTTGCTCCTCCATCCCATCCTTCAGCAGCAACTTCCCTCTCTGAAGTTTGAGGGCAACGTGAGAATTTGCTCCTCTTGCAGCTTTTACTCTGCAGATATGTATCTCCAGGAGGCAGAGGCTCTGCCTCTTGCACTTTCCCTTTCTCAAGTGAAATGGGATCTCCTCTGCGCGCGTTCAGCTTTTCTCGCTCTCTGCTCTCACTTTCCATCCTGTCGGTGCCACGGGGACCCTGGAACTCGGCAGAGCATTTCTCCTGGCTGCAGGCACTGCCGAGGCAGCTGCACAGTCAGTTCTGGTGCCCATGAGCTGCTGGCAGCAGTTGGCTCCATCCCCACACCCCAGGGCTGGTCACCCCGACACGCGGCAGCTCGGGCGTGGAGCAGCTGCCTCCTGACAGTTTGATTCAATAAGGACCCGTCAGTGCAATTTGCTCTCATCTGTCACTGTGCATCAGGGCCCAGGGCAGTGCCTGCAGGAGCAGCTGTTGCAGGAGTGTGCTGTGAGCGCTGCCAGTGCTGCCCGGTGCCCACGTGTGCTCAAATAAGGCAAATCCCAGCTACTGCCTGGTTTGGCACAGCACAGACCATCCAAGGCAGGGTGTTCAGTGCCTGCTTGGGGTCTTTACCAGAGCACAGGGGCAATTTGGCCCTGGCTCTCCTGCCCTCCCTAAGCAGAGGCGGTGAGTTGGTAGGTGTGGGTGTCTCCTGCCCGTGGCTCCATCCCTGCTCTGCACAGCCTCCCATGCTGCATCCAGCGGTGGGGGGCTGGACCAGGGACAGGGCTGTTATCAATACAGCCTCTTGATTTGGAGTATGCCAGCTGCAAACACGGGAGGGATGAAGGTTTTGCCCCATTCACAACCACAAATGTCACAGCAGAGCGTGGGTGTAGCCCTTGGGCATCTCCCATCCAGGGACTCCACCAGAGGTGTCCCTATTTAATTACCCCATGTTCCAGCAGCCCAGAGCCCCGGGCTGTGCAGCAGCTGAGACAGCTGAGAGTGGCAGCACAGAAGCAGAGGTGTGCCTTGACACGCAGTAAAACCCCTCGAGCTGGACCCTGCCTTGCCCTCAGATGTGGCTTCCACCGCAGAGGTGGGTGGCACCACTTCTTGCTGACACCAGCTGTGCCCTAGTGGTCCGTGGTGTTGCTGCAGCATCCTCCTGTCACACACAGTCGCTGCTCCTCGGCCAGCCCCGACGTGCCTCGGGGCTCTCAGCACCTCTCCAAAGCCAACACATGGCTCCAGCAGATCCCCTGCCCCTCGCAGCACGCTGGTGTCCCCGGGCATCAGGGAGCAATTTGTTTAAGCATTGCCAAGCACAGGTGGGCACCGCTGCTGCATTCAGATAGGGCTGGATTTAACTGTGGGAGCTTCAAATATTGCTAAGGAGCATCCCTGACAGGAGCCCTGTCCTGCAACAGCTCGATTTGGTCACTGTGCTGGCTGTTAAATGCTGCTTAGATGCAAATAACATCTTTGGTTTCAGTGTGAGGTGCAAGATGGTAAAACAGCCTGAGTGATAGGGGACAGCCAGATGCAGCTCGGTGTTGGCTCTGTCTGTGATGAACCTGGAGTGCTTTAGTTGCATTGTTGTGGTATCAACCTTGCTGGAAGGATTGGCTTCCCTGCCCAAGGAGATGGCTCTCCTCAGCTCCTCCTGGCTGCTCTGTCCTATGACAATGCTGTCCTGTACCAGGCCAGGGAGGGCTGGTGGTTCAGTTTCAGTTGAGGCAGAATGTGTGATATTTGGGGATTTTGGCTCCCAGCTCTTGGAATCATGTCTGGTATCACTCACAGGGTCTGGAGAGGGCAGCGTGTTGCTGGTGCCCCAGAGTACACCTTGGTATTGTGATTGATCCACAGCTTTCAGGCATCACCTCCATACAGGTGCTGGTCATGAGCAGAGTCTCAGCTGCTCGTTCTCCTCTGTGCCTCTATGGCAAGGAATTTCCTCTAGCTTAACTTAAAGTCCTGGCTTCATGAATCTCAAGTTCTGTTCGCATCCAGAGGCTGATTTATTGATTTTCTTGGGTCATCTCTGTGCAGCCCCATCCTCAGCCCTGTGTCCTCACTCCTCTTCCGGCTTCTCTGGGCTCCTGCTGGGGCTGCAGCAGCACTTGGCAGAAGGCCATCAGGTCTTTGCTCCCTCTGGCAGCCCAGGAGTGGGGAATCCCTGATCCCATCCTGCTGACAGCTGCCACCTGCCTTTTTAATTTGGGCACTGAGCTCCAGGGGACAGCCAGCAGGATCAGGCCCTTCACTCAGAGATACTGAGGAGCTGTTTGGGATGAGGTGTGTGACAATCTTGGTAGTGTCTGGCTGTGATGGTGGTGACAGGGAAACAAATGCAAGAGTAACAGCCCAGTAACACTGGTGACCCGAGGTGAGGGGGCGTGTTCTCCTGCCGGCCAGGAAAGCAGCACCCAAAAATCCCCCTTAATAACCCCTTTCTGCTCATCCTTTTCTTCTCCCTGTAAGTTCCTCCGTGCATTGCTCTGAGAGTCTGGGGTTTTTTGTTCATCATAGTGCTCTCCCCAGCATTTCTACTTCCCATACTGGAAACTAAGCACAAGCCAGAAACTGCAACCAAGTGAGGAAGGAGGGGAAATGTGGTTTGTGGCGCCAGAGCCTGGGCTGACCGAGAAGAGCAGCTAGGAGGAACATCTGGGGGCTCTGGGGAGACGTGCTGGGGGCAGGAGGAGGCAGGATGGGGGCAGCTGTTGCAGCGATGTGGGGTCTGGCAGCATCGTGGTCGTGGGTCGGGGAGCCCCTGACTGGGGGGTGTCCCGCCTGGACAGCCCTGGATCTGACTTGAGGCAGGAAATGGAGATTAATCCCTCCCCACCCTGCTGTGTGCAGAGCAAGAGGGAATGAAAAGCAGCTGAAAATCCCGGATTTCCCATTCTATTTGGCGGGAGGGATGCGGGAAGCACAAGGGAGGAGGCGGACGGAGCTAAGTGGATGCAGCTCCACCCTTTCCCGGTGCTCAGGGCTCGATGCCTCTGCACCCACTGGGGGGAACTGGTCCTTCCAGCCCTCCCCGGTTATTTCGGGGTCAGTCTCCACGTGTCACAGACTTGGCTGCTGCTGACAGCCCAGCTGGTCGCAGCATGGCCCAAACTCCATCCGAGATCTACAACAAAGCTCCATTTCCAGGGGCCCTCGGGTGCCAACCGTGCCCTCTGCCCACCTTCTCACTGCCAGGCTGCTCTTGGAGGGAGCTTTGCAAAAGGCAGGGAGTGAATCTCCACCGGGGCCAGGGTGAGGAGGGGGAAAGGGAAGCTCCCTGGGGGTTTGGCTGTTGCAAAAGGATGACTCAGTGGGTGCCCCGGCTGGCGTGGCACCGGCGTGGCACCGACGTGCCACCGTGTTACGCACCCACGTGTAATGGAAACCCTGACACCCATCCACACCCGCCTGGTGTGAGTGGCAGCAGGTAATTAACCACTGATACAGGTCTAATGTTCCCTGCTGAGATTAAAAAAAATGATGCAGGGGATGGATTGATCAGCCCATGAGTCCTGTGCCATGGGAGAAGCTCCCTGGGGGCAGGATGGGGCCTCACTGCTGCGGAAGGTCTGGCTGGAGCGGGATGAGACCCTCGAGGAGCAGCTTGTTTCACTGGCTGGCTGCTCCCTGACCCTCCTGTGAAAGCTCGGGTTGTGTTTCCTCGCTGTTTTTCCTGCAATTAGGGGAGCCAGAAAATGCTTAAAAATCTAATTTCCTACCAAAATAGGGCTAATGCTGTCACGGTGTCTGTCTGCCCGTGTCCTCTCTCCCCAGATGACTTCTGAACCCGCTGGCCTGCTTCACGCATTTGGCTGAGGGCTCGCAGATAATTAAGTCTGTGCAAGTATGATGAAATGAGATGGTTGAGAGGAGGAAAAGAATCTTGTAAATGCCCCAAAACATCTGTACCATGAGTTCATGTATTATTAGACACCAGAAAATCCACGTGGGAGATGCTTCTTACAAACACTTAACCACAAAAACATTTTCATTCTCAGTTTTGTACACTTTTAGGCACCGAAAACAGTCTCGAGACGCAAAACCATAGGAAGCAACACGAGTAGTTTCGGTGCTCATGGGATCACCTTTTTATTTTAGTGAAAACCGAAATTCTTCGGCACTCAACGTGATTCCCTGAGCCAAGGCTTGAAGGAAAAACAACATAAATCACGGCCTCGAAGGTAACAAGCTGGGAGGGTCAGTGGTGCTGTGGCTGGACTCGGTGTCACGGTGGGACTCGGTGGCACTCGACAAGTTTGTTGATATTCGTGCCACTGTGACCGAGGGATAAACCTGGCCCTCAGCCACCAGCATACAGTATTGTTTGGAAGAACACCGCTCCTCCTTGCCAAAAACCCACAACAAAAAGATTTCTGCTGGCCACGGAGAGAGGCCCTGGAATAACTTCCCCCCACTGAAACAATGCGGAGCGGAAACCTTTTAAAGTGGTAATTACCTCAGGGAAAATAATTTTTTTTTTTTAAACATCCTTTGTCTGAGGGTCTAACAATACCTGGGAATACTAAAAGACTTTTCCAATTCTTAATTGACTTTTCAGCCATAGCACTGTTTGTTTCATCTCTGCAATACTCGGCTCAGGGCTGGGCAATGAAACTTTCCCTTTCCAGCTCCTGCCAGCCTCTTTTCCTGACTCTCACGTGGCCAACACCAGTAAGTGTGTGCTCAGGCTGTTAAAGCAGAATGTTTTCATGTCCACTCGCTGTGTCCCAGCCCAGACCCAGAGGTGAATTTGGCCCAAAGGACTTGGCAGGGCTGTGTGGTGTCAGCGCTGGTCCAGCTGCTGGACGTCTCTCCTCCAGTGCTCCTCCTGCAGCTCCTCTCCCTCATCCTGCGGCTGTTCCGGGCCCTCTGGCTCCTCTCCTGGCTGCTCACTTTCAATCACATCAGCTCTTTCCTCCACCAGAGCCTGGCTCCAAGGTTTCACTCCTCACTTCAGATCAAGTCAGCTTTCCTGCAGCTTCGCCGCCGGCTTTCCGACGCGTCTGGGTTTTGATTTATGCTTTCCCCAATGCTTTTGCGGTCAAAGGAGATACAGGACCATTGTTGGAACATCCTTTTCATATCCCCTCTTAAGGGGCTTTGTTCCTGTTTAACTGGGTTTCTCAGTTTAAGTAATCTCAGTTATTTATTTGTGTTATTAATGTCATGTGTGGAGGACACCTTGCTGTTGCTTTGCTTATTTCCAGGATCTGGCATTTAAATCTGTTCCACCTTATTCCTATGCTGGGATAACTCTTTGTGGTGTGTGTCAATGTGTTCTCCTACCTGTAGCTCTTCAGATGAGCTCAGCACTGCAGCTCAGGGCTTTGCAGCCTGTTTGGCCCCATGTTTAAGGTGGCCTTTGGACATAGTTTAATCTTGTGCAGCATATCAACTCCATGTGCTTCTTCCCTGTGCTTGTGCTGGGGCATCACTTTTCTCCTGGACTTCTTAGCAGCTCCATGGCACCATTCCCTCCCTTATCTGGGTCCAGACACGTCATTCCAGCAGTAGGGGAATGAATGGTGCTGGTCAGGTTCAGGGAGCTGAGTCTGAGCGTGCTGGGGTGGTGATACA
Organism: Platyrinchus mystaceus; assembly: GCA_035041135.1. NCBI lineage: Eukaryota > Metazoa > Chordata > Aves > Passeriformes > Tyrannidae > Platyrinchus > Platyrinchus mystaceus. Next base: position 4,014,658 of record JAWWLV010000040.1, read on the forward strand.
GACACCAACCTCCATCCCTGTCCCCAGGGAGAACAAGCAATGTGGGGTCAGAGCGTGTCCCCAGGGATAACACACGTGCTCAGTGATGCCCTGTGTGTGCTGGTAGGAGCTGTCACCCAGGCAGAGGGCAGGGGGGAGCCCCCCTCACCTTCTCTGGCCCAGGAAAGGAGCCAGTGGGATGACAGCTGGAATAAAAGCTGCCTTCCCGCTCCCCTGCTGAAGCGTGGGACCCACAGGCTGGTCTGAGTTCCCTGTCTGTCTGTCTGGCACTGGTGAGATGGGTGTACCTGTCACCTCCCTGCAGCAGCACAGCCAGGGAAGGCACAGGTGAGAGCAGGGCTGGAACACGGGCTGGGCTGGGAGCTGGTGAGCAGGAACAGGCGCTGTGCTGAGCAAAGGTTCTCTGTTATCCACTGGGATTGCTCCGTGGATCAGTTGCCAGAGCCTCTTGTTTCTGAGATTCTCCTTTTACACAATTCAGCTGAACGTGTCATTTTGGCTGGTTGTCATCAGTGGAAAAATGTACTGCCTGCCCTTGGGTGGGTTTTTGGAAGGTGAGCAGAGCCAGAGCTTTGCTGTGTTCCTTATCCACCCAGGTGGTAGATGTGTGTTTCCAATATATAATGAAATCTCATGGTGTCATTTAACTCTCATGGTAGATGACAAAGGCTGGTTTGATTTCAGAAATGAGTTTCCCTTACCTTCAGGGGCTACATCCATTCCTGTCTTTCCTTGCAAATTTTTGTGGCTTTATAACCTTTCTCCTCTTTTCTACTGGTGATTTTTCTTTCCCTGACTGTTATGCAGAGGACCCAAGCAAGCAGGGATGGAAATTACAGCAACAGAGCACCTGGGAGGCTTGAACTCGTCACACACTGATTGCTAAGCAACAGAGAAAAATGTTTTTCCTGTTTTTCTTTTGGTTACAAGCACCTTAGGTGGTATTTTTTAAAAGAGCTGACTGAAACATTCTGGCAGAAAGGTGATAGGGAGATAAAAGCTGCCTTTAAAGACCAACAGCTCAAGAAATAATAGTCTTTACCAGGGGAGCTCTGGTGTGTCTGCAGCATGTCAGGCTTCAGCAGCTTAATGCCTGCTGAACTCTGCACTCCGGGGAGTGTCACAGCCGGCGTGGAGGAGCACGTGGAAAGGGAAGAGTGTGACCCAGAGCTGCAGCTGCAGCTTCCTCTAAACGTGGGGATGGTCTGTAACAAAACTCACCGGGTATCTTGTGATCCTCTCGAAACAATGAGCTCTGGCTGAGCTTTGGTTCTTGCTTCCCTGCCTCCCCCTGCCAAAACACTGTAAGCACCGCTGTCTCGGTGCTTTTCACAGCATGGACCCTGTTGTCTTTGGCTTTCTGGGCGTATTTTAATGTTAGTAGTTGTATCTTGCCATTTATTTTTCTGAGTATTTTCTTTTCACTGTAAATGCTGTGCAGTGCTTTGCTGTGAAGGAATCTAGGTGCCTGCCCAAAGTGTGCTGTGGTCACTTCTTCCTGAGACAGTGGCTTGGTCCCCCCCGACCCCCCCACATTGGCCTTGTTCTGATGAGCTTTCAGAGGTCAGAAAGCTTGAAAACCAGAGGTTTGTGTTGTCACTTGCTGCTCTAACGAAGATCCTCAAATACTTCATAAGTTGTCTGGAGAAGAGAAGGCTCCAGGGAGACCTTGGAGTCCCTTCCAGTGCCTGAAGTGGCTCCAAGAGAGCTGGAGAGGGACTTTGGACAAGGGCCTGGAGTGACAGGACAAGGGGGAATGGCTTTAAAGTGAAGGAGGGTAGATTTAGATTAGATATTAGGAAGAAATTCTTTGCTCTGAGGATGGTGAGGGACTGGCACAGGTTGCCCAGGAAGTGTTCAAGGACAGCTTGGATGGGGCTTGGAGCAACCTGGGATAGTGGAAGGTGTCCCTGCCCATGGCAGGGGGGTTGGAAAGAGATGGGCTTTATGGTCCCTTCCAACCCAAACCATTCTGTGATTCTATGACTCTTCTACAGCCAAATGGATGGCGCAGGGAGTAGGATGGAGGAGAAATATTCCTGCAAGCTCTTGAGTCTCCAAGGCTTGTGGAATAATTGCATTGCCGTTGCTGAGCTCCAGGAGCCGGCAGCCTCCACAGGAGATGCCGTAGCCCAGCTGTGCACAGGGGCTGCAGGAAATGAAACACAGAATAGCTGGATGGAGAGTTTTAGATCCTAATTGCCCGGGGATTTGGTGTGCTTCCTCTGCTAGGAACTGACAGTAATTAGGGGCTTGCCTCGCCGTGTTGGATGTTTGGCACAGAGGAGAGAGCTGCGCTCCTGAATTAACCCGGTGCCGAATCAGTAGCTGCCCATGGGGGGCCGTGGGGAGAAGGGGGTGCTGCAGCTGGGGAACAGGTGCCCCTGGCAGAAGGGGTACAAAGTGCAGGAGAACCTGAGCCAGCCTTCCTCCTTTGCCAGCACAAAGAGTTCAAAGTGCCTGATCTGCTGGGGAAACGGCCCTGAGAAACGCCCAAAACCTGGAGGCAGAGAGAGTGATCCGACTGGATCTGAAGTACTCAGCAGAGAACCTCCTAAAATCCACGGACAAGTGGTGGGTGGCTTACCCCTAAAATGTGGTTAAATTGGGGCACTGATCATGTTTGCAAACAAGAATTGGGTCTGGGAAGGCCTGAGGGCTGTCTGTGATCTGTTGCTCCCTAAATTTTGGGAGCAGTTGCTGTAATCTGACATCTACGTACAGAGTGTGTGAACAGAGCAGTGACATTGTTTTCCTTTCTCTCCCAAGCTTGGAGGTTTTTCCCTCGTCCTGAAGTAGAAGAGATGGTACTAGTTTATTTTTATATTATCATTGTTTCTTATACAATAATCTCACAGCGGAGCCCGGGCAGTGGAAATGGAAGCCTTCCAAATTAAGATCGGGATGTCCAAAAAATTTTGATCCGGGGCTTAGTGCCTAACCTTGAGTTAATAATTCTTTTCCATCAGTAGCACTTTTCCTCTGAAATGCCTTAAAAACATCAGCAAAAAGGGCTTCCCCAGCCCCACAATAGAAGGAAGTGCTATCGGCTCCATTTTGGAGCCTGACACAGACGCGCCTCGTGAGCCGGTGCCAGAGCTTGGGACAGAGGCCGGATAATGTTGCAACTCCCACATAAACCAGCCCAGTTCCCGTCAGAGGCTGTTAGTTTGGGTCTTGGTTCCCTTGCTGCTCCAACAGGGAAAGCTGGAGGTGTGTGATGCTCCGGAGGGGCTCAGCTGGAGGTGATGGGGCTGATTCCTGCCTTCTCTGGTCAGGGCTGAGATCAGCTGTTCCCGGTTCTTGGCATCTCCTGCTGCAGCTTCACTGAGGCTCAAAGAAAATATGGCTTTTTTGAGGTGGTGCCAGCACGTGCCCTGGGGGTGGTGGCAGGAGCATTGGGGTGTTTGCAGGCAGCTGGATGCCACCAACCCCCGTGGAAGCGTTTCTGAGGGATGCTCTGAGGGGTGGGGGGGGGGCAGCCTTGCTTGCTCAGCCCGTGGCTTGGTGGAAAAAAAAAACCCTGCAGCAAATATTGAGCACAGGAACTGGGTCACTGTAAGTTTTGCCCTGTAGGAAATATGCTTGAAAGCCCAGCTCGGCAGCAGAACAGTGAGATGAAAGTGAAGGAAGGCAGGGGCTGGGAAGGCTGGAAGATGGAGATGAGGGGGATGCTCAAAGAGCCATGTGTATGAGCCTGTATGTGCCGGGGTCCGTGCTGAGTCCAGTTATTAACTGAATATATAAAGTCTGAATCTGCAGGTCCTGACCCCATTGGATTCACCCAAATTGATTCCTAAACCAGAAAACTGGCTTAGAGTTTGCAAAAGCCTCCCTACATTACCCACTCCATGTTATTGACCAAGAGACTGGAGGCTGTGGCAGAGGAGCAGGGATGGGTGATCTCTAGGTGTTTCAGTGCTGGCTGTGTGGGTTTGTATTTATTCAGCCAAGTGCTAATTTCACAATGGTGGAAAGACACAAAGTGCCAGGTTTCCCACAGCACCCAGTTCCTCAGCCCACCAGAGTCAATGGGACATTTACTGCTGACATCAATGCAGAAAAATCAGTGTCTTGTGAAAAGTTTTTTGCTCAGTTTGCCAAGTGTAAATGTTGATGATACATTTTTTTAATGAGTCACCCAAGTGTGGATCGTTTTCTTAAATCCCTGAAGTCACGTGCATATAAATTAATTGCATTTTGCGACGATTTCTAGACCTTCAAGGGTGCAGGGGAGAAACCTGAGGGTGTGATCCCGCCTGTTCCCTTTCGGCTGTGTGCTTAGAGGCAAATTAGAAGCTCTGAAAAGTTATTTGTTTTGAATCCCATGATTTTCAAGAGCCTTGCCCCTGACGGCTGAGTGTTTGGGGTTAGTTACGCTGAGAAAACATCCTGAACTCGGGCTCCTGACCCCGCTTTGAGTGTTTTGCTTTTCAGACCCAGAAGGTTCCCAGGAGAGGAGAAAGGAAACTGACTGGCTATTTATAAACCCTTGCAGTTGCCTTCCTGCCTTATATTATTTATTATCCATTATCAGAAGTGTTTTTCCCCTGAAACCATCTTTAGTGGTCAACCAAGGGACCGGTGAAAATTGCCCATCAAACAGAGCTGCATCTTTCCGTAGAGGTCACACGAAGCTGGAGGGTTTTGCCAAGTGAAAATGAGTGGTGCTGTTGTTTGTGATGTGCACTCGAGCAGTGCCCAGCGATTCCAGTGGTGGGCCATGATTACACCGCCCGAGGGCTCGGACACCAAAGCAGAGTTTCCCTCCCAAATACTTTATAAGCCCAGAGAGGCAACACTGGTTCCTGCTGGAGAACCGGGCACTGCCTCCAGTTTTGGCATGTCCTGAGCCAAGTGATGCACGACACTGATGCGTTTCGTAGCACATCTTGCAGCATCACGTGGTTCCTGCACGGTGTGTCAGTGGGTCTGAGGACACCTCTGCACAGAGCATCATCACATCCTTCTGCAGCAGAGAAAGCTCTGATGACCTGCCTGGCACTGCAGGGTGACCTGGGCAGGGATCAGGGCTGGATCTCTGTGTTAAAACTCTGCATCACTCTCCAAAGAGCATCTCAGAGGTGTGGGGCTGCCATGGGCACTGCAAGGCTCTGCTGTTGGGCTGGCTCCCCTTTCCCAGGCTGTCCGGGAAGTCCCCTTTGACCCTCTTTGGCTCCAGATAAGCAGGACAATAGCCCGTGTTGTCCTGGCTCCTCTTCCTGCCTGGTAAACTTTCCAGTTTGTAGCCTGTCACATCCCTGGCAGCTTTGTTAATCCTTTCCTGCCTGGGCAGGAGCTGCTGGTGCCCTGGGCAGAGCTGGACGTGTGAGCCTTGGCTCCGTGTTCTCATTGGAAATAAAGCCGCAGGGCTGGAAGGCCCTGGGAGGCTGATGTTATTTCAGCTGTGGAGGGAGCTGAGGCATTAAAGTCCGGGTTTTGGTGGTGTCAGCAGTGACTGCCCGGACTCTGTGATGCAGTTTCTCGGCAGCGTGTGAGGAGGGAAGGGGAAGAGCAGGGGAGGGCAGGAGCACGCTGTGCTCAGCGCAGGGGGGGTGATGAATGACAAACAGTTTTTCCCGTTTCTCTTCGCGTCTGAAAACAAAATGATGTTGCAGGGGTTCGGAATCATCTCGGAGGCTCGAGGGTTCTTTAAAGTGGGATGTGCAGCCCCACTGTCCCCCAGGCCCGTTTGGCTTTCCCTGGGTCCCTGCTGGGCTGAGCTCAGGTGCCCTGGTTCCTGTGCTTGAGGGGCCTGGCACGGGGAAGGGGTCAGACCCTGCTCCTGGCACTGACTCGCTGCGGGGCCTCGGTCACATCCCTTCATCTCCCGGGGGACACTGCCTGCCTGTCCTGCCGCCCCCGCGGGGCTGTGACCGTGTCACCCCATAAGGCCCAGCTGTGGCCAGCGAGGGGCTGGGCAGCGCTCCGAGCGCTGCTGGCAGGGGCTGAACTCATGGGTCGAGATAAAACTTGTCTGTTCAGATGAAAACACGTGCTCTTAAATATTCATGCGCTTGCATTTAGTACTTTTTTTTCTTCGGGTGGTGGTGCGTGAACCCGAGGTGCTTTACTACTTGGTGACACAAAGATCCTCCTCCAGGGCCGCTGTCACCTGTGTGACTTCGCTCCCTCCCACCCCCGTTAACACCCCGGTGTTTCCCCCGCCCAGCTGCGGCTCCGGCCAGCACCGCCCTCGCATCCCCCCGAGCATCCCCCCCGTGCCCGCCGCCCCTTTTTGTGGCCTCGGGGGTTTTCACGCCTCCCGTTTCCCCGTCCCCCCTCCCCGCGGGGGCCGACCCGAGCCGGGCCGGCCTCCGGGGCGGGCGGAGGCTGCGGGAGGAAATCCAGTGCCTGGTTTACAGCCGAGCCGGCCCCACCGTGACATCAGCCCGCTGGCTCGGCGCGGGGGCGGCTGCGGGCTCCCGGCGCCTGCCCCGCTGCTGCGGGAGCTCCCGCACCGCACCGCACCAGCGCGGCTCTCCCCGCCCGCCGCCTCCGGACACCCCCCGGCTGCCCCGGGCATCCCCCCCCAGCTCCCCGCTGCGGCTCCCCGGGCAGCCCGGGGGTCTGGCGGGGCCGGCGGCGGGGCGCGGGGCCGGGGATGCGGTGGAGCTGCCCATGGTGAGCCGCCGCCGCGCCCCGCAGCACCATGTCCCCGCCGGCCCCGAGAGGATGTTCGAGGGCTGCCGGCGGGCGCGGAGCCTCTGGGGCGGCGTCAGGCTGGAGGTGGCCGGAGAGAGCAGCCCCGTGGTGCTGCACAGCTTCACGCAGCTCGACCCCGACCTGCCCCCGCTGGAGGTGAGTGCGGGATGCGGGTGGAGATGGGGCGTCGGGGCTGCCGGGAGTTTGGGGAGGGGGGGACTCAGCCCGCGGCGAAGCGGGCCCTGATGCACTCCCTTCTTTAGTTTGGGGTTCTCTGCCTTGCTGGCAGAGCTGGCCCGGAGTTTGGTGGGGGAATTCGTTGTAGGCAGCCTTTTAGACGTAGGATATTTCATAGAATTCTGTTTCGTAGAATCACGGAGTGGTTTGGGTTGGAAGGGGACCTTAAAGATCATTTCGTTTCAACCCCCCTGCCATGGGCAGAGAAACATTCCACTAGACCAGGTTGTTCCTAGCCCCATCCAAGCTGTCCTTGAACACTTCCAGGGATGGGGCAGCCACAGCTTCTCTGGAAACATGTGAAAGGGCCCCACCACCCTCACAGGGAAGAATTTCTTCCTAATATCTAATCTTAATCTACCCTCTTCCTTCTTAAAGCCGTTTTCCCTGTCCTATCACGAAATGCCCTTTCCAAAGTCCCTCTCCACCTTTAGCTACTTGTTGGTGTTTCATTTTACTGAATAAAGGGGTGGCTTTTTTTTGTGGTGAGTCCCTGTGCCCTGGACTGGCAGGCAGCTGCCAGGCTCTGCTGGGAGAAACCAGACACTCTCTCCAGCCACCCAGGGAAAGGGGCAGATGGTTAAAACTGGGGGCTTTTAATATTTTATTTGCGACTTTGGCAGCAGGAGGCAGGAGGCTGCTCAGATCTGAGCTGCTTGTAAAAGCCTTCAGGCTTGTCCAAACCACAAAAGTGTCCTCTGGGAAGGTTACGGGCACTGGGAGGACTTTCCTGGAGGATGTAGAATATTTGTGCTTGTTTGGATAGGGCCTCGGGTGGTTCAAAGTCAGAATGGTCCCCACGAGGCCCAGGTGGTTTATTGATGGCAGTTGTATGTGAAGGCACCCAAAATAATCTGAGTCAGAGCTGGGCCTTTTAGTAATGGCTGATTGTCAGCAGTGTGGTGGGAGTGTCATTGAAGGGGAGCAAACGGTGTGTCAGGAGAAGCTCAGCTGGAGGAAGGTTTTGGCATCCAGAAGTCCCAGCCCTCGGTGCTGGTGGTGCAGGGGTTAATACCAGCAAGGGTCAGCAAGTCTGGCTTATGCTGGGATTTAGAGCCAGCTGCAGATGTGCTGCTCTGGATGCTTCCCGCTGGAATGAGGGTAGTGGAGGCGGGGGAATCACCGCTAAAGCCTCTTTAGTTACTGTGCAGATATATGCCAAGGGCAGCCAGTGTTTTGTGGGGCGACGGCTCCTTCTTCCATTGCCAAACAATCTGCCCCATAACCTGTGATGGAAAGTCTTGGTCAGCCACGGACAGGAAGGGATGACCTCAGGCTCCGGCTGTATCAGTTCACCTCTGGCCTGGTGGCAGCGGCTCATCAGCTCTGCTGAGAGTTCAGGAAAGCTCCATCCAGCTTATTTCCCCCCCCTCTCCCCTCCCTGCTGCTCTCTCCTGGGGGTGGGCGTACTGACATCGTTTGGAGAACATCATCTGGTTCGTGTTATGCCTGGCAGGAAGTCCAGCCTTGCCGGCCCGCGGCGCTCCGGGAGGCTGAGGGGCCGCGCTTTTGGCAGGGAGAGCAAGAGGAAGGGGGAGGAAAAGAGGGGGTGATGCAGCGTGTGCTGCTCCTCTCATCCCAGAGGAGAGCCTGCCTGGCACATGTGAGCCCCCCCACACCCCAGCAAGCCCCTGTGCATCCCGGCTGGAGGAGGCTCTGGAGGTCAGGAGAGGGTTTGGCAACATCTTGGGGGCTGTGAAGGAAAAGTGACCGGGGCTGAGGGAGGCTTTGCTTGGCCCTCGTTGGCACTGAGCAAAACCCCTGCTCACCCGAGTATGGCACAGAGACAGGACTTCCAGCCAGACCTGCTCTGAAGCTCTTTGCCCGGATTTCTGTTCTGAGCTGTACGTGGTCTGTGCTGTGGAATGGTCAGATCACAGTCCCAGCATATTGCTCAGGCTTTCCTCCTAGCCCTGAACAGCTTGCAGACAGATTCCTGCTTTCTCTGTACCATCCATTTGCAAGTGATGGCAAGAAAAGGGGCACCCCAGAGGGGTGTATGGTGACCCATGGCCTCCTGAGCAGCTTTGGGATGCTCGGAGAGCCGATCAGCTCCAGTGTGTTTGGTGCACAACTGGGGAAAGGAAAAAAGTGTCAGCGTTGTGACAACTGTGGTGGCAGGAGCCTGGCGTGGTTGTAATCCTCGGGTAGAGTTACTCTGCAGGATGCACGCTGAGAGGAGAAGGCAGATTATTTGAACAGGAAAGCCTCCAGAGACCATGAGTGTTTTTGCCAAGCCCTGATGATGGTCCCCGGGTCCGCAGGGGGAGTCTGGTGCTGCCGCCTCTGCCAGAGGGATCTGTGCTGCCCGGGCTCACCGTGTTCCCAGCACTGGGACAGAGCTGGTTTCGGCAGAGCTGTGCCAGGTCATGGGTGGATAGTCTGGTCCCACAGGGAATAGAGGATCCCTGGAAAGCTGCTGGGCAGGTTGCAGGGAATGTGGATCTCGTTCTCTGCTCCTCGCTGAGCCCCTGTGGATGTTAGCAGGGAAGACTCTGCCTGTATCCCGCGGCAACGGTATCGATCACCAGGCATCGCTTGGAGGCCTCCTGGCTACCTGAGCCAAGTGTTCTTGCCGTGATTTTAACCACAAGGGATGGAAAATTTAAACTGTCTCAACTGCTCTGATTGACAGAGCAGCTTTGCAGACCTTTTGCTTTGACCTTTCTGATTCTAATCCATCCCAAATCAGCAGTGAGTGTCAATCCTTCCTGTCCAGCAGGAGCCACAAAGCAAATTTTGTGGCCCTTCTCCTGGTCCTGCTGGCCAAGCGTGCCCTAAACACCACTGCAGATGACACAGACTGAAACTTTCATGAAGCCCATGTTGCTGAGCCTCCAGACAAGGCTGGGCTGATGCTTATAAAAAAAGCCCTGTGTCCTTGCTATTCTGGCTCTGTTTGTTTTCTGAACAATTAGGAGATTTTCAGCTGCTAAATGCATCCTTGAAAACTTGAATGGCTCAGCCCAGATGCCTTGGAGGTCAGCGCTTGTTCTTTACAGCTGGGAGGGAGGGTAGAAGATATCTCTTAAAAGCCATTTTCTTTTAGCTTCCTATGGTGCCTTTGGAATAAGATCCTTTTCTCCCAGCCTGTTCTCCTCCCCCAGGCACAACCTGATATGTCCCTTGCAATTTGCCAGATGAACATCATCTGTTGGTATTTCTTGGATGAGGACCTACCTTCTGGCTCCCTTCCAGGAAGGTTTGGAGCCGGAGGTGAGGCTGGGAGCAGGCTGAGATGCTGGGTATTGGTGGCTGATGCAGAGTGGGAATAACAGAGGTGGGAGGGATTTTTTTTATTATTATTTGATAGGGTTAGGGAGAAGTTCAAGAGAGGCTTCTAAATGTGTTTGTATAAGAATTGTGTTACTCAGAGGCTGCCATGCCGTGTTTCCGTAGGGCTGGGAATCCCCATACTGGGATCTCGCTGAGGTTTTAGTGGATTTAGTCCCAGACTGGCAGCCCTGGAAACTGAAATCTTTGTCTATTCACAGGCTGAATGGGACACCCACCCCTTCTCACCCCCCAGGCCACTCCTGTGCCTCAGCATTGCTCCCAGGGCTCCCTGCAGTGGGGGAGACAGGAGGTCTGTGCTGCAGCTCAGGGTACTTCAAGCCCCCCCAGATAACACTACTGCTCCACTCCAGCCCTCTGTTTTATAGCTGTTAGAGTGGGATCAACAGGCAGGAGCAACTAAATGCAGTCTCAGAGTATTTCCCTGCTTCCCTATGCCTGGCTTTGGGGTGTGATGAGCAAAAGGAGCATCAGGCTGGCCATGCCTGCAGGGATGGGTCTTGTTCAGATAGAACCCACCACTGTTTGGGAGCTGGGCTGGCTGTGACCACCCCACAATTAGGGCCAGAGCATGACCTGCTTTTAGGGCCACCTGGGTTGGTCTGGCTGTAGGAAGGGCTTCACCACCAGCGGCTCCTCCATCACCCTTCTGAGCTCTCTAATTGCCATCGCTGTGTCCCCTGAGGGATGTGTAACTGAAGGAGCAGAGAGTTTATTTAGGTCACTCTAGACCACATTTAAAGGCTGGGTATCCCCTGCTCACACTTTCTCTAAGGCCGTTATCTCCAGAGCTGCCTCCTGCCTGGCTTTCAAGCGGACACGTTCCTTTTATTTAAATATATCCTTGCAGCAGTGCTGTTTTCAGTTCTCAAATATTTCTTCATCTCCCATGGACTCAGCAAGAGGGGGGAAAAAAATGTGGTTGCTAAGGAGCAGGATTTGGATACAAAGCTGGCTGAGCTGCTGGCGGGGGGCCCGGGGGGCTCCGGCACAGCTCGTGGCCGGTCAGAGTTTGTGCGTTGCTTTGGTGGGACGGCACCTGTGGGGTCTTGGTGAGGGGGGGGGGGTTTTGGGGTTTGAAACATTTTTTGGGCCTTGGGAAGAAAGAGTTTGAGTTGTAAGACTCATACCTTCCCCAGATTAATGCGTTCATCCCGCGCTGTTAGTGTGCACAGCGCTGGGTTTGATCCCACAGCGGCATCCGTGGCTGGTCCCAAACATGTGTCTTTGCTCTGGGGGTCTGTGGGACCTCAGTTTTGCAGAGAGAAGCATCTGTAGGCTGAAAGGTGGGGCTGGCAGGAGGGCAATTAGGAGGGGGGGACGTGTTAAGCATCGCTCTGAAACTGTATGGCAGCCTCTGGCTGGAGCATGTGCCTACCTGGGAAAACCAGCAGCAAGGAAAGGACTTTGATGTTTGGATTCTTCAGTTGTCTCATTCCCCGTGTTTGGATACTTGAGTTGTCAGTTTGTCTCATTCCCCGTGTGGGGACTCACCTGCACGTCACAGCAGCCCCAGCCCTCCTGGCTCACGCAGCTCCAATAAAAATGCATTTGGATTTTGCTCCTGAGTCATTAGGGAAAGGGAGCTCTGGCATGGAGCACTAATCCCAGTAATCCCAGCCGCTCCCCAGGCTTGCAGGTTGGCCGTCTGAAGGGAGTCACGGGGAGGAGATTGCAGAGAGGCAGAGGTGTGAGGACTGCTCTGGGCTCACAGGCTGGCACAGGGGTCATCTGGAGTTTGCAGAAGAGCTTTTGTTCTCTTTAACACCTGGGAACGGCTCTCCCAGAGGTGTCAGGAAGGTCCTTTCCTAATTCCCTGCCGGGGCCATGTGGTTGCGTGGGCTGCAGCGAGCAAACACTGGTCTCCTTCGGTGCAGTGAAGCGGTGACTGTGCAGCACCCAAAACCTCTGTCCCTCTCTGCCTCATTTTGTTTGGTTTGTTTTTGTGATGTTATGCAAATCATCTCTACAGTTTTTGGTTACGTTCCCGGGGCTGTGTTGGCACAGGTTCTTGTAGGGCAGCACTTCCACGTTAGATAACGCCAAGTCCTGTCTACCTGAGGGTCAGTAGTTTTGTGACAGCTAAATGTCAGTGGAGATTAAGCACACGCAGAGGCACATGGTGTGGGCTGTTTCACTTGCTTAGCTCTACAGCAGCAGGTTTGTTTTCATTATAGAGTTGGTATTTCCATGAGCTCTGCTGTCAGAAACATGCTGGGACGGGAAAGGGCGTTTTCCTGCTCCACACGTGGGGTGCTGGGTGCCCGTGGGCAAAGCTGCCTGCTGACCCCCAGAGACAGGATGGAGATGGCTCTGGCTGCCAGGCACCAGCTGAGTCCTCAGAGCTGATAGGGGAGGAAAAAAAGTTGGTCCAACTTGCAAACAGGGCAGATTGGAGAGGAAACTCATCGAAGGCAACCTCATCTGGAATGCTGAGGCATTATTTTTAGAGCAGCTTTGCTCTCTGCTTACCACACTTCAGCAAACAGCAGCTGAGCCCAGGGCTTGTGTGGAAACCTGCTTTTCAAAGGCCTCACTACCTGTCTTACCAGAACTTCTTTTCATGTGATGGAGCAAAACCACGCACCCTTTCCCTGCTCTTTGCAGCGGTTGGGTCTCCATGGAGACTCGCAAGCCGAGAGCCTGCCCTGGGCTCCCCGCTCCAGCCGGCGTGTTCCTCTGTGAAATGATGTGTTTGCTTTGGGTTCACCTCTTAGAGTTGGAACAAACTTCAGGAAACCATCGTTCAGCCAAGCTGGGCAAAGCAAAGCACGTTGCCTGGGACTGGCAGGGCGAAAGCTCAGCCCTGGGAGGTGAATAAGGATGCTGAAGCACACACACCTTCGTGTGTGTTGGGGGGTTCAGGACCTCACCATCCAGTTTAGGCCTAAAAACTCTGGGGATTTTGCTGAGGCACCTGTCTGAAAGGCTCAGTTGGCAGCCTGCTGCTGGTGAGGTCTGGCTCTGTGCACTGGAGCAGCAGGAGCTGGAGGATGTGGGATGTGTGAGCTGGGGCTGATGGTGTCACCCCCAATCCTCCCATGCTGCGACCCCAACGATCACTGTGGACCGTTCAGAGCGAGGCCAACGCTCAGGTTGGTTTATCATCCTTAAGCAGCCCAGCTTTTCTCCAAATGTTGCTGTTTGTTGGCTTTTGATGATATTTTTAATGGACATTTGGTCCCAGCTGCAGTTCTGCTGGTCAGATGCTCCTGCTGAGCGATGCGTTGGCAGAGCCCATTGCTGGTGACTGGCACTGGGATTACTGGGCTTCTGGACAATGTGGTTTGCTCCATTCAGTCCCGGTTGCAACAGTGAGAGCTGGCACCAAGACAGGCCTGGCTGGTCCCTCCCTCAGAGCTGGGGTGACTCAGAGCGTAGCTATGGCTCATACCAGTGTCATAACAAACACTTATTCCCTGAGGTGCTTCTTGGGGGGTGGGTACTCCACAAACTCCATCTCTCCCAACCCTCATTCCCATGGATGCTAGCGTGTTCCTCAGCTCTGGGAAGATTGGGGCTGGTTGAGGCTTGACCTGTCTTATCCAGGCACCGTCAAAGGAAAGGAAGGTGGGCACCTCTACCCTCTTTGCACCGATGCTGCCCCATGGTCATTGTGCCCTTCAGCTTTTTGGGTATCCCAGGGTGTGTTCCCCAAAATCATTTTATTAAATGAGAGGAGGATGAGCTGCAGGGATGCTCACCTGTGGCTGGTAATCCCAGAGGATGAACAGGGCAGGGTGGCAGGAACAGACGAGTCGGGGTGGGAGCGTGCCTGTACTGGCTCACCAGAGTGCAGTGGCCAGGAGGAACAGGCTCACCCGTGTGGTGGTTTAGCTCCTGTGAAAGAGTATGAGGGAGTGTTTGCTTGCAGATGCCTGGATGACCCAGTGCCAGGTTGAAATCCCGATGCCCAGGGTCCCTGAGCAGGAACAGATGGGCTGCTGCAGGCACTGGTTTGTCTTCATCATCAGCTGTTGCTGGAAAAGGGCTGTGTCTTAAGTGGTGGGAGAAAACACAGTCACAAAAGTCTGTGCTGAGTCAGGGTGGGTGGGAAAGTGGAGCAACCCTGTGTGAAGCTGCCTCCCTGCACCCCCAGGGTTTGGCTGACACCTGAGGGAGGGCTGTCCTGCTGGCCCTGCCCTAGCTGATGCTCCAACATGGTCCAGGGGTGAGCCCTCACCTCCAGCGCAGGGCTGAGGGTCTGGGGAGGGAATTCATCCTACCAGCCCGGATGCCTGGGCACCCACATTCCTTGTGCCGCTGGATCTGGCACACCCAGCACTCAGGGCAGGACCTCCTTGCTGGGGCTCCTGGCGTGTGTGTGTTCAGGGACCTGACAACAGCTGGATTTTTATTTTTTTTTCCCCAGTTGATTTCTCCCTAAAGGTGCCAGTTAATCTTAAATTCTCAGTTGCTTCAGCTGTGGAAATCACACTGAGTTACCTGAGCATCCTGATTGCAGACCCCCCAGGTGTCGGCTTGTTGACACCTGCCCTGTGCCTGCTCACTTAGCACCTCCTGCCTCGTTGACACCTATCTAAGTAATGCTCTCAAGGTGAGATTTTCTTGATTACAAAGCAAAAGTGCTTTTCTGCCTTCCAGCTTCCCACAGGCGCCCGAGGGAGGGGAACAAGTAGCAGGGTACTGTGCGAGGGGAGAATCTCTCCCAGCCCTTCGCTGGAGCGAAGGGGATGTCCTGGCACCCGCAGCTGGGATGTGCTGGGACACACTGGGGCTGCGGGTGTCAGGAGGAGGCTGGGACGAGCCCGGATCTCCGCACGGCCGGCAGCAAATGGAGAAATCCTACGTCATCCTGGCCGGGATGGGAGCTGGGCGCGGGGGGCACGACCGGAGAACAAAGCCTCGCATTTATTCCTCCCGTCCTTTCACCGGCAGCCCCTCGCTGCCTCCCTGCGCTGGATTGTTCCTGCATTTTCTCTGCTTCAGCTGTTTACTGGGTCACCCTGGTGCAGACACGCACACAAAGAGCGGAGCCATCCGCCCAGCCCGTCCCTGTGCCACCGGCGCTGCGAGCCCCGCTCCGGCCCCGGGCGGCACAGTGGTGCCATTGAACCGGCTGGGAGAGCGCCCTGCTCCAGGGTCAGGGTGGGCTGGCGGCATGTGGAGCCTCCCCCCCCGGGCATCCTCTTCTGCACAGGCCGTGGCGATGGGATTTTAGGGAGGGGGGGCCCCCCTAGAGCGCTGAGCTTGTCATCTTCGCCCACGCTTCGATGGCACCAGGTTTAGTGGAGGGAATGTCAGTTGACGTCAGGCAGAGTAAACACATGGGTGGACACATTTATTTCACGAGGGTTTATTTTGGTTCAGCTTATCTGAGCTATGGATACGTCTCGGCTCCGCTGAAACGAACCTCGCTCAGATGGAAGCGAAAGGTGACGGCGCAGTTGCCATCTGCCAGACTGTGACCAGACAGGGCTCTTGGACAGCCTCCAGCCTGTCCACCCCGATCTGTGCACCTTCAGAATTCCAGAAAGATGGCACTTGGCTTTCTTTTCCTCTCCTGCAAGCTGCAGCAGGCGAGTTACTGCACAGGCAGCCATTTACAGCTTAGCCAGGCTGCTTGGGAATGGTGAGCGATGAAATTCTCTGGGAATGTCAGTGTGGGGCCAGTGGGATGGTTCAGCATGGCATCGGGGGGCTGAAAGCCACCTCCTGGGGCTGGGCTGGTGTTTCCCACCTGGCAGTTGCTGCAGCTGTGCTTGTAACTTTGCCCTTTCTGCATATCCCACCTTGCTCATGCTGCAGGAGTGTGCCCAGGTGTGCACTTCGTCCATGCAGGGTGTACGTGCCAGGGCAAGGGGCAGGTTTGACAAAAAAGCCTGGTTTTATTGCAGCTGGTACTTCTTAAAATTAGTTTTTTGGCTGGCATAGTCTGGACTGGCACACCGGCTTTGAGCTGAGAGCTGGAGGATATTTATTCAAGGTTTTGTGTCTCTGGGAGTGTAAAGACTTGACTTTTGGGAAGATGCACTGGCTTGCAGGTGGTGATACAATGCACGGGACAATATTGCCCTGGAGTTGCCACAATGAACAAGTCTGTGTGTCCTGGTTAATGTGTGTTAAGACACAACTGACATTTCAGGGGTGACCATTCCAATTGGTTTCTAGGAACATCAGCTCCAAATGCCAACCTGATCACTATTCCTTTCCCAATATGTGAGGCAGTTTTGCTGACACAGAAATAACCCACTTGGTGCATGAGGGCCCTGTTTCAGCAGTGGAATTGATAATGTTAGGTTGAGTAGGCTTGAACTCTTCAGGACACCATGTTTTAATTCGCATTTGAGCAAGGCACTGGGGAGCTGTCATGTTGCATGTGACTTACAGGTGCTTCTGTACACCCAGAAAAAAAATAATCACTTCTTGGGCTTGTTTCAGTTATGTTTTTCACAGACCATCTTGTTAAAACACAGACCTTTGTTCTGAGCTGAATTGACTTAGGAGGAGGCGCTCAATCTTTATTTAACCTTACAGAGCAGTACGTGTCAATTTTTTTACACACCAGTTTTCACCGGTCGTGTCACTCTGGTTTCACTTCCAGTAATTACCCGTGGGCTGTGGGCAGTTGCTCTGTGAGGGAAGTCCAGCTGCGTCCCTGGGCCCTGATCCGGCCCCTGCGGAGGCGCTGGTGCTGAGCAGGGACGGTGCTCACGCTGGAGAGATCACGAACACAGAGCAAAGGGCTGTGGAGCAAGAGCTGGAACTGCTGTGTCGGCCGGATCTCTTTGCCATCAACTTAGAGAGGAAGCAAAACCTGCTGCCCTCAGTTTTCCCCGCAGCCTGCGAAGGGAGCCCATCCCAGCACGTCCCTGGTAGGGAACACGAGGGTGTCCTGCTTGGTGGTGTTCTCACATGGGGTGCAAACGCCTAGGGTGGAAGTGCTGGTGGGTCTCTATACTCCTGGGTGTAGGAAACACAGGGTTTGGAGTTATCCTGTCACCTGTTGCGGATGGAGTTTGCTTTTCCTTGGGGAGTTTCCCCAGCAAGGCTGATCCCCCCCAGCACCTGCATCCCCCCCCCCTCAGGGGTCAGATCCTTTTCCCATAGGGCTGGGAGGATGGAGTGGACATGCAGCATCCATGAAGGTCTTTGGCTCTTGATTTCCAGACCATAAAAAGTGCGAAAAAGTCTCTACATGTGGGAAGGCTCTTAGTTTTCTTTAAAAGCAAACCAGAAGCAAATGGGGGAGGAATCCTGTGTATCTGCTCTGTCTCGTTTCTGGACCCGAGCGCTGAGCTCCTAATCCTGGCTCCAGCCACTGACTCACTGCGTGCGAGTCACAAGATGCCTTTGTAACTGATCCACCAGCTTTCCCTTCTCCCTAAGCCACGAGGGTGGAGGAGGCAGCCTCTGGGTACTGTCTGTAACCCCTCTGGCTCACAGGCACAGGATCAGACCTGCTGTCCGTCTCAGGAGCCCCAGACCTCGAGGGAATCCCCACAAGAGGCAGATAAAGGGTGATGTGCCCTCTCTCTCTGCCCCATCCTGCGTGTGGTGCAGGGTGATGCTCGGCTCCAGGGCTGCTCCCTACAGGCACAGCTTTCCATGCTGAAACAACTGAAGCAGAGCAAAGGGTGCCAGGAGAGCCCAGCAGCTGATGGGGAGAGAGCAGGCCCTCAGATGTCACCACTGGCTTGGTGTCCTGGCAAAACCATCCCCTTTTCATGGAGGGTTTAAGTTTAGCTTCTGGCCCTTTTTCTGTTCTTTTCCTGTTTCCTCCTTTGTTTTTGTGTTTTAATGGGCTGTTGGAATCGGTCCTGGTTTGAAGCAGCTCGGAGGAGGCAGGAAGGAAGGCAGAGAGTGTTGAAAACCCAAAGGAATTGTGTCTGTCTGCTGAACATCTCTACATGGGGAGCAGCACCCAGGTGGGGGGCTGCAATAGGAACACGGCTCAGGGAGAAAGGAGACAGTGGGATATAAACTTGCTCAAGGCTGGCATTGACTGGAGTGAACCATTGTACCCCAATGCCACCATGGGCATTGCTGGGATGGTGTTTGGGAGCAGTAGTGCTCAGTGGGGCACTCAAAGTCCTTGGTGGGGCTGCTAATCCAAAGGACATGTCGTGAGTCACTGGGGCAGGCGGGCACCAGCGTGGGCACCTTTCCTTCCCCTGGACAGAGGGGAAGTTTGGCAGCTTCCTCACCAGCTTTGGGTAGTCCTTGAAGTCTTCCTGAGCATGGCTTGGGGAAGGAAACTGCTGAGGAGTGCGAGGAGCAGTCGATCCTGACCGGCAGAGCCGTGGGGGAACAGCCACCTCAGGGCTTTTTGCCCGGAAGTCCCCACGAGGAAGAGTGTTGTGCTGCGTGCGCTTATTTTGGATGTGTAGGACAGGGGGTGCTTCTGCTTTTGCGGTCTTTATCTCGCTTCACAGAACTGCACTTGTTTTCCTTTCACTCGCCGGGGGTGACTTTTTTTCCTATTTCCTTTTGCATAACGTCGTACACTTCAGTTTACATAAGAGGCCCCAGAGTCTCTGCTGTTCAGGGGTTACTCCCGAGGTGAAATGAAAGTTAACCTCGTGGCAGCCGTGGAGGATATGGCCTGTGGGGGATATGGCCTGTGGGGGATATGGCCTGTGGGGGATATGGCCTGTGGGGGAACCTGTTTCTTTCATTTCCGGAAAGGCCCATTTCCCGTTGCGAGGGGGAAGAGATTATTGTGAGAAAACACTGGGGATTCTAAAGACAAACCCCCCACTTTCTGTTTGTGGCTTTACCACCTTCCATCAGGTTCTTTCAAACCTTGTGCAAACACAGAGCTTCAGTGAGGAACTCCTGGTGACGTCTCAGAGGCTCAGCTCTACCTTTTCTTGACTGGTTGGCCAGTGGGACTGTTAATTCCCAACAGGAGCACATTCCTGGCTTCCCATGGGCAGGGTTAGTGTCTGCTTTCTCTCTTGTGGCTGGTAGCAGCAGCATTTTGAAATCATGATGCAGAGATACTCTTGGTTCTGTGTTGTACCTGTGTGCAGAACAGGCGTTTTGTGTAGCTCAACTGAAAGGGAACAGAGTAACACAAATATCTTGATTGTTAAACCAGCTGTTGTCCAGGGAGCATCAGTAAAAGCACTTTGAGCAGCTGTGCTTCTTCCACGTGTGCTGAAATTAATACCTTTTTCCACAAACTGTTCATTATTTTACGGCTTTGGAGGCCGATGCACTAACCCAGGACACGTGGGACCAGAGCTCTTAAGACCTGGTAATTGTTGGGTAATTGTCTGTGTAACATACTGTCCTCCTGTCTTACTAAAACCACCTTCGTGGCTGATCTCAAACACTTTCCAAACTGCAGATCCCCAGCCAGTATTTTGCTTTGCTGTTTGGCTTTTGCATTTTCCTCTCCCTTCAGCCGGCGAGAAGAACCGAAGGCAGAGTCCCTGCTGCTCTGCCTGGCTCTGCAAGGGTCCCTCACACCCTTCCTCCAGGCTCACAAATCTTGGCTACATCTCAGAGCTCGTTATTAAACCTCCCTGTGAAGACGTGGGGTTTGACACCACGCCGAGTACAAGAACATTCACCAGACAGTAGAGGAGTTTATTGCACTGAGCAGAGCGGGAATTCCTCCCTGGTGTAGTCACAAAGGCTTTGAACCATCACTGCGAGCTCCGGCAGCCCGGGGCTATCTGCAGTTGGAGGAGGCAGTCCCCAAACCCAGGCAGCCATCTGGTGCAGACCTCCAGTCTCATATTTCAGGGGATGAACTCCTGCAGAGTTCACTCACGGCTGCTGCTGCAGAAGCCTCTGCTCTGCACAATTGGGTGTCTGATACCCCTGAGTTAAACATGTGGTTTTTCCTTGTGCCTCTCCATCCAGAGGCCTTTTTCCTGCTGTGTGGAGAGGAGCAGGGTTGCACACTGAGCTGGAGAAATCACAGTCAAATATTCATTTTCTATGTCTTCCCTTTTTTGATGCCCATCTTGGGATGTGTTGGATCTCACTTTCTGGAGTGCCGGGTCCTGTCCGTCTGAGTTTGGTGGAAGGTGCAGATGCCATATCCATCAACGTGCTCAAAGTTGGTGTTTTCGCATAAAAACTTTGCTGAATCTTGTTGCAGCCATTTCAAGCACTGTATGGGGCTGTTGGATTCGTCTCTTGTAGCAACAGAAGGGACTGGACTGTTCACTTGTGTCTCATGCTCAGGTCTCCAGGTTGAGCAGCAATGAAGGAGGGTTTGCATGTGGGCACCAGGCTGTGGTTGTGCTGACTGAGCCTGACTCAACGTTTCCTTCTGCTGTGAGGGGCAGAAAATTCCAGCAGATGTGCAGGGCAGGCAGTGGGGAGGAGTGACTGTCGCAGTAATATTTACCAGCATTTCTCTGTCTCTTTAGAGACCACTTTGAAGGCGTTCAGCTTCAGTTGACTTGCTGGAAATCCTGGTGTGAGTGCCAGAACTGCAGCACTGGTGGCCAGTGCGTACATAAGCCACAGGTCAAGGTTTTGGGCCTCTCCCAGCCCTGCTCCCACCCCACCTCCTCATCTGCAGAAGGAGAAACGTGCCTTTGGTGCAGGTGTTGGAGTGGGGCTTCACTGGCTCCGTCCTGCTGCTGCTTCTTTTTGCTTGGTCGGTTTTTAACCAACATGCGCGGAATGCACAATCAGCATCTTGGAGAAGCAGCAGCCGTAGGAAAGAGGAAGCTCACACAGAATATAAATAGCCAAATTTTAGAATGTGCCAGTGTAGCAGCTCGGCTGGCTCTTGGCACAGCCCTGGTGCAGACACCGCTGGGAAGCCGCGGCCTTCGTGTGTGGTTTGCAAAGGGGGAACTTTGGGGGGATATCACACAAGTCAGCAAGAAAAAAGATGAATGAATCTTGACAACCTTGAATATGGGAAGGAAATGCAATTTGCTTCCACGCACATCAAAATGGGGTGTATCCCCTGCACGTGACACGAAGCACGGAGCGAAAACCCCTGCAATACTTTCCACTGTAGTTGCACAGCAGCTGCCAGTGATTCATGGGTTGATCCTGGGATGTTTTGCCCTCCCATATAATTTAATTTATTAAGTTAGTTGCATGTCAACAGGGATCTTATTTTTTTTTTTTTTTAGATATTTGTGCCTGGGATTTACAACTGCCCGGCCAAGTCTCTTTTCTGAGTTAGACCGTACAGGTCTCTGGTCCTGCTGGACCCAGAGCTTTCCTCCAGCCCAACGTCTCAGCTCAACTGGGAGATACACAGGGTAGGGCTGACATGCAGGTTGGGTGATGAAAACTGGGAGAGACCCCAGAAGACCTGGTGTAAAGAAAGCCCTGTTGGTGGTGATCCCCCTTCTCTGTCGCTGCCTCTTGGGTAATGGGTTCGTGTGCTCAAGAGACATCACTGTCATTTCTGGAGGGTCACAGCACTCTGAGCACCAGGGTCTGATGGTCTCTGTGGACAAATTGGAAAGTGTTTCCATGACTTTTCTTTCTTTTTGTTGGAAACAGTATCTATAGGTGGAAGAAAGACAACTTGGCCAACTTGATTAGGTGCCATTACTATAGGGGGTTGATCCAGAGTGGGCACAAAGCTGCTCTCTCCCAAGGTTGTGCCAGTTCCCCAGGGCAATGTACTGGAACATAAATTTATGCCATAATTTATCCCAGAGACAGAACAAGGGAGGGACAGATGCAGGTGTCAGGAAGGATGTCTGTGTGCTGCCCTGTGCAGGTGCTGTTAGTGTTGGTCTGGAAGCCGGTGAACCCTGAGAAAGACTCCTGATGTTCACAGCAGAGCTGAAGTTTGGAGCCTCACAATCCCTCGAGCTTCAGCCAACCGAACCTCTCCGTAATCTGGCATGAAGTGAGAAGAGCAGGTTCAGCAGAAAGTGAAAAAGTCAGTAACCCTGCCCAGGGGGAATCTCTGTCCTCATTCATTACAACCATGAATGAGAGGCATTTTCAAGTTTCCCCTTGCTCTTTGAGCTGCCTTGATTCCTTGCTAATGAGCAGCCCTTGGTTTGAGCAGGGTGTGATAAGAGTGCAGTGGCTGCTGCTGTGATGGTGATGATAAAGGATGGTGGGTAAAGAGCCTGTGGGTGCACGTGTGATCCATCAGCTCAGGGTCCTGTTCTGCTCGTGGCTCTTGAGATGGGAGATGTCTGAAATGGGGGTCCTGGGTATGGCTATTCCCACATTCCTAGGGAGCAGTTCGGAGGAGGATTTTTTGCAGGAAGCAGCATCGCTCCTGGGGCTCCATCCTGGGTCCCTCCACAGCAGCTTCTTCCCTGGCAAGCCCTGTGTTGTTGCCACTGCTGAGGGTTTTTTATGCTCTGGAGGGGCAGGTTGCAGGGAAGGCCACGGGCTGGCTCTGGCCCTTGGCTGGCAGTGTGATATGCAGGGGAGACTTGTCCCTGTGTCCCACAGCACGAGGTCACCTCCCCCTGCTCACCGGCTTATTGCCTTCGGGCGTGTTCTCCATCTGCTGAGCAGTGCGTTTTGCCGTGTGTTAGACCCTGTCCCGCCATTTGGCGTGGGGGCTGGAGGGCGGGGGAGGTCCCCACGGTGTTTAAAAGGATCTGGATAAACCATCTTAAGAGAGGCACTGACTCAGCAGAGCGTGGTGAGGGAGGAGGAGGAGGAGGAGGAGGAGGGAACCAAATCGTCCTTGTGGGGCTGGAGCTGCTGCTGAACCCCGTGCTGGCATGTGGTGCTGGGGGAGGTGTGTGCTCAGGGACATGCCCCGAGAAGCATCACCCCTTTCCTCACCAAATTCTAGGTGGTCTCCATCCCCCAGAGCAGAAATGTGAGCCTCATAGCGGGGTGGGGCTGTGGCCCAGAGGTGCCCTGTGCCTGAGCCCACTCTGATGCCAATTGCTGGGATTTCCCCCCAGCTTTGAGATTCCTCTTGGATTTCTGCCTCCCAGCGCTGCCAAAGCTGGCAGGAGCTTGGTTTGACAGTAATTATTTATTAGGGAAGTGCACAGAGGTGCCCAGTTCTGCAGGGACAGATTACTGGGATTACAGTCAGAGCAGGTGGCAGTGTCACCTTGCAGGAAAGGCAGAGGCTTGGGAAGGGGGAGGCAGCCAGGGCTGGGTATGGGGTGTGTTCTCACAGCGAGGGGTCCCTGCTCTGCCCAGCACCAAGCACTGGCACAGCCTGGCTTTGCTGAAGGGCTGAGAAGTGGACCCAGGAGCAGACCAAGAGCAGCTTCCCAAAGTCCTGGCTCTGCTGTGGGCAGGCTCAGGTGGGCCCAGAGCTGAGCTGGCCAGACTGGCGTCACCAGGTCTGTGTTCCTGAGCAGGTCAGGGAGACTCTTGCTGCCTGCCAGCTGTTGCCTTTGGCTTGCTGGGATGCCTTGTATGAGCCACAGGAGCATTTCTGCTTTGCTCTCCTTATCTCATGGTGTGTTTTGTCTTTCCATGCAGAGCTCCACACAGGAGATCGGAGAAGAGCTGGAGGATGGTGTGATCTACAGCATATCGCTCCGGAAAGTGCAGCTCCATCACACAGCCAACAAAGGGCAGCGATGGCTGGGGGTAAGCTGGGGGTTTTTAGAGGTTTCCCTGCCACAGGAATCATGTATTTATTTGGGAGCAGGGAATGGGAGCACCCACTGGCCTCTGCCCCGGGGGAAGGGGCACAAGGGAAACAATCTGTAGGCCCCATTTTGCAAAATAGGGCAACTCTGATTTGTATTTAGATCTTGGCAACCTTGAGGCCTTTCCTGGGATTTCCCAAATGCTTGTTTCAGCTGGGTTGCTGAGATTTGGTGTCCGAGGAGAACCAGCTTCCCTTTCCCAGTTAGGAGAGCCCCAGGCACTGTAGGGGTCTGCGGTCCCAGCCTAGACCTGACCCTTGTGAGGCTGGTGGGAACGCTTTGCACTTGGTGGTGTCTGTCTTCACCCAGCCCACTGACCTCTGCTCCTGTCCTGGCAGTTTGAGAATGAGTCGGCCCTAAACCTCTACGAGACGTGTAAGGTGCGGACGATAAAAGCTGGGACCTTGGAGAAGCTGGTGGAGTACCTGGTCTCAGCCTTCAAGGGCAATGATTCCACCTATGTCACCATCTTCCTGTGCACTTACCGGGCCTTTGCCACCACCAAGCAAGTGCTGGACCTGCTGCTTAACAGGTGAGGCTGCCCTGAGCCCCAAAATACAGCTGTGGGTGGTTGGTGTCTGAGCCCCCTTGGCCAAGAGAGCCCCAGCACCTTCTGCTGCAATGCCCTCAGAGGGGCGATGGCTTCTCACAGCCCCATCTGCTTGGAGGTTTTGGGGCAGGGCAGGGAGGACACCACTTCCCAGAGAGCTGGAGCTCTTCCAGTTCATATCCCTCAGTGAGATGGCCAGTGCTGGCTCCTTTCCTCTTCCTGTAACATGGGGTCTGTGGTAGAGGAGGAGGGAGCAGGACACCATGTAGGAGGTTCATCCTGACTCCTGGCAGAGCTGGGGGTGATGTGGAGGGAGAAGAGGCAGCGCTGAGAGGCAGCTGAGTCCAGGGTGCTCACTGCCTCCTCTCTGTGCCCCACCAGATATGGCAAACTCCACGTGCAGGCGAATGGGGACCATGCCAGGCACGCTGTGGATGAGAGGACGGAGCTGAAGAAGTAAGTGACTGCGCTGTGGGTGACTCTGGTGATAGTTTTTGGTTCTCCTACAAAGGGATGTATTTTCCCAGAGGTGTGCCCGGGGTTCATGGGGGTGCACACAGGTTTCTCCTGGCACCCGATTCTCACGCAGGTTTGCCCGTGTTTTCCCCCTCCCTGCAGCACCATCTCCTCCATCCTGGGGGCCTGGCTGGACCAGTACTCCGAGGATTTCCGCAAGCCCCCAGACTTCACCTGCCTCAAGCAGCTCATCTCCTACGTGCGCCACAACATCCCCGGCTCCGACCTGGAGCGCCGGGCCCGCATCCTGCTGGCCCAGTTCCAGCAGCAGGAGCAGAGCGAGTCCGAGGCAGAAGGTGGGTTCATTTTCCTGCCTGTAGGGGGTCATTTGAGGCTGCAGGTGGAGGGAGAAGTGCTACTTGTTGGCATTGAGGGTCTCCAGAACCTCCGGTCTTGCCACGTGGCTGGACACTCATAAACCCTGCCTGTGTTTACATGGAGGTACCTTGGGAAGCTAATCCAGCTGCACCAGAAGCGGGATTTCTAAATGGATTAGCTAATATGCCTTTAATCCTCTGTAGACACTTGCACCCAGGTTTAAAATGACTATCCTTTTATCTGAGCCTCGTTTCTCCAGGTGTGAAGCCAGATGGGAATGAAGAGCCCGGGAGGTGGGATGTGGGTGCCCACAGGGGACTGGTGTGGGTTGGTGTGGACCGTGGTTTGTGGCAGCTCTGCAGTGCTCAGCTTCACCCTGTCTCCTACAGCTGTGGACCATGGCAGCTGCACCTTCCAGCTGGTGGAGGAGAACGGAGTCGGGGATGGGAAGCCGGATTTCCTCTCCTTCTCCCCAGAGATGGTGGCAGAACAGTTCACACTGATGGACGCTGTGAGTATTCACTCAACAACCAGGTCGATGGTGCTCTGGACACAGACCTGGCTCTTTCCATCCAGTTTTCCTCCTGGCCTGTTCTCTTCCCAAAGAGACCCATCTTTCTCCCCTTTATTCTTCCAGGAGCTGTTTAAGAAAGTGGTGCCTTACCACTGCCTGGGCTGCATCTGGTCCCAGCGAGACAAGAAGGGCAAAGAGCACCTGGCTCCCACCATCCGCGCCACGGTCTCCCAGTTCAACAGCGTGGCCAACTGTGTCATCGCCACGTGCCTCGGGGACCGGTCCCTGAAGCCGCAGCAGAGGGCGAAAGTGG
Organism: Platyrinchus mystaceus; assembly: GCA_035041135.1. Classification (NCBI taxonomy): domain Eukaryota; kingdom Metazoa; phylum Chordata; class Aves; order Passeriformes; family Tyrannidae; genus Platyrinchus; species Platyrinchus mystaceus. The sequence continues at coordinate 4,040,592 of JAWWLV010000040.1, forward strand.
TGGAGCGGTGGATCGAGGTGGCTCGGGTAGGACAGCTCACCTCCCACCTCTGCCCAAGGGCTGAGGTGGTGCTGTGCTGGAATCACAACAGATCCTTGAGCTCTTTTTGATGCTGAGTCCTGTTATCTCCGTGTTCCCAGGAGTGCCGCATCCTGAAGAACTTCTCCTCCCTCCGAGCCATCCTCTCAGCCCTGCAGTGCAACGCCGTCCACCGGCTGAAGAAGACTTGGGATGAGGTCCTGCGGTAAGCGGCTCCTGCTGGGCTCCTGGGGGTACTGGGAGGCTCCAGGGGGGAAGGTCATGCTGTGGCCCTTGAATGTGTAAATGGGATCATCTCAGCTCCAGCATTGGAGGGTGCCCGAAACCCAGGGACCGGTGTGAGGTGTCAGGGACCTAAGGAGGGTGAGAAAATAAAAGCGTCATCACTTTCCCTTCCTCTGTGTGAAACACCCTGGAATAGCTCCTGAACAGCAAGGCCCAACTGGAGCTGTGAGCATAACTGGGGTCATTTGGGTGAGCAGAAGGGAGCCCGAGGAGGAAATCCCACTGTGGCAGCATTGCTGACTTTTCCCCTTGTTTCCCCCTGAGCAGGGAGAGCTTCCGCACATTCCATGAGCTCTCAGAGATCTTCTCCGACGAGAACAACCACTCTCTGAGCCGGGAGCTCCTCATTAAGGTAAGGGGAAGCAGCACCCATGTCACCCTGTCTCTGGCAGGGAGCTTAGCCTGATGCTGACAGAAGTTTCCACGGTGTTCCAGCCACAAGGATAAAGCCCTGGCAGAGCTGCTGGAGTGGCAGACATGGGCGTGCCAAGTCTGGGGAGCAGGCAGGGGTTTTGGACCAGGCTGGGCTTTCTGCTTCTCCACCCAAAGCTCATTGCCTGAAGCTGGCAGAGCGATTCAGCAAACAGAGATAAGCAGTGGGATGGGATCCAGAGCACCAGGTGACAGCTTCTCCCCAGAGGCAGCTGCATTTTAACAGCCCAGTGCAAAGTCCTCTTGATTGCAGGTGGGGTGGTGGGATTGGTGAAAGGCTGCAGCAAAAATGTCCTTCTTCTGTGTGGAGCCTCTCCACAGATCCCAGTCTAGCTGTGCAAAAGGGAACAAAACATCCCATTGAAGAGGCATTTACACAGAGCTGGAAATGAGAGCAGCAGTTGCTATTCACTAAGCCTCTCCTCCCTGTGAGCCATAAAACAGCTTTGATTTCCTCCTCTTCCCCTCATCCCTCTTTCCCTCTACAAGGAAAGTTGTACCAATAAAAGTGGGTATGAATTTTAGCTAATAGATATTAGTGCAGTTTCCCACCTGTGCTGATCCCCACTGATCTCCACCTCTCCCCACCATCAAGGAGGGCACATCCAAATTTGCCACCTTGGAGATCAACCCAAAGAGGGCTCAGAAGCGGCAGCAGCAGCAGCGAGAGATGGTGAGTGCGGCAGGGCCACCCCTGTGCCCCCTCCCCGGCGTCTGCCCAGGCTGGTCCCAGCTCTGCTGACACTGCTGTCCCTTCTGTCCCTACAGGGCGTGATGCAGGGCACCATTCCCTACCTTGGCACCTTCCTCACGGACCTGGTGATGCTCGACACTGCCATGAAGGATTTCCTGGATGTATGTACTTCCTCCCTATCCTCCCCTTCTTTGCCTTCCTCCCAGTGCCTGGGCTGATAAAAGGAGAGCTGGTCCCCCATGTGTCCTGTATCCGTCATTGCATCCTGTATCCACCACTGCATCCTATATCCAACACTGCATCCTGTATCCCACACTGCACATCCGCCTCTGTCAGCCCATGGAAATGGGCTACTTTCTTGGCAGGGACACCCACACTGCAGTGATAGTGAGCCAGGGACAGGGAGGGATTGGAGCAATATTTTTCTGCCTGCTCCATGCTGACCTTCATCTCCTTCTTTTCCAGGGTGGGCTGATCAACTTTGAGAAGAGAAGAAAGGTGAGAGCTTTTCCCTGGCAGCTACAGAGCAGTGGGGGGAAGGAGGAGGCTGACCTGGTGCAAGCCCATGTTATGCCAGTCACTTTGGGGTGGATCTCTGTCCTTTTTTACTGTCATGTTCTTCACTTTTGGGGAGGGGATTCTGGTCTTTTATACCTGCCTGCATGCCTGGGACTGAGCTGTCCGTGGAGGAGGCTGGGGCTGGCAAACAGATGTGGTCTCATGGCTTCCCTTTGCCACAGGAGTTCGAAGTCATCGCCCAGATCAAGCTGCTTCAGTCAGCCTGCAACAACTACAGCTTCACGCAGGAGGACCAGTTCGTGGACTGGTTCCACAGCCTGGAGCGGCTCAGCGAGGCCGAGAGGTGAGTGAGTGGGGTCTGGGGCCGTTCTGGTGTATCGGGAGGTCCCACCACTCATCTCCCCTGGCAGCTGTTTTGCCCCCCACTCCCTGCTCTGCCTCCTTGATGCTCGTGGCAGCACAGAACAAACCCCTCCTCTCTCCCCTCCCAGCTACGGGCTGTCGTGTGAGATTGAGCCGCTGTCAGAGTCAGCCAGCAACACTCTGAAGGCAAAGAAGAACACAGGCATCATCAAGCGATGGAGCGAGTGAGTCTGCATGTCCCGGGGGGAGGTGGGGGCCAGTGTGGGGCATCTCTGGCTGAGGTGGGGGTGGTCCTGCCAGCCACATGCACCCTCACCCTGCTCCCTTCTGACCCGGCCCACGTCTCTCCTGGCAGCCGGCAGCCACCGAGCACCGAGCCCTGCGCCAGTGGCAGCTCCCACTCGAAATCCTTCGACCAGCTCAAGTGTGGGCAGTACCTGTGCAGTGGAGATGCCACCGACTCGGTGAGTGTCACCTCCGCCGGCTCCAGCAGCTCCGACGTGGAGGAGATCAACATCAGCTTCATCCCCGAGTCCCCCGACTGCCAGGAGAAGAAGGTACGTGGCAGCTTTTGAGGTCCAGGCGTCCTGAGGCAGGTGCAGCGGTCATGTTTGGGGCTGCCCCACCTCTGCCCCGGTGCTGGGGGGGCAGGTGGGGGTCCTGAGGGCTGTTTCTGACCCGCCGGGGTTAGGGAGGCCCCTGCCCTTTGTTGCTCCGGCAGCGTGGCAAGGCTCTCGTGCCTCAGGTGGCTGTAGTTGTGTCGGTCCCCCATTGTCACAGGTCAGTGAGATCCCTCTGGCCTCCCTCCCCCAGCGCTGGTACGCCCCGTCTGTGGCCGATGGAGAAGCTAAACCCACTGTGTCCTCCGCATCCCCTCTCCTCCCTGCCCTCCAGTTCTGGGAATCCACCTCCCTCTCCTCCCTGGACACGTCAGGCATCGGCTCAGGCTCCAGCAGTGCCTCCTCCTCCTCTGTCTCCTCCACGCCGGTGACGGCTTCCCGCACACACAAGCGCTCGGTCTCCGGCATCTCCAGCTACTCCTCACTCTCGCTGCCCCTCTACAACCAGCAGGTCGACGACTGTTGTATCATCCGTGTCAGCCTGGCTGTGGACAATGGCAACATGTACAAGAGCATCCTGGTTAGTAGCACAGGGCCCCATGGTGACAGGGAGGGGTGGCTTGTCCTGCTCGGATGCGGGAGTGGCTCATTTTGGGAGGAGGTGCTATTGGGAGGCTTTTGCAGTGTTCTGGGCTAATGAAGCTCTGGGCTCACAGGTGACGAGCCAGGACAAGACCCCGGTGGTTATTCGCAAGGCCATGGCCAAACACAACTTGGACGGGGACCGGCCTGAGGACTACGAGCTCGTTCAGATCATCTCAGAGGAGAGAGGTGTGTGCTGGGGTGGAGGCGGCTTTCCTGGGGCCAGGCAGCCCTGCAGATTGGGCAGCACCAGGTCGGAGCTGGGCTGGGAAGTGACAGTGAGGGGGACAACTCTCAGGTCCCTTTCGGGGACAGGGTGCCTGACTGACCCCCATCCTTGCTGACTTTCAGAGCTGAAGATCCCCGACAACGCCAACGTGTTCTACGCCATGAACTCCGCCGCCAACTACGACTTCGTGCTCAAGAAGCGGGGCTTCTCCAAGGGGGTGAAGATCAAGCACGGCTCCAGCTCCACCCTGCCCAGGATGAAGCAGAAAGGCCTGAAGATCGCCAAGGGCATCTTCTAGCCTCAGCCCCACTGCCACCCATCACCGACGGGGCCTTGGGGGCAGGCTGCTCCGGGCTTGGCCGCGGCCGGTCCTTGTGCCGCCCTGCACGGCTGGGGGCACGGCCGTGCATCCCCCTCCTCCCGCACCGAGCCGGGCTGTTGGACAACTGGTGTCGGCCTCTGCCTCTCTCTGCACAAGCCCCCATTCCAGTCAGGTCTATTTTTCCTACCCAGGAAGGCAGCAGCGGGGGGGATATCTCTATTTTTTTGTTTGTTTTATTTTTTAAACCTTCCACGGTGCGACACTCGTCCAGCCCCGGCCAGCCCAGAGCTGGAGCCCTGCCGTAGGTGCCTTGTGTCCGAGCGAGCCGGGGAGCGGCGACTCGCAGAGGGGCTGTTGGACAGGAGCAGAGCACGAGCCACCACCCTGAGGCTGCACAGCCTCCCCCCCGGTGCAGTGCTCTCCTCCCCAGCTTTCCTGGTGGTTACCTCCACGTCTTCCCTCCCTGGGATAGCCGGCATCGCCACCACCGCACATCTCTGCCCGTCCTTCCCTTGGGAGAAGCCACGGATGTCCCGGGCTGGGAAGATGCAGCCCTGTGCTCAGAGCCCTGTGGAGGAGGGCTGTGTCTGTGCTGTGAGGGAGTGGACACCCTGTGCTCTCCACAGCTGGAAGCCTGCGTGGTCTCGCTCCTTTCTGGATCCAGTGCTTCCTCCAGCTGGACTTGGAATGGCCCGTGTTCAAACTTGCACCAAAGATCAAATGCCAGTGTCTCTTCTGCCGTCGAGGGAAGCTTCGGGCCGTGCCCCCAGTGCTGCCAGCCTAATGAGGGGGAGGAGAGCAAAGTTCTGAACTTGTGTAAATAAGAGATTTTGGGTCTGCGGGGGCGAGCGAGGAGCTGGAGAGCTCAGCATGCTCCGGGTGCCCCGGCTGCCACTGCCTGACCCTCAGAAAGTGCCACTCACCTTGGGCTTTAACCGGACTTTTTCAAACACTGACCATGGGAGAAGCAGCAATGAGACTTTTTTTTGTATAAAACAAAAAGGTTTACTGATTTTTTTTTTTTTCAGTATTTATTGGTTGTAAATAGAAGAGGCAAACTTGTACATTTTACTAATCCAGCCTCCCCCTGCCCTGCAGCCCAGTCCCTCTCCTGTCCCCACTCTGGTATTTAAGGCTGCTGGGAGGGACGTTGGCAGCAGCAGCAGCAGCAGCTTTGCTCTGCTGTGCTTATGAGGTGCAGACCCTGCCAGTCCCCCCCTCCCGAATTTCTACCGCTAGTTGCTCGAGCAGGGGCAGTTGCTTGTTTTAATCATTGTAGGAAACACTAACCAAAGGGGGACCTTTTGTTGCTCCTGGCTCTGTTTTTTAAGCGCTTCATTCCAACAGATCTTTCCTCTTTCCCGTCCGTCGGAGCTGCCAGGTGGGTGCGGTGCCTTGCTCGGCTCCAGGAGAAGGACCACGCTCCAGGGGCCAGGGCTGGTGACAGGAGCTGGGCTGCAGGTCCCTGGCACCAGGTGGGGAAGAGGCTGCTTGGGTGTGAGTGTGGCTTCCCCAGCCCCCTGTCCCCACTGCCCATTGCTGCACATGATGGGAGCTCCCGGCTCCCTGACGCAGGGGCAGCCTCCTGCCTCCCAGCCTGTCCAAAGCCCAGCCCCTTCCCTTGGGCACCAAATTCCCTCTGCCAGCTCCTGCCCACCCTGGGACTGTCCCCTCCCCTCCCACCAGTGTCCCCAGCAGCCCAGTGTCACTGGAGGGACTGGCTGTACCATATGTATTTTGTACCACTTCAATGAAGGACACACTGCCCGGTGTGACTTGTACACAGCAATGTAATTAGTCTTTGCAATAAAATACTGATGCTCAAATGTCTCTGTCCCAAGGCAGGCCTTGTCCTGGCCTCCTTCCCCAAAATGCCAGCACCTTCCTGGGAAAAGGGGTGGATCTGACTGGGGGGGAGGCAGTTCATACCTTACGTTCGCTCTGCTGAGTTGAGCTTTGTTTTGTGTTTGAATTGAAAGTGAGGCTTTCTGTTTGAGGGACCAGGGCGTGATTTTCAGATGAACCTTATTCATTTGAACCTGGGACTTAGGGCTGTTGCATTTTCCAGTGGCAATTTGCTGGTTGTACTCTTTTTGTTACAAGCAGTGGCTTTAAGAGCAAATGCACCAGTCCTTAGGGTTGGAGACAGTGATCTGCCTGGGTTTGAGGCATCATTCCTCAATGCAGGAGGAGGAGGAGGCCTTACTCCTCCTGTTACAAAAGAAAGCTTGGCTTCAGGTGTGCTTGTAACACATTGGGGAATGGACAAGACCCAGAAAATGCCAGCAGATCTTTAATTTCTGTGCCCAGGTGGGAACATTCCAGCTGGCAGTGCCAGACTAATGGCCAGCATGGCCAAACTCTGTGAATGTGAAGCTCTGCCCCTTTGCCAGCTGCCTTCAGTCCTTTTTAACTACTGGGAAGTCAAAACAGGACTGAGAAGTGCATCAGCTAGTGAGGACAACATCCACTACCTCCCAGGAAGGGAATTATTCATTATTCACAATCAGACAGTGTGTTTTGCTGCTGGCTTTATTTCCAAGAGGGCCAGCAATGCTCAATGCTGAAGGCAGGCACAATATTTTCATTCCCTTTGGACAAGCAGAAGGGCAGACCCTGCCTTAGGGACTCCAGTAACACTGGAGTGCTTCTTCCAGCATCTCCTCAGGCACCTTTTCCATTTTCCACACAGCCACAAACCTGGACAGAGTGCAATTTCCACACGTGGAGAGATCTGGGAATGCAGCTTCTCCTCTATCCTGGTGTATGACCAGCTGGTTTGGATTCTGGGCTCGCTCTGAGGAGTTTGTTGAGCTTGCTGGAGGCTTTCTTAGCCAGCAGTTATGAAAATGTAGGCAAAGTCTCCCAACCATCCATAATGATGGCCACCAGCAGTCAGTGCAGAGCGAGTGGCATCACCATAGTACAAGCTCTGCTTTCCCAGCTCCTGGGCATGGATCTGAACCCTCAGCTCTCAAGGAGCAAGAGACAGTTATGTCCACAGCAGCCAGACTGCTCACCCAGCTCACACATAGTCCAGTATTTCTGTCTCCATTTCATTTTCACTCCCATCAGAAGGCTTGAAATCTTCTTCCTCCTCCTCTTCATCCTCCTCATCCTCTCCAGACTCGTATGCCAGCTGCTCTTTGCAGTCTTCACTGCTTGTTGTATTTGAGAAAAGAGCTTAATTGGGAAGAAAGAAAGAAAGAAAGAAACACTGTGATGCCTCTCTCAGTGAAACCTGGGGGCATTTGCAGTGGAGTTTACACAACATGTGAGAGGAAGGCAGAAGCCACAGGGGCACAGCTAATGTTGCACATCTTAACAGAATTTGATCAAGCCCAAAACAATCCTTTTCATGCTCCAGGAAAGCAAGCAGAACAGCAGCAGAGCTGCAGTGCTGTGCCTCATCTCCCACCTCATTCTGACCTAATTCACTGGGATATTATTGCTTTGGCCCAGCATCATACACAAACAACTTCTTCTTGTTCAATCAGTAATGTCAATGAAAAGTAAAATGCCACCCACAGATACATCAGGAAGAATAAGATTTTGATTATCACTGTGCAAAGACACTTAAAACCTGAAGGCTGTGATACTGGGAAGATGAAATGGAAAACCTTTACTTCCAGTCATTCTTAATGTCAACCCACATTCACCCTGCAGAACAGCCTCAGCTACAACACAAAGAACACGAGGGGTAGCACAAAGGAGGAGGCAGATATACAGGAAATCCTCTGCCCCAGTGCTGACCTCACCATCCTCCCCTCAGCCCACAACATCTCCACATCATCAGGGAGGCAGTAAAACACATGTTCCAAGCATCCTTACCAGGCCTTGTGGATCTGATGATCTGCTTTATCATCAGGGACATGCTGTCCCGCAGCTCATCACTGGTCTTGGGAAGGCACCACCCATCCCGCTCCGTGCATTCCGACTCTGTGCCGTCATTCCGGTGGATGATCTTCTGCAGGCTGAAAAGGCAGCAAAAGGGAAGGAGACATTAGTCTTCTGCACTCAGGTGTGGGCTTTAAATGAGGCAGACAATGGCTTACTGCCATTTCAGTGAGCTGGAATAGCATAGTTGGTTATCCAGGTAATTGTCATAGGGGAAAGGAAGTTCATGCATGAAAAGTCTGTTCTACTTTAATTCAGAAGTTAAAAACCTCCAATGTTCCTGGTCAAAGGGAGAGGGGTGAGTGGACAGGGTACAAGCAATAGGCTTTGAAATCTGTCTCTTAACACAACACTCCGCTGCCAGTGTGCAATACCTCTCCACATTCAAGTCACAGAGCTGGTAGAACATCTGTCGATATGGGGGTAAAGCTCCTTCTCGGAAAATATAGATGGATTCCTAAAAGAAGGAAAGGATTCATGTGCATTTTATGATGTAACAGGACAGCTCTGGGGTAACTGAAAGGTACTTCTGATGGACTGATTCAATAACAAGGCACTTCAAACACAAATCGGTTCTAAGGAATGTCTGCATGTGGCAAAAGATAAAGCTGGATAAGGAATGCCCCAAAATTTCCCTGCAGCCATAGAAACAACAGCACTGCTGTGAAGAGAACACACTTCACCTCTTCAACCTGCAGCTCTGCCTGCAGCCCATCACTGCATAACACTGCATCATGGGTTTCATTCTAGCAAAAAATGGAAGAGTAAGACTCATTTATTTATTCCACCCTGCTGGATTTTGCAGCATGACCTGATAAAAGACACGGTGATTTTTTGCATTTCATCACCCATGAAGTTCCAATTTCATCAGTTGAAGCCAAATGCTCATCACATCTTACACTAGGGCTGAGAGCACCAGTCCCACCTTGCAGCACGTAAGAAATACCCTCTGCACAGCAGGTGAAGTCCTGGAGTGCCAGGTACAAACAGCAGCTTCCCAGGCGAAGCTGAGGACATCAGCTCGCTCAGAGCTGTCCCCCTGATGACTGATAAACCAGGAAACACCCCTATTTCACTGAGCTACTTCAAGAGTAAATAGGAGTCATGCTTACCTTCAGTTTATACCTGTTGGAGGGGGGCTTTTTTGCCCCAGATGCACCAGTACCCAGCCCCTGTTTGAGGTCGTGGACACTGACTGTGTGACTGACTGAAAGCAAAAACAAAGACAGTCCTATTAGCAGCATCTTCCACCTTGTACTGTCACTCCTCTCTGTTGATTCAACAAAACCAGACCAACCCAGCAACTATGGTTGCATGAGTTTTGGTCACTCTTCAAAGATGTCACTGGGCAGTCACAGAGAAGGTGCTGAGTTTGTTGTGTTTTTCCACAGTGTATTTGTTCATAATTTTAACCTTTTCTGCTCTCCCTTAGCAAAGAAAAGAGAACTTCCCCCTTCTCTGCACCATCCCTGCTCATTCTGAGCACAGAACTCCCTCCTGCCTGCTAACAGACACTCTGGCTCAGCCAGACGTGCTTCCAAGACTCCCACACCACTTCCCAACAGGAGATTCTCCTCCTGGCTTAACAGCAGCACCATGTTACACCAGAAAACAAGCTCCAGCTCTGGCTCAGCTAGAACAGAGGAGGACCCTTCACCACCTGTGAGCAGGGTGGGGGACACAGAGACCCAGAAGACCAGGCAGCCCTTCTGCTGGCCCAGCATACCTTGTTTCTTGACAGTGATGGGCAGGCTGTAGTTGTAGGTGCTGCGTTTTGCTTTCACGGGCATGTCATTAGGGGCATAACCTAGAGGTGAAAAAGGAAAACCAGTCATGAACTGAGGGCAAGCACCCTGCAGGATATCCCTGGCACAGTAACACAAGGGCTGGACTGGTGTGGGAAAGGCAGGCTGGTCTTTGGGATATGTTGACTTTAGCAAGGTTGGGAGAAGAGATCAATAAAACCCTTTAACTTGGAAAGAAAATGTGACCTGATGTCAATGAGTGGATGGCAGCCCTTTCATGGACTTACTAGATGTCAGAAACTCCTTTTCCTCAACTTGCCCTCTGCAAAATCAGAGCAGGGGTACCCCATGTCCAAGGTCTGAGACCCAAAATCCTGCAAGGGATGCTGAGGTTCTTAAGGAAAAGCTACTATGGAAGCACCAGAATTCCTGCTCAGTGCTTCCCTGAGCAAGGGGGAGGATGGTCTGCTACATCCACGTGGGCTTGGGACACATGAAGGAGGGAAGTCACAGTTTGGAATGTGCCAAATGAAGAAAGACATATTGCATGCTATGAAATAAAGTATTAAAGGAGTTTAGAGACAACTACAGTAAGCAAGGAGCTCAAAAGGTGACATCTTCATCAGAGCAGAAATATGGCAAAAGAGTTTGAAAAACACATAAAAAGAAAAGTACTACCAGGATTAACCAGAAAGCAGAGAGAGCAGCTCTGTAGGTTGGGCCCTTTTACCATATTTCATTCCACAGCGAATTCGGAAGTCCAGTACTTGATAAATCTTTGCTTCAGGGTTTTTTCTGGGGTCATACCCAAACCTAACCCATAAGCTTCTCCAGGGACCTGTCAACTGCATAAACACACATGGGGGAAGATGGTTACAGAAAAGCAGCACAGTGTTGCACTTTCTTCAGTACAGGGGTGCAAAGGTTCTTGGAAAGTTCTAATATTCCCCTCACTGCCCAAAGATTATTTCTTTTCCCAGCTCTTTCCTCACTTCTGTGCCAGTATTTATTCATACCCCCTGGAACATGGGCAATCAGTGCATCAAAACACAAATATTTGTGTGCTTTTACAAACTAACCTGCAAGGTCACAGTCAGGTGTTTCTGTGGAAAAAATTCTGCTACTATTTCCAGGTGGACAATCACTTGGAGTGTCTGACTGACCTGCAAAGCTGATCAGAACCAGCGGAGCAAACAGTTACTGAGTCCTCCTTGGCTTTAACTTCTGTTCCAAAGCAAGGCTTTCCTTCCCTCTGTCTCTTTATATAATATTAAGCTCAGGTACTTAGTGGTAGGACCTCAGAGGTGCTGAAGGACCAGGAACACCCAGCAGCTGCTCCCTTGCTCACAGGTGTGCCACTCACCGTGTAATAGGCCAGATATGGCAGCAGCAGCTTCAGCTTCTCCGGGTGGACACCGACATTGGCTTTGACTGCATTCCGAGACCAGACTGGACGGGCTTCAAAGAGCTAAAATGACACGGAAACAACCACAGAACAGTGGTAAGTGGGTCACCAATGGCAGATCAGCTTTCCAAGTGGATTTAGTTCAGTAGCAGGGCCTTTAGCCCCTCAATATGAGCTGTTGGAAGAGCAGTGTAAGAACTCGTGGCACAAAAACGAACTTGAGTCACCTAGAGATTCAAATCTTGATTTGCAGAACTAAAATGAACACAGCAGTGTCAGCAGCATCTATTGAAACTTGCTGTATCAGTCAGTTAAAATCACCAAGAATTTCTGGGGAATTCAGAGAAAACACAGTTTTTCCTCCAGAGCTTGCTGCAGCACAGTGCTCAGGTCAGGAATAAGGCACCCACCTTTGTCAGCTCCTCCTCCACCTTTTTATCCACAGGAGTGGTGCACACTTTCTTCCAGGCCTGTACAGCAGCATCCAGTGGTTTATCTGGGATCTCCTCATCATCAAAGTTCACAAAGATGGCATTGTGTGGGCGACGGGCCCTGCTGAGGCCAATCAGGTTCTCAGCAGACACCGGGGGGTTGTTGTATCCCTCCCTAAGGAGCAGGGAAAGGCAAGGAGAGACTCAGCCACCTGAGCAATGGGCTGGTTTAACCTTGGCCCAACCTCCCTTATCACATACTGGTGCCATGGAAGGCTCTCATGACACCACTGAGGAAAGAACATTTAAATTAAAGAAACCTTTCCAAGCTGCATCCAGCTGCACACTGACAGAGGTGCTCTGGCAGAAAAACCTCAGGCACCTGGGCCTGATCTGTATGAAATGCATTTGAGCACTAAAGGCTTCACCCTCTGCATTTGCCCTCCTGTAGCTACTGCAGCTACTCAGTGGTACAGGGGCAAAGCAAGAGGGAAATGCAGGTTCCAGTTCAGTCTAGAAATTCCCTTTCCTTTAAAAGGTGCAGCTGAAGGACAACGGTGAGAAAATGAAAGATGTTTCTGTGGGAGATCCCACAGACTGTTCTTCTGGCAAAACCAACCGGGGCCAGGCAGGCAGAGGTCACAGGAACACGTGGCATTGTCTCCTGCAAACCCTGCCCTGGGCTCCAGCCCACTGGGAGCAGGCAGGAAGGTGTCCCTGCATCCCACAGGGCGTGAGGTGTGCTGGGAGAGCACCAGTCATCTTCACCACATCACCACACCCCCTCACCTGGCAAACCCTCCACTGCCAGGCAGTTTCTGTTTGTTTGGTATTTTGGGGGGTTTTTTGCCTCTGTTGCGTCAAATCAAGGGGGATAAAACAGAACAAGGCAGCAGCTTAAACAGGTGAAATTCATGAATGATGTCAAGGCACTGACCTGTGCTGAATATCCGGGCGATAAAAATAGTCAATGGGAGTGTCCAGGCGTGAGAAAATTGGTGGGGGGATGTAAAAAGGCAATTCCCTGTTAAAAAACTCTTCCTTCTCTGGTTTGAGCATCAGGACTTTGTTATACATGGAGGTTTGTTTGCCATCAGGACCAGAGTGCATTGCCAGGTACTGGAAATCAGACATTCCTGGGAGAAACACAAGTTAAAACGCTGTGAAGTTCATTATTTATATTAATATTTATATTATTATAATACATCACAATATAATAAATTATATATAACAACATATTATATACCATAATTATATATAATTATATATAATATACTATGTATACAATATACAATAATATATAATAATATATTATAATATACTATATAATAAATATATAAATATTATTTATATGAGAATATTTAACAATATTTCTCACACTAACGTTTCAGCAGGAAGAGTCTGCTAAGTTTATGCAAAGGTTTATATAGCAAGAACACTTGATTTTCCTTCCAGTTCTGAGCTCTTTAAAGGGAAACACTTCCCTTTCCCATCAAACATCCTCATCTCTAAGCCACATGGACACAAACCCAAGCATTTTACCTTGAAATTTGTAAACAGTGGTGACAATCCCAAGGATCTCCATCTCAAACTGGACTTCTGGCTGGGTTTGTTCCTCGGTGTCCAGCTGCCTCTTCTTCCTGCTCCTCCTCCTGACCCTGAGCAGCATGGTGGAGGTGGGGAAGCGGTTGGCACACACGGGGTGGCAATAGGGGTCTTTGGGGCGAAAATACAGCTCCAGCCTCTTGGCAGGGTCGGCGTAGATCTGTCAGCAAGGGCAGGCACAGCCCTGTGAGCATCCCACCCACACAGCCCCTCTGCCTGTGCCAGCCCCACACACGGCCACCCCTGCCCCGCCAACACGTGGGATTTGCAGCTGCTCCCATCCCGGGTATTAGGAATAAATAAATAAATGAGAAAGATAATATCCTGGATAGTAGGAGGAAATCCTTCCCTGTGAGGGCTGTGAGGCCCTGGCACAGGTTGCCCAGAGAAGCTGTGGCTGCCCCATCCCTGGAAGTGCCCAAGGCCAGGCTGGACGGGGTTTGGAGCAACCTGGGCGGGTGGAAGGTGTCCCTGCCCATGGCAGTGGGGTGGAACGAGATGGGCTTTAAGGTCCTTCCAACCCCGACCATTCTGGGGTTTTACGATCCCGCCCCACACCTCCCAAATCCCTGCTCGGGGGGGCAGCACGCCCGGGGCCTGCTGGGTTTGAAGGGCTCGCACCGAGGGTCTCACTGCGGGGCTCTCCCTGTCCCCGACCCCCTCCCGCCTCACCCACCTCCCCAGGGCCAGGCCCGGGCTGCCCCCACAACCCCTGCCCAGCGAGCCCCCACACCCGCCCCACAGCCCCGCTCACCCGCCCCACAGCCCCGCTCACCCGCGACACGCCCCGCTCTCCTCCCAGCGTGCTCAGCATGGCCCCGACGTCCCGCACCAGCCCCGGGTACTCCACACAGACGAGGCGGGGGCCCCGGGGCAGCTCCAGCACGGCCGAGCCCCGCGGGCCCCGCCGCGGCCCCGCCGCCATGGCCGCGCCGCCGCTCCCCGGGCCCCGCACCGCGGCACGAAGGTTCCGCCGCACCGCCGTTCCTACGGGCCCTGAGGGCGGCCGCGAACTCCTTCGAGCCCGTGGTGGCCCCTAAACCCGTGCAGAATCACCGCCCCCGTGGGTTGTTCCGTCCCCTGTCCTGCCCCGAGTTAAAAGTGGAATGAGGGAAAGCAACGCCCGGGCCAAGAGCCCTCGGTACTGAGCACACACTCACATGCAGCTCATACAAACGCTGTGGCGCTTGTGCTGCATGAAAGTCGTGCCAGTGACTACTGGAGAATGGTTTGGAGTCATGAGTTTCGAAGTCATGCGTGGAATCTGGTGTAAATTCCCGTTAAAATAAGCCTTCGGTTCCTAAGAACTTAAGCCTTCATCCCACCAGTGTTTGATGCTGAGGGAGGTGGCAGATGAAGGGTATGAGAGTTAAGCTGCAGAGTAAATTTGCCCCAAGAGCTGCTTGCCCGGGACATGGCTGGGTTATGGATCAGGGGACACTCACTGACCATCGGTGTCCCATCCTTCCTGACCTTAACATTAGTGACAAAATCCTGTCATGGCAAACACGAGGAGAACCAGAGTCACTCAGTTACAAGCAAGCCTTTAATGAACTATCTCTAAAAGGTGATTTTTCTTAGGTTCAGAACATAAACTCCGACTGGGTGATGTTGGCAACCTGTGGCAGGCTCCGATAGACCGAGTTCCAGAAGGTCACAAACCGGGATCTCAGGTCCTGCTTCACGGACTTCTTGTTCATCTTGTTGTTGATCTCCAGGTAGTAAGTGCCCTTGCTGCTGTAGGCTGGCCAGGAAACGGGCACGTCCGAATTCCCCTTGTTGGGATCACTGGAGAAAAAAGGAAACACACACAAGTTCAGTTTTATCAGGGCAGCTTGGGGACCCAGTGGTTCTGAGGCATTTGGCTGCAACCCATCTGTGCAAGTGAGGTTTTAAGTGAGAGCAAAGAGAGTCTGACACTGGGACAAGCAATAGGAATTTACACAGAGGCTTAATTCCTGGTATTCCAGTTATCAACACCTGGATTCAGGAATGCACCCCATCATTAAGTGTAAGCAGAATTCACAAGCTCTGAAAGTGCTTCTCCTGTCCCCAGGCGTGCTATGGATGAGGAGGACTCAGAGCAAACTCCACCACTGGGAGACACAGAGCCTGGCTCACAACAGAATTACAGGCAGAGAACACCCTGCTTTGGGGAATGATCCTGACAAGTTACTGGGCAAAGGCAGCAGGTTGAA
>JAWWLV010000040.1:4067138-4234538 GCA_035041135.1 Platyrinchus mystaceus
CACACCTGAGGAGACAGTGCCCAGCTGGAGGCTGGCATATATATAGTGAGGGGGGCAGGTGTGTCAATGCCATGGGCCAGCCTTGGCTCTGAGGTGAACCAGGGGAGCCTCCACACACTTGTCCTTCAGTGTCCTGAGGCCATTCCGTGGCTGGGGGACAACTGGCATTGCTGTGTGAGAGCCCTGCAGGTGCTGCTTTTGTGGGCTGGAGGCCAAACCTCCTCAGGTGCCTTTTTTGATTTTCACATGGCCATCATCGTGGTCAAACTCTACTTCCCACACACAGAGAGGCTTGAGAATGGAACTTCTCCTCTGTTATTATTCTTTTGCTTCTCTGGTGTATTACCAGCTCGTTTGGATTCTGGCCTCACTCTTGGGAGGTTGTTAAGCTTGCTAGAGGGCTCATTAGTGAGTAATTATAAAAATGTAGACACCTGTTTATCCACAGGATTGTTGCACACTTCCTTCCAGGTCTGTATAGCAGCATCCAGTGGTTCAGTTGGGATTTCTCCATCATCAAAGGTCACAAAGATGGCATTGTGTGGGCGATGGGCCCTGCTGAGGCCAGTCAGGTTCTCAGCAGACACCTGGGGGTTGTTGTATCCCTCCCTAAGGAGCAGTGAAAGGATCAGGGTTTCCTTCTGCCTGTGGCACATGTGGACTTGGAGCTGCCACTGGAATATGTGAAAATGGAGTTTGTGCTGCAGATTTCAGAAGGGAAGGGATTCAGCTGAGTGACCAATGGGTTGGTTTAACTGTGGCCCAACCTCTGTATCAAGGGGCAAAGCAAGAGGGAAATGCAGTTAATTTTTTTCCCTTTTAAAAGTGCAGATGAAGGACAACAGTGAGAAAATGAAAGATGTTTCTTGTGGGAGATCCCACAGATTGTTCTTCTGGCAAAACCAATCGGAGCTGGCAGGGCACAGGTCGGGTGAGTGCAGGCACAGAACATGTGACATTGGCTCGTGGCAGAAAGCTGGGCTTGTTGCCCTCCATGCTATGTGACGTGTGCTGGGAGAGGCAGTCCAGACAGTCATCTTCACCACATCACCAGAGCCCCTCACCTGGCAAGTCCTCTACTGTGCCAAATCAAAAGGGATAAAACAGAACAAGGCAGCAGCTTGAACATGTGGAGGCCTCCATCCCATCTCTGGCTGATGCAACCAACCTTCCCTGCATCCCTGAGCTCCCCACTTCCCGTGGGTATCCAGCCAGGGTTTTCAGGACATCCCAAACACCTGTCAGGGAGTCCTTGAGTCAGGGTTGGTGGCACCTCTGTGTGTGTGTGTTTGTGTGTTGGTGTTACAGCTGCTGCTGTTCCTCCCGCTCATCCCAGCAGTGTGGGAACTGGGTGCGTTCATCCTGTCAGAGCTCTGGGATGGGGTAGAAACAGAACCAGCTCCAAATATCCAGGAGCTTTGAGGCAGCCTCACTCCACAAAGCTGAGAGCCTGGCTTAGAAATTGTGATTAATAAGATCTGTATATTCACTGTTTTCAGCCTGTAGGGTGCAGCAGTACCACATTTTAATGGGATCACAGAATACCAGGTTGTAAGTGATCTCAAGGGTCATCTGGTCCAACATTCCTTGGCAAGAGCGTGGTCTAGACAAGATAGCCCAGCCCCCTGTCCAGCTGAATTCTATAACTGTCCAATGTTTGGGAATCCTCCACTTTCTGGGGGAGATTATTCTAGGGGCTGATTGCTCTCACTGTGAAAAATTGTTCTCTGGTGTCCAACCAGAATCTCTCCACGAGCAATTGTACCCATTGCCCATCCTCTTTTCCATGTGACTGCATGTAAAAAAGGGAATCTCCATCTTTTCTGTGGCCACCCTTTAAATATTGGAACATGGTGATAAGAGTGGAGTGGAATGCCATTAGGGGAATATTACATCTCCTATCTAAGGTCTGTCTGAAGTTTCTTCTTCACTTCCTATTCTATAGACAGTGCACCATGAGCTGTTAAGCTGATCCTGTGTTTCCCCTCAGGAGTGGCTACAGCAGGGAACAGAAGGGCTGTAATACAAAAATATGACACAGTGGACAAAACTGTTAGAAGTTAAAACATTATTTCTAACTGCCCTCTGCAATGTTTCAGATACCAAATGATTTGCAGATCCTTTTTTTTTTTTCCCAGGAACAGTGATGTTCAAAGTGCCTGAAAATGGGCTTCCAGACTATGGGAAGTCTTGGTTACAGTGAGCAGGAACTCCTTGTGAAAATAATTTGCTTAGTGGAACTTTGTTCCAGTATAAACCAGAATGGACTATTCAGTTCTCACCATTACCAGTAAAAATTCCTATCAGCCCTGTGCAATGCCCAGATAATAGAGGGCAGAATATGCTTCATTTCCTTCCCCATTGTGTCCTCCTTTATTCTTAGCCATGCTTCACAGCGTAAAGGATCCAAATTACAAACCTTTTTTCACATTCTTATTGCCCTCCTGTGAAAAAAAAGAACCACCCTCTTTCCTGGGCATTTTTATCCTTGGCTTGTGCAACTTCACCAGCTTTTATCTCCCTCCTCTGAGCCTCAGCTTTTCCCCGCTCATCTTTGTAATCTGCCATTGTGATTTGTTCACTTGGGTGCTTGTTTTTCTCCCTGAAGAAGATTTGCTGAATCATTGGGGAGGAGGCAGGAGCTGTAGAGGCAGCTGGTGGCCAGTGATAAAACCATGGCCACATCCAGCCCTCAGGGTTTGCACTTGACAGCCCTTCAGTTGAAGGCCTGAGTCACATTCCCTTCCGAGCTAAGATTGCTGGGGACTTTGGGATTGAGGAAGTGGGGATGAGGAGGTGGCACCTCAAAAATATAAATTATTGTTCCTGATAACCACAAGGTTTGTGTTGTGTATCTCCTGCAAAACTTTTGATGGTGCTGTGAGAACCTTCAGGCTGGGGGCTAAATCCTGCTGACTGTTGGATGCTGTACCCACTTCAGAGGGAACACAGAGTTAAGAAAACAGGAATCTGGCTTGGAACAGGTGAAGGTATGCAGTAAGTTCTTCCAGACTTGCAGTAACAAGGTATACTGTGAGCAAAGATGTGCTCCAAGACAGTCACCTGCCTCTTTTTTGGAGAGAATGCACACAATTCCACTGGTACAACTTATGCAGCTGCAACAGATCTGAATTCTGCCCACTGCCTAATAGAGACATGAGCTGGGACCTAAAATGCTTTGGTTCATTTTTAGGTCTTTTACTCTCTCTCTGTATGACCTTGAGTTACATTCTCTCTCTTGGTTTCCTTGCAGCAGAACAGGGATAAGGTGTTTCCATCTTTGCCATTTGGAAATCTTTAGGCAGTATGAGCTATTGAAATACAAGGTATCATTAGTCTTGCTGACTCTTGATTAGGTCTTCTGCTCTGTCAGCTCTGCCTTTATTTAAAACACTAGAAAATGAGTTTTTTTGCATATTTTTATAAGCATCTTCCAGAATTCAGAAATAAAATCCTACCAATAGTACATGATACTTTTCCTAAGATCAGAGTTTTAACCTGGGTTGTTCTACTTAGTTGTACTTCAAGGAGGTAAAATGGAAAGTTGGTTAACAAACAAGACTGAAAGTCCAACTGACCTGAGTTCCATTTCTAGCTGTCCCTCTCAAATTTGGGCAAGTGTTTTAAAGTGAACCATGCAGGTTGGCAGATCCCCATGCAGAGATGTCGCTTTGATGCTTTATGGGTATCCTGTGTGACTTTCACAATGCCACTCCAGTGAATTACTGCACATGTGGAGGATTTCTGCCTTGCTCTGATCTGTAGATCTCAAAGCATGTCCATGCCATTATCCTCACTTTGCAGAAGGGGAAGCCTGAGACACAGGGAGGGGACAGCGACTGGCTGAGATCAGTGACAGGTCAAAGCCAGGAACAAAACCCTCCTCTGAGTTCTCAGTGTCATTATGTAGCTTTCTCCATGATGCCACAATATCAGAAAATGCAGCTGCAGTTTCTGGACTCTCTTTTCCAGGTGCTGCCACACCTGGGTGTCCACTGAGACTGATTGATTTACAGTCAAGCTATTCCAGGATGGATCTAAATAAGGAGCTGTGGCAGGGATGTCTGACTGACACACTGGTTCACCATGTCCACACTCTCAGGATGGGACCCTTGAAGGAACAGGAATGCTCTGTCATTTCTGACTTCCCCTTCCTCAGCTGAGACAAGAGATAACTTCTATTTTATAAAGAGCAGAAACCAGAGGACTTGACCACTGCCAAAAATCCCACCAAAGCTCCTAATATAGAGGAGCCTGGGATGTAAGATAAAGTCTCATATTTTTAAAATTATTCACAAGGAAGGCAGAATCAATGAGGAAGGGTTTTAAACCCCTTATTCTTCATGAGGAAGCCTTGAACCTCAGAGTTGTGTTGGCCAGTGCTGAATGTGGCTGTTGTACTTAGGGCTTGCTGAGGAGCCTTTGAAGCACAGAGGAACTAAATGGCTTAGAGGTTGCTCATGATCTGGAGAGCAGTAGATTATGGGTTGGAACAGAATCAGCTGTGAGAAACTTGGCCTGAGAGTGGTGCAGAAACCACAGGGGTGTGACTCATCTCATGTAACTTTAGATGCCTTTGGATACTCAGCTCCCTTTCTCTCCAGGGAGAGCAGTAGGTGCATAGAAGGCAGAACTGCAGTCCTGGTTTAGGTATGTGCTTCAGCAGGAGCTAAATCACTTCCTAGATGTGTTTACTTACCAAAAAGGGAGCCTTTGAGTCACTAGTTCACACTGGAGATCTCCTGACCTACAGTGCTGCTGCAGGTTTCCTGCCTCATATCCCATGGAGAGCCTGGGACAGCACTTCAACCCAGGCAGCCAAGGGTGAACACACCCTCCCAGCACAGGCTCAGGGCTTGCACTGGGGGCTCTCAGTAAAACAGGCAGGATCCGAGACACCAGTTTGAACCAGAAGTGGGTGGGATGCAGGATGAGAGCTGTCCATATGGCCTGGATGAACAGTGACCTGATAACAGGTCTGATGGGCTGAAGAAACACGTGTGTTGAAGCTGCTGATGTGACACCGGTTCTATCCTGCATGGCCCAACCTCATCAAGGAAACCAAGCAGAGGATGTTCCCCTCATGAATCTCTTATTACCTCCCTGTCATGGCTGGGGTACACGGACAAGGAGCTTGCACAGGTCCAAGGCAGCTCATCCAAGCACAGGAGAGTCTCCCTGCTGTGATTTTCAGCTTTACTGATCTGGTTATTGCTGCCCTAGGAGTAGATATGAAGTGGTATTTGCAGGCCCATGCTCTTGCAGCTCAGATGGGAATGGTCAGGTTTTACCCTCTTCTATTCATTCAGGGCTTTTTACTATTTTTCAGATACAAAGCAATTATCTGTACACCAACCCTTGGTGACCAGTGCAATTCCCAAGTGGCAGATCCCCCTCCCAAACCCAGGGAAAGCAGCATGGAGGAGAAGTGCTGCTTTAGGCACTGAAGAGGAGCAGCTTGCTCAGTAAGCATCTGGATTGTTTGCTGCAAATCTGACTCTCCTCCTGGGCGATGCTCCTAAGAAAACCTACCCCCTCCACTCCCCCAGCCCCCACTGGTCACATTTGCAGCTCTCCTGGTGCACTTCCCGGGTTATTTGCATGGATGGGGCTCCCTGCCGGTGCCTGGGTGGCAGAAGCGAAGGGCTGACAGGCCTTTCCTGCCAATCTGTCTGTTGTTCGGACGAAGTGGTTGGAAAGTGCTCACTCTCCAGTTCCCTCTTTGGCTCAGGCACTCTGATAAGGCCTGGGCTGTCCTATCTTGCCCTGGGAGCTGTTCCTCCTCCCTAACAGGCTCTCTTCCCCAGCTGACAGTTAGCAGCCGGCAGTGCTTGATAAACTTATCAGACCAAAGCTGAGCTCAGTGCAGAACTCAGCTCCTCCCCAGCCTCAGATTTCCCCACTCCTGGGGACTCTCTGCTCTCTGCCTGCCTTGCTGTCTGGTACAGTGAACACTGACCACCCTCAGGCCAACAGGTCAAAACCAGCCCAAGGACCAGATTGAGAAGTGCTTGTGTTGAAGCAACACATTTAAAATGAGAGCACTGAGCGGGATGTTTAGAGCATCCAAATCCAGCTCTCCCTCTCTCTCCAGAATATTATTCAGTGGAATTCATGTCTGGTTTATCCTCTCTGGTTTGCTGCTCGCCCTGTTCCTCTGCTCATCTGGAGCTGAGTGGTTTTATTGCAGGGTCTCACTGTGGCTGTTGGAGGATTTCTAAGCCATGGAATTAGGGTGCTTTGCTGAATTAAGTTTGTATCACTCGTTATCACAGTCACACTCGGGTGTCCCAGCCCAGATCAAGCTCCATTGTGCGAGGTGCTGGATGTGGAAGATAAGGAGGGGCAGTCTCCTTCCTGATATCTCACTGTTGAAATAAACAAGTGAAATGAAGGGGAGAGGGGGAATTATTATCCTCCTCTCACAGATGTGGAGCTTCTGAGAGCTCCACAGTGTGCTGAACAACTTCAGAGATCCAGTGCTCTTGTCTTGCCCGAAGTCACAGAGGAAACGTGACACATCTCAAGTCTCCGTTTGGAGTAGCAGCCTCAAGACCAGTGTGTGTCCATGGTGACTGTTAGTTGTAAGATGGTGGTCAGGATCTGTGTTCTCTTAGGTCTCACCCAGCATAGAGGCCACGGACTGATTTAACTATCCTTGGAGAATTTTGGTGTTCTGGGTTGTCTCCTCTGTGTGGATGTGCTGTTCCAGGGGGAAATGGGGAAAAACATCTCGGTTTCGTGAGCAGAATAAGTGTTTAAAATTGGTTTATGATGTACTTCTTTTATTTTTCTGTAGCAGCTTTGCAGTTTGAGCTCCATATCCATTCCCAGGTTAGGCAGGAACGTTTCCCTGCATGAGGAAACGAGTGTGTACAGCTATTTCTGGGAGATTGCCTAATGCCTTCAGGTTTCTCCCTGCGTGCTGTGCTGATGGGCTGGAATTAACCTGCTGGTGTGTCTCCATCACCTACAACTGGGAGAACAACCTGCTGTGAGGACAAGGGACTCTGCTCTTATCTTTTTTCACTGAAAACACTTTCTCCTGAACTCTAAGGCGGGAAGCAACTTGGCTCAACAAAAAACCTTTTTTTCTCCCAACAGAACCTATACCCAGCTGGAGTCTTATTTT
The DNA here is from genome assembly GCA_035041135.1 of Platyrinchus mystaceus. Classification (NCBI taxonomy): domain Eukaryota; kingdom Metazoa; phylum Chordata; class Aves; order Passeriformes; family Tyrannidae; genus Platyrinchus; species Platyrinchus mystaceus. The sequence goes on from JAWWLV010000040.1 coordinate 4,074,271, forward strand.
TCCCTGTCCTTCCTCTCAGCTCTTTTAAGGCCTTCCCTAACCATTGCCAAAACAACATGAAAGCTTCAGGTTTCTGCCTTCTCCAGGATTCCACTCTGTGAGGTTAATACAACCTGAAAATAAGCTCCAGCCTAATGCTGTGCTATCTGGGAGCACAGCTCTGCTTCCTGCCGGTGTCCCATGGCTCTGTCTTCATTAGGAAGAGAAAGATGCATCCTGTGTCCAAACTCAAATCCACTCCTGATCATAGATCTTCTGGGCTGCTGCTCTCAGTGCCTGAAGGCTGTCTGGAAGACACAGAGGCACCTCTCTCCTCCTGACAGATGCCCAAGGTTACTGCTTTGCATGTGCCTCATTTGCTAAACAAAACAGCCCAAAGTCCAGGATTTTCAATAAAGGGAAGAAGGTGTGAAGAGCAGTGGGGAAGTGCAGGATACAGGGCGGGCTCGGAGGGAGGCAAAAACAATCAGCTCTTTCTTCAGCCGCAAAGATTAGTTGAGATTTTGCTTTTTGTTATCTGTTTCCTTGATTGACTGACCAGAATGTTTTTGATGCGAGGGGAGATGGTGAGAAAGGGGCTGTATCAGAGTGGTCAGGACTGAGCAGGATTTGGATGTTTGGAGAGCAAGGGCATGTGTGTGTTTGGAGTTGGTGATGGCCATGCCCTGATCCTGACAGGTGCTGGGCATCCCTGGGTAGCCACTGGGTGGATTCAGGAGCTCCAAGGATCAGGGCAGCCCTTTGCCCATTGCATGCAGCAGGTGCTGTGTTGGGGAGTGGAAGGTTCTCCCCCAGCCTGCTGTGGTGAGGTTTGGGTAATGCCAGATCTGCTTCCTCGCTCCTTCACCTGCATTCCAGAGCTTTAGGAATACAGGTGTTCAAAGCCTGCAGAGGAACTGTTTGCTCCAGAGCAGAGCCAGACTGGACCCCTCTGTCCTCTTCCTCAGGAGATTGCTCTCCTTGATCAGGGATTGCAGTGCACAAGGGGCTGTGGGGCTCTGCCTTGTTTTACCTTTGGGCTGGTGGCATCCATAGGCCTAAAGGAAGGTCAGGGCTTAGGCAGCATTACCTGGTGACCTGAAATTGGCACCTTTTTACTCAAGAGGAAGAAACTGTAGTGTCTTATTGGGAAAACGCTGCAAGTTAATTCCCTCTCCTCCTCCTCCCTTCTCGGGTCACCTCCTGGCTCTGGCTGTACGGTCTGGCTGGTGCCTTTGCCAGCTGGACTCCATCCACAGCCTGTGCTTCTGGAGATACACTCCTAGTGCCTGTGGGAGGGGGCCAGCCTGGATCCCCTGCGCTGCTCTGCCCACAGACGTGTTTTCCCAAGCACAGCTCTGCAGCAGCACAGCCTGCAGCCATCCCAGTCTGCTTCTCCACTTGTTGCCCGTCCATCTGAAGCAGTCCCTGCCTCTCCTGGGATGTACTCACCAGGCTCCTCACAAATACCAGGCTGAGGCTGACATTGCCTCCTCCAGTGTAGCTGCTCTTCAGGAATCTCTGGATAGCTCAGGAGAGAAGCTCCCAGCTGTCCATTGAGGGTTATTGCTCCTCTGTACCATGGAAACCAAAGATAGGGATGGATACGTGAGGGATGCAGCAGCCCAAAGAACAAGCTGCCTGCTTTTGTTTTGTGACTGGTCTTACAGGCACTCTTGCCATAGAGCTGCTTGGTGTGTGCCAGCACTTGCCTCCAGAATGGCCAAAACTGGGGAGCTTTACATGAGTCAGACACACCTGCTGTCCTCAGGACACACATAGAGGGAAGTCTGTGCTGGTGTGTCAGTGTGGTTTGGGGCTGGAAGGTATTTGACACACTTTAAATATTTCTGTTTGCAAGTTTGTGGAGGATAAGGGGAACAACAAGCACGGTGGCATCTTGGGCAGTGGTTTTAATAAGCTGAAATGACTTTACCTTGAGCAAGGCTTGTGCATGTGTGAGAGTGTTCACCTGTGTGTGTGTGTGTGCCTGTGCCACAGCCAGGACCAGCTCCCTCACAGGTTATACACCTTCCCCAGAGGTCCTGCCCTGACCAGGTTCTGGCACGACTCAGGAAAGGACAGCAGAGATTTACTGGGGGCTTTGACGGTACCATCTGGACACACATTCCCGTGTGTCTGGGGTGCTCCTCCTGCTCTGGAGAGCTGACTCTGGCCTGTGTGGGACTCTGCACCAATCTGTCTCCAGGGATGAATGTCTCCCTGATGGCAGCCCTGTTCTGCATGTGAATTTCCATCTTTATTGCCCCTCAAACCCTATGGTAGAGTACACTATACTCTTTCCCTTCTCATTTTCCACCCCATCCCCACCTCCTGCCTCTCTAGAGCCAAGTATGAGCAGTTCTTGAAATGGGTGTTTTGAACATGAAATACACTCTGTTAGCCCAGTTACTGAGAGGGAACAGATTTATCAGATAAATCCCAGCAGGCCTCTACATGTTGTCACTGTCTGGCACAGAGCAATAAAAATATACATTAGAATAAGTATAAATACATATTTACAGTGTACAAGTAAAGCCAGGAGTATAGACTCTGTTTTGAGCTTCCAGAATGTATATTAATAACTAACAGCTCAGGCACAGCATAAAACAGGGGCAAGTGCATTTTAGGTCTTAGGAGAATAACTTTGGATTTACAGCAGTGTGAATGAGGGCAGGGCAGACATCTCTCCTCTCCTGGCAGTGCATGAATTTTCCACTTGGACCATTTGTCTTTGCCCACGATGGCAGCCTTCCCTCATAAACCTTTGGAGTGAAATGGTTTGTGCCACAGCCCATTCCCAGGGTAATTCCCACTGGTGTCATTGTCCAAGGCCGTGTGTTCAGGGATGTAGTTATGGAGTGAGCTGTGTGCTGCTACAGTGCCTTGCTTAAGTGGAAGCACTTCCCTTATTTATAATAATACTTTGTCCTTCCTTTTAAGAACTCAGGGGACTCTACAGACCTGAGGGAATGATCCCACGTCACCAGGAGGGGTGGAGAAACAAAAGCCCAGTGCAGTGACTTGCCAAAGGTTAGAGAGAGAGAATGTAGCAGAGCTTGGAGCAGAACTGGTTCTTTTCTTGTTCCAGTGCTTTGCTTCTGCCCCTGGACCTGGAAGAAGGAGGAAATGCCACTGCCCTGTTTGTATAATATTTGTAAGGTACTTGCATACTCTGCCAGCGTGTACAGGCTCAGCCACTTCCTCCTCTAAGAGGGGCTGGAAAGCAGGATTCTTGGCATCGATATCCAAGGGCCAGTCCTGACCATGCAGTGACACAGGACAGCCCAGGACAGCTCTAAGATGGTATGCACTGAAATATTGTGGGACATACCAGAGCTCAGATTCCAAGAGCAGCCAGACTCTCCCATGGTACCAAGGCATGGGGCTTATGCCTGGTGCTGTGGCATGGCTCTTCCTGGAGCTTGCTTGCTTGCCACCAAGCCAGGGATCTCTGCAGCATGGTGTGCCTGAGGAATGTATTTAGAGACCCCTGTTATCAGCTAGGGATAGGAGCTGTTTCTTCAGTATTTTCCTCCCACTCCAAGCTAAAAATACAGCACAGTTAACTTGTCATTTGATCACAGTAAATGCTCTGCTGAAAGAAATGACTTTAGGTGTCTGTTGGCAGAATTTATGGCCTGGGCAAGTCTCTGCAGAAGCCCTGTCCAGGCTGAACACAGCTCACTGAACGCAGTCTATTTGCATGGCCTGGCCTTATCTTCCCAACCATCGGAGCAGGACAGGGTTACAGCACTGGCTTGGCACAGGTTGTGGCTCCCAGTAGCCCAGGAGTTCCCACCTCACTGCTGGGCAGCCTGAAAGAACTGGATTCTGCACACGGTGTCAATGCAGAGTAACAGTGACCTTGGAGGGATTTCTCTGGATTTGCACTTGAGCAGGTGATGTCAGATCCGGGCTGGTACCTGTTGTAATTGAAAAGTGAACCCCCCCCCTCCAAGTTTCTTTGGGATGTGCAAGGCCCTGGGGTGCCAAGCACCAAAGCCAATGGCATGAGTTTGCCAGTCCCCAGGGGAACACAGGATGCCATATGAGTCCCACAGTGGATGGAGGTGCTGGGGATGGTCTGCAGTGGGAGCTCCAGCAAAGACCTGGAGCCCTTCCTCACTTGAGGCTGTGCTGGGTCTCCCGGTGCCTCCGCAGATCCACCTTGCGCTGGAAGCCCTTGGCACAGAGCTCGCAGCTGAAGGGTTTGAACCCGGTGTGTTTGCGGCTGTGGGTGATGAGGTTGGAGCTCTGGCTGAAGGCTTTGCCACAGACCTGGCATTTGTGGGGCTTCTCACCTGCAGGGGCACAGAAAATGGTAAAAAAACCCCACTTTAACAGGTGAGAGAAAGGAGGTAGAAATGCCCTTCAGCAGATTCAGACCCGACTGGCTGTGCTTGGGCATCAGGGTGCTGCCAGCCCAGCCATCCTGGAAACACCTCTGGATTGTGATTCGGCACCAGAGGGTGGGAAGAGGCAGAGGCAGCCCTCTCCAGCTGGCTGATCCATGCCCTGCCTGCATCCAAGGCTGGGAACAACCATGTCATGTACCAGAGGCTGGTCAATAAGAGGAGGACGTGCATCCCAGGGATGCTTTGACCTCCTGCCACCTTACCAAAAAGGAATAACGACTTCCCAGTGCCTCTGGACTTAACCCCGGTCCAATATCGCTGTGTCTGGTAACTATGTATGTGCTCTAATCTGAATTTGCCTGTTGGGGATATTTTGTTTCTCACCAGTGTGGATGTAAGTGTGTTTCTTCATATCCGACTTCTGGTGGAAGCGTTTGCCACAGTACTGGCAGGGATAGGGCCGTGTGTCCGAATGGATCAGCAGATGAGTGGAGAGGGTGGAGGAACGTTTGAATGTCTTCCCACACATCTTGCACTCAAAGCTTCTTTCCTGTTGGGGAAGGAAAATCATGGGATGTCTGAGGCTGCAAGACATGTGACAGAGCTTGAAGAGTGATGAGAATAGTAGATTTGATAAGCAAATCTCCTTGGTTCCTGGACTGATATGCTGGGAGCAGTACAAAGGGAATGCAGGAGGGTTACTTATGGAAATGGATTACGTCTTGTGATCCAAACTCCTGCACCCTTTAGGAGGAGGTGAGGCACAGAAGAACAAGCAGCAGTGATCCTCCCCTCCCATCCAAGGAATTCCCCAGGGCAGTCTGAGATTTGTGAGGCCAAGATCTATGATCTGTGGTCCTCAGAGCTCCTGGTGTTGTCACCGGATGCTACAGGAAAGACACCACGTTTGTAACTGAAGAAATGTCACTTCCTCTGTGATGGATTAAGCAACAGCCAAGGTCCAAGCCCTCATGAGCTCTGGAGAGCTGGCTCTCTGGACACCTCCTACCCACCTGGGAGTGGATATTGGTGTGCTGCTCCAGGCTCACAGCGTGCCCAAAGGTTTTGCCACACACTTCACAAGCGAAGGGCCGGGTCCCACTGTGAGACCTTCGGACATGGACCTCCAGCCCGTGGGGAGTGGAGAATACCTGCAAAACAAAATGCCAGGGATCATTTTTGGTGTGAGGTGGCTGTGTCTCCACCTCTGTTTTCAATTCCTTCTCTTTATTTGATTTTTCCCTCTCGTGGGCCACGTGACCTGCATCACTCCCAGTGCCTCTGTACTTGTTCTCCTGACTAGGGGACCTCTTTTGAGCCACGTGTTGCATTTTGGTGTGACCCAATATTCAATGCAAATCCCTCCAGGCCCTCCCCAACCCCGAGGCTCTCCTGTGACACACACCTTGTTGCACTTCACGCAGTGGTAGGTCTCCATGTCTGAGGAATAGTGCATGCTGTAGTCCAGGGGGGGCTCAGAGCTTGGCAGGAGGTGGCTCCCATACAGGCTAACAGGGTGCTCCAGCAGGGCTGACTGCATGGTGGAGGACATCTGTTGGTAGCTGTATGGCACATGGAAAGCATCCCAAGAGAAGCCGGTTTTGTAGAAGGAGGGGGTGGTTGTGTTGGTGCAGTCCTTGATCTGCAGAGCTGGGATGGGCATCTCTGAGTTTGCAGAAGAAAGGGAGAAGTGAGTGTCACACCACTGCCTGAACTTGGGCACCATAAAAAAGTTCCCCAGCTACCATTTCTCCACTGAATGCCTTGCCTGACCTTGGGAGTTCCTGCTGGCAGCTCCTCAATTCAAAACCTGATTCCCCATGAAAAGTTCCTGTCGTGACTTTGATTCCCATCTGAGGAAATTTTATGGCAAAGAATGCCATGGAAATGTTATGGCTAAGGGAATATTGAGCCCCCTACTAGCCCTGCTTCATGTGGTGTTTGAACAACATATGGAGACCTGCCTTGACCACAGAGCACAGAACTGCACTGAGATGGGGAGGTTCATCCTTCAGGGAGACGCTGATCTAGACCAGAATTGTAAAGGGAAATACAGAAGGCTCCTGATGAGCTCTGCCTGGGACAAGTTTGACCATTGATGTCAAAGCAAGAGCTGCCATTTACTGAAAATCTGGGCCCAGTTTTAGGGGCTCCATAAACCAGCCCAGCTCTGACCTCTTTTGCAATTGTGGTTTTGGGTAGCAGACCTTGAGCTGAAGGGCCTGGCAGCATCCTGCTCAGGTACTGGACAGGGACACTTTCTTCCTTCAGTTCAGGTGGGTCCTTTTCTTGTTTTGGGATCATACATTCCAGGTCCTGTTTCTTGATGTCCTCTGGTGTCCTGTCTGCTGTGGCTGTAACACAGAGCAGGGTCACAGGTCGTTTTTGCTGTTACAAGAAGAGTCTGTTCAGGTGAGTTTTGCACTCATGTATGAACTTGTGCTTGGATACAGGAGCCTGGGCTCAATTCCCTGAATAAGTGCAGAGTGGTGCAATCAGCAGAGCAATCAAGGTCTGTCCATTGCAAAGGGAAATCCCAAGCAGAATGAGATTGGCAAGGTAGAGGGGGGCAGGATGGGATGACAGGACACTTGATACCCTCTACAGTGAGAGTAGATTAACACTAGAAGGCCATATATCTGTAAGAACAATTTCCCTATTTAAAACCATTTCCATTTGCATGGGTAACTAACAATCACTAACTTATTAACCTCCCCACCCCTCTCCTAAGAGAGCTGGGTATTGTTAACCTGGATTTATGGACAGCCAAGTAGGGAAGCAGAGAGGGGAGGTAACTGCTTATGCAGTTGCAAAGACTACTGAGCCTCATTTTGTGCTGCCCACACTCCCATTTCTTCAGGTTGTCCCAGCCCTTAAAGAGACCAACCAGCACCTTTTAGAACACAGATTTTGTAGTAAGAATCTAAAATGGACAGAGGTTCAACACATGGGCCTCCTTTATGCTGGAGATGGGACAGGTCTGCTGAAGGACAGCATTTATCTCTCATCAAAACCCTCCAGAGCACCAGACAGACACAACAAATAGTCGAAAGATGATGGCAGGAATTGAAATTAAAATGTCACCTCCTTTCCTTTTTATCAAACTTATCACAGGGTTGGACTCGAATTTGATAGGCAGGGCTAGAACAAAGAGTAAGTTGATCCTAGATTTGAATAAAGAAAATTTGAATGGTGCCTGAAGGAAGAAGATAATTGCCCCAGCCCTACCACTGCTGGGATGGCTGTGGGAGAGCGGGAACAGGAGCAGAGGGAGGGCAGCAGGCAGAGACAGAGGCTGTGTTGGTTGGCCCTTCACCTGTGAGTGTGTAGGACTCCTCACAGGCAGTGTTAGGGTGTCCCTAGTATTTTCTCAGTCTCGCTGTTGCCTTCCTTGAATATCATCAGGAAGAGGTGGTGACACACTGAGGTAGAGAGGATGTAGTCCAGAGAGAATGTGGGCAGCGAACATGGGAAGCTGGAGATGGAGGTGGCAGAGTTGTGAAGAGTTTGTAGAAGACTGACAACCAAGGGCAAGATCTTTTCCCAGCTGTTAGTGGCCTGAAATTGGCCTTCTATCCCAAATGTGACCAACTCCACACAGCAATCTTATACCTCAAATCTCCCCAGCAACCGAGCAGGGAACAAAGGGAGGATCTAAATTTGGATTTGTGGATTTGGCATAGAGAGCAGACACACAGCAAGGGATCGGTTTGTCCTTAGACTGACATGCCTGTGTGGAAGCCCTTTGATGCTCTTTAGCTCACTCACCCCACTCCTTTAGTTGCCTACTCAGTGATTGATTTGCCTTGGTGTGTTCTTACAAGCCCAGTGGAGGGATTGACTCACCAGTGAAGGCAGAGGTTACTGGGCCCCACGTGAGTGCAGGCAGGTCATCTTCCACAAAGCGGTGTTGGTGGTAGGTATGAGCCTTTTTGCTCTTCACCAAAAAGGAACGGGGCATTTTCCATTCACCTTCTGGGCAGAAACACAGAAAAACAGCAGGTAAATCTCTGTGGCTTAGGGAGCAGCTTCCCATTTGTTCCCCCAGCACATCAGCTCTGATAGCAGCAGTGATGAGGATTAAAACTTGTAGTGGGGTGATGAAAAAATCACCTCAAAGGTCCCTCCAGCCAGCTGAGGAGCAGGGAGGGGTTGGATGGGTTTAGGTTTGTGATGGATCTCAGCTCTGAGGAAAACACAGAGCTGTGGAAGGGGCTAAATGAAAAACTTACTGCAAGGTGGTCTCTGACACTGTAAAAATTACACTTCACCATCTACCCCAGGTTGAGGCAAAGGATTACACCAATCTTGATGTTGTATGTGGAGAAACAGAGACAGGCTGTGTACAGACCAAAGCTGCCTGTGGCAGACACAGTACAAGCCAGGATCTCTCCCTTGTAGCTCCCTGCTCTGGCTACAGGACATGGTGCCTCTCTGGCCTCACCCTCCCTGAGTGGGGACCATGGGCTGGAGATCCCCCTTGGAGAAAGGGCCTGTCTGAGTGTTTGTACTGCACCTGGAAGAGCCCATGATCTGAGCTCTTCTGGGAAATTGCTACAGAAACACTAATTACAGAAACAATACCAATAATGGGAGAGAGACAGCAGAAAATCCATGATGTGGGGAGGGGTCTCCTTGTTGAGTAGCTCGAGTGGTTTGTGTTCTGGCTGACAAACAGCAGTGGGGCAGAGGCAGAGCAGAAGGGCTGGGTGAGAGGTTGCCTTTTGGACCCGACTCAAACATTGCAGACCGTTGAAATGGCGGGTGAGGGACAAACATAAAATGCTGAAATTTAATCACACAAAATTCTCTTGCAATGCATCTGTTATCTGTGCTATCCAGAAACCAGCCCGCCCTGTGCCCACTCCCCAGGCCTGGTAACTGCTCTCCTGGAGGCAGAGTGACAACAGGAGCAATGTTGTGTGCAGCAATATCAGCTGGTGCCTTATTTGCATGTGTATTTGCATTTTCCCTTGTAATTGTTTGGGATAGTGACACTGAAAACAAATCTTGCCATATTTCATATGAAAAGTCAGCAGTGAGTCCTCTCTTCACAAAGAGGACAAAACAGTGTTGAGGAAGAACCACAAGTAGACCCTTGTGGGAAGGGACACTGAAGCACAGTTTTGCCCTCTACTGAGGTTCACTCTAAGTGTTGTGAAGAGTCTCTGCCCAGTGAAAAGCTGCAGGCACAGAAATAGCTCCAGGAGTGTCCTGCAGTGGGTATAACCCTTCAGCAGCTCTGCTTAGCTTGTGCCACTCACGTTCCAGAGCAGAGCTGAGCTCAGAGGATCAGTCTCAGGTGAGCTGCCTGTGCATGGAGCCACACTCTGCATTATAGACATTACGGCGCCCCAAGCTGAAATCCTGCCACAAACCCTTTATACATGGAATTTCCACTCATGTCAGAGGGATTTTCCCATGTGGTGGGGCAGGACTGTGTCCACAATGGAGGGTATTCATACCAGAAAGTTTTAGACATTGGGTTTCTCTGCCTGAATTAACCAGTTAATTTCTCTGGGCTTCTTCACATGGTAGAGGAAGAGACTCTGGCAGCTGGAAACTCTGACTGTAGGGGACACCCTGCACCAGCAGTGGTGAAGAGTCACTCTCCCTCCCTCCAGCTGGAGAATCCTCTGGCAGTAGCTGGACAGCTTAGCCAGGTGAATCAGAGGGTTGGAGGTGAGTGGCTCAAGCACTGCAGTGTTTTATGGCAGTGCCCATACACCAAGTCCACGATGGCACCAAGCACAGCCCCACTTTCCTGGTGGTGGTTGAAAGCAGAGGCACATGAATCAACAGGACTTTTCTGGATGTGTTTGCCCCAGCATATGGAAAAGTCAAATTTGGTCCAGTGTTGTGAGTGCTGAGAAGGGCCTGAGCTGATCTTTAATGGACTGAACGTTGCAAAAGGAAGTTACCTTCCCCCACCCCATTTTAGAGAAAAAAAACAGGAACTGGGAGCCCAGAGCAGAGTTAATTAACAACTGCACTGCGCTGTGTTTGTGATGCACACAACCAGGTTAGAGGAAAGCTACAGGCAGAGATTGTGAGAGGAAAAAGTACTGTCTTTCCTTGAAACTCCAGATTATTAACAGCAAGTGATCACCTGCTCCTAATGGCCAACTGTGTTCCCAGGGGAGAGCAGTGCTGTGGACAGCAGATCCCACCAGGTCTCAGAGTCAGTGAAGCCTCCAACAGAATTGGCTTCAGCCTTTTGCTGAAAATTAAACTTTATTATTACGGAGTCTGTTCCTTTCAGCCCCTGTGGCACCAGTTTCTACCTGGACTGGTAAGTGCACAAGAGAGATCATTGCTTGGGCAGATGCTCCCAACCAAAATGGAAGAGTCCTGGCTGTTTTTTAAAATTCAGTATAGGATATAAAGCCAGTACCCAGCTACAGTTGCCATTCTTATTTGCTTTGTCATTCATGCAGCTGTATAATGATGTTATAACGTGCCCTGAGGAAAGGACAGCAGGACTCGAGGGAAAAAAAACTGCCTCACTATTTTGGGAACCTCACCTGAAGCGCCTTAGAAAGGTTTCTTTTTGCAGTTATAAATTGCTCAGTCAGACCTGAAAGCAGACCCAGAATTTGTGTGTCCTCCCACCCCGTGTTCAAACTCCAAACTCCCTCATCCTCAGCGATGCTCCCCGGTGATTTTTGCAGAGTATTCCATGTAAATCTCCAATGTGATACTGAAACACTGCAGATGGGGAAAGAACCAAATGAAAAGGGTTTGGTTCTTAATTTAGGAGGTGGTTTCTGACTCCAGGATCCCAATTTCCCCGGATCCATCTCCCACTTCATTGCAAGGCAGCTCACAGCTCCTGAACCCACAGGACTGAGTCCTTGGATATCACTCAGAAGAAATTAATATTCCCACTGAATTATATTGTGGAGCCCTCAGTGGGGACAGGTTTGCAGGATTGTGCCACACTGCATCAGGGACCCAACATGCAGCAAAGTTTCATTCTAAAGCTGACTTGCATTTTTCTCTAACTTTAAGTAATTCCATTTTCAGATTTACAAGGTAATTTTAGAGATTAAACACTTTTTCTTGCTACACTCAGCAGAAACACCTAATTTTAACTAGCAACTGATATGTAACTTCATATAAGTTGATGAGTGAACAAAGTTTTAGGCTAAAATAGACTTATTGCCTTTCCATTACTTAACTTATATTTACATCTCAATATTGCCTCTTTTTCTGTTCTTTCTGGCAAAGGTGAAGCTTCCAAAAATACAGAATATTTTTTCTTTAAAAAGACTATTTTTTGCAGAAAAAAAAAAGCACAAACCAAAACATGAGGTGTCTGAAATTTTTAAGAGTCCGAATCAAACTAAATAAGAAAATAAAATTTAAAAAAAGAGGGTTTAAGGACTCCTGACTCTTTAAATATAAAGTCAAATTTGAAAGAATTTCAGTTCATTACAAAACTAATCATGTTTTCACTAGTCCATCCTCGCAATGTCATCCTTGGGACAAGTCATTTGAATGTGGCTTTTTTTAGAGGAAAAATGAACAGGACATTTTTAATACCTGTGGTGAGACTGAGCAAATGGACCTTGTGGCAGGGGTAGCAAATTATAGTGGGAATTTTGTCCCAGAAGGGGAACAGAAATGCTGGTACATCTGTAGTACCTGGAAAAAAAAATGTTTAGACTATAATTGTAGCATTTGTTCTTTAGAAACCTCACGTGGCTCCCGGTGCTGTTGGGAATGCCACTGGCTTCAGGAAACTTTGCCAGGGATAGATGGAGTTATATGGTGCAATCTAATAAATTCTACACCCCCTTAATGTATAGATGCACTTAATGAACTTGTAAATCATTTGCTTTCCTGCTTAATGTATTGAATCAATCTGGTGGTATGTGACAAGCGCCTATAAATAGCTAATTCCATATGCTAAAAATTGTTACACTGATCAGCCTCTACTTAAAAAGGATGGAAAATTAATAAAAGGGAGATCTGAAGCAAAAATTCTGAACAGGAGAGGCTGAATTGTCATCTGGAAAGACTGGCACAGGTGATGTGAGCAGAGGTGTGCTGCTCTTTCAATTTAAATGTCTGGCCCTGAAAAAGGGCAATTAAAAGGAAAAACAGAGTTTGCCCCTTCCACAGTGGCAAAGTACAAAACTCTGCATCCAGAAACTACTCCTGCTGGGACAAAGGTAACTGAGACCACTGTCACATCCCTTGTGTTCTGTTCTACTCACATGTGAGCACATTGTCACATGTGAGAGTGCAGTATATGGCACATCATTTTAAGAGGTTTATATGGTATATAATTTTAAAAGATTTAATTCAAATTAGTCAAATGGACTATTGCCATAAAACAATCCTCAGGACAAGCGATTTACTCCGTGGAATATGTCACATACTTGCAAACAAAAGCAAGGAAGAAGGGAAAAAAAAAAAGCTTAGAAAAAACATATCAGAGAAATGAGGAGAACAATCAAAATAAAAGTGGTTGAAAGAATAAATCAATCACCTGTTTGGGGGACTTTGCTTTACTGGATTCGCCTCGAAATCTCCCCAGACCAGCGGGACGTCGCCTTCTCTCAGGACTCCTCTTCCACTTTTTCTCTTGCTCACAGTCTGCTGAAATAGATACTTCTCCTTTTTTTCTCTCTCTTGGTTTTGGTTTTTTTTTGTTGTTGGTTTGTTTTTTTTTTTTGCCCCTGTTCCCCTCCCTGATTTTTCAATCAGATTATTTGTGTCAAAATCTGGCGGTGAAGAAACAGCCAATGGAGAAGCAGAGCCCAGAAAGTATTTGCTTATCAAAACTTTCCAGGACTTTGAAAACTTGAAGAGAATTCACGATGCCCAGCTCAGAGCCCTGGGGGCAGCACCCTTCACTTCCAGGGGCAGCTTCTCCTTCTGCAGGGATACTCCTTCTGTCATATTGACAAAGAGCATGACACAGGGAAATAATGCACCAAGAAGGCACTTATTTTGCCTTTTTTTTTTTTTTTTAAAAAAAAGAGCCCTTAAAAACCTGTATTTTTACACACATTCATCCCCACATCATATCTTTCACAAACAGACACACCATCTGTCTCACACACACACACACACTCACTCACTCACATACTTCGGGCTCATAAACAAAACCATCGAGCACATATGCACAGAATTATTTTATTCCAGAATGGATCTTTTATCTCTCCAATTTGCCAGGAAAAAGGAACAAATACTTGCACGGTACAACCAAAGAAGATGCGTGTTAATCAGCCTTCATTTTCCGAGGCAAATGTGTGTGCAATCCACACATATTTTAGGCGTTGCTCTGTCTATGTACAGCTGTATAAACGGTATAAATATAGATTTAAGAAAGCTCATTAAGCAAGCTCATTAACAACAGCTTTGCAAAAAAGCTCTTCAAGAGCAATAATAAGAATTTGCACTTCTATCACATGCTTTTCTAATAAGGTTTGAGAATGGGTTTGAAAATGGGAGATAACTGAGTGTCAAAGCCCCCTGTAATGGAAGGTGGAAGGAAGGAGGATGGAGCAGGGGCAGGGTGACTGTTCCCAGGTTGTTCTCTAGCACAGGTGCTGGAGAACACAGATTTTCCTTTCAGAATCCTTGAGCAGGGCTCCTTTTGGGGGACAAACAAGGAGAGCTGATCTCCCCAAATGAGGAGAGGGGAGTAATTCCTTGATTCCACCTATTCTCTCCTTATCCCAACCTTCCTGCCCGTGCAGGTGCACAGTGGCGTGAGCTGTGGTGTGCTCTCCGTGTCCCCTCCTGTCCTCACATCTCCCTCTGTGCGTGGAGTGCAAAGGTGCCTTCCAAGGAGTTTATAATTCCAGAGGTACGTAAGTGCACAAGCAGCTGTTGAGTGCCGAGTACCGGGGCATCACCAGCAGGAAAGTGCCTTTAGAGATGGAGTTTTCCTGCTCCCTGTGAGCTGTCAAACGCGTTTCGCTGCTTCCTACAGTTGGTTGCGTTAACCCGGGACTCCGTTGGGTCCCTTTTCCTGCTGCAGCTCAGGGCGGTGAACGCCAGGAAGCGACACCCTTTGTTCTGCCTTGTTCGGGAGGCTGGTGTTTCCCTGAGGGAGCCGAGACACTCCAGGGGGACAGCAGAGGGATTTTGCCCGCTGTCCCCACCACCCTGTGCCGGGACAGCCCCGAGTGCCAGCCGTGTCATTGCCCCACGGCACCGGACAAGGCTGTGCAACGGGGTTTGATGCAACTCCGAGATAGGAGCGTGGATTTCACCCGCATTGAGAAAGATTCAGATTTTGATCTTAACCCATCTGTCATTTGCCGAGCATAATTAGTTCTCGTTGTTTATAGAAGCGAACAATCCCTTTCCCCTCTCCCTCCTCCCCTCTTTATTTATCCAGCCGGGTTTTGCATGAAAGAAACGTTCCCAAGGCATTGTGCTCGCGAGCTGATTTGCATCCTCTTAAACACAGGCATTTGTGGGATTACATTTCCCGCTACAAAAACAAGCCATTGTAACAGAAACCCAAAATGTACATTGCAGCTTCAGGGTTCCTTATGAGGACAGTTACAGGAATTAAACAAAACAGGAAAATGACGAGCTGCTGAAAGGGCTGAGATGTTATTTTATGAAACATTGGAGCCGGCTCCTGCCAGCACCTCCTGAGCACAGACTTCCCCTCGACAGCAAGTGCAAATGGCTGCAGAGTTGTGGCCCTTAAAGTGGAGACAGTAAAAGCGAGTCCACCACACAAAAAAACCCTCTAGAAAAGCAGTTGTGTCAAAATCTTTAAGGTCCTTTCCAACCCAGGCCATTCCATGGTTTTATGTTTAATAAAACCTCCCCGACCAGCTGTTTTCCAGAGAGCACTGGGCACAGTCCTGTGGAAAAGAAGGATGATTCCATCTCCAGTGGCAGTAACATCTGTATCAGCTGTTCTGCCTCCCCAGGTAGCCACCAGCTCACACAGCCCAGATGCAATTGCAGACAAACTGACCCCTGAGATAATGTGCACAGGCTGCACTGACATTTCTGACTGTGATCACTGCAATGCCCAAAGGGAGATGGGGACACTGCTGGCTCTGCTTCAGCTCCCACCCACCCCTTCTCCCTTTATTTTACTTCAGGAGTTCCTATAGAGGATGGGACTGCAGTCAGTGATCACCTTGATTTGTGTTCTTGCTCTTCCCTGGATTCCTGTCTCTGGCTGCTGTTAAACTGATCACCTCTCCACTGAAATCACCATTGGAAGGTGTTTTACACAGGCTTGAACTATAAACCCAGAGCGCTGGAGGTGCATTTGGGGCTGGAAGAACCTTAGAGCTGACCCCGTGTGGCCATTCTTATTTTATGCTCTTCCTGTTTATATCATTTTCCCTGTTGTCTCTTCTTATTTCAGGATCAGCAGAGAAGGGAGAGCCACAGAGGGCTTATCTGGGCTCCCAGAGGGTTGTCCTGGCCCTGACCCACACAGGCCATGGGGGATGTTCAGAGCTGTGCTTGCACACAAGGGCAGTTTAATTTTGTGCATTGCTGGGAGCTCTTACTACGTGTCCTACGCTCCTGTGCATCTTAATGAAATAGATTTTTAAATCTATAGCTCAGTAAGAATAAACAAGTTAATTACAACACATCACATCCATTCTAATGCAGTCGCTTTTCCTTTCAAATCCAGCAGCAAACCCCTTATACAGCATCCAGGTTTTCTTTGTCAATTTGAACGCTACAACAACTAAATCCCAGTAAAATAACACAACTAATTGCTTCCAGCTCTTTTCTGAAGCTCATCCTAATTTCCACCCTTTCCTGTGGCAGATTAAACAAACATGTCTCCTGCACAGCAGGGAAAAAAAATACCATCACTCAGTCCAGGCTGTAATAAATATTAATTACCATGCACGAGGCAGGACTGAATTAAAAATATGCTGGCTCCAAGGAACTCTATCTCATCCCGAGGCAGGATGACCCATCGCAGGCGCAGTGGGAAGGAACTATCTCAGCCCTGCAGGGATGAGAGCTGGGAAACACAAACTGCTGCTGTGAGTTAAAAAATCAACTGATGGGGCTCTAATCTGCTTTTTTCTTGTTCTTCCTTCCTTATACCTAGTTTTCACCTTGCAGCTTCGATGCCTGTGATTTCTACCGGCATCTGGGGACAATTCATAGGGACTCAAGAGTCAGATTAGCAGCACCGAGCTGCTGCTCCTCCCTGGAGAAGGAAAACCACAGAGATCCCACCAGTGCTGGGACTGAAAGGTGGAGTTGGGAACCTGTTGCTCGCAAACCCGAAGGCTGCACGACCTTCCCTGTGGTAATTTCCATTCTTCTTTCCTACTCTGCTGTTTTCCACAGGGGAAAAAATTAACCCCTGTCGAAAGAAAGGACGGAGCGTTTTGCACGGCGTGGTTGCTACATTTTAGAGAGATTTAAAAGAAAGAATTCCGGTGCGTGGTCTGAATGAATAAGTGTGTGTCCCCCCCCCAAAAAAAAAAGGGTGAATGAAACAAGCTCTGAATGTTTCAGGGAGTAAAATCAATTATATCTGGGGTGCGCGGCCGGGATGGGGGGGGGGAGAGGGGGGGATTCTGGGTGGGACTCGCAGCGCCCTGTCCCGTCAGCATCGCTCCGCACGCACAGCGGGACTTCTGAGCCCCTTTTATCGCCTTTGCAGACATTTATTGCACTTTACGGGGCAGTTTCGAGCAGGACCCCGGGCAGTGCGGAGCTCGGGGGGTTTCCGTGCCCCCGTCCGGCCCCGCCGCTCTTCCCGTCCCCTCAGGCCGGGCCTTGTTTACCGCCCGCGCGCGGCCCCGCCCCCCTCCGCATCACGCGACCTCCGCCGGCCGCACCGCTCCCCCCACCCCGCTGAGATCCCTCCGCCGCGGGACACCCGCCCGCGGGCTGCACCCCCCCCCACACCCCCCCGCTCACCCCCGTTCACCGCGGCGGGGAGACCCCCGTGAGGCGGGAGGGATGCGCGGGGCGGGGAAGGACGGGGGCGGGGGGGGAGAAGGCGGGAGGCCAGCGGGGGAGCGAGGCGGTGAGGAGGGACTAGGTTTGTCGGCGGAGGGATCCGAGGGGCGAAGCGCCGCGGTGGGAGGGGGAGGCAGGGCCAAGATGGCGGCGCCCTGTGGGCCGAGGGAGCCCGGAGTGGTAAACAGCTGAGGGGAGCACAGGGACAGGTGAGTGCGCCGGGCCAACCCGCGGCCCGGGCGACACCGCGGGCAGCCGCGGGGACGGAGAGGAGGAGGCAGAGCGCAGGGACGAGCGGGGGAGCAGCGAGAAAAGGCTCGGGGAGGAGAAAGGGAAGGGGCCGGGGGGATGGGGAAGGCGGAGGGGGGATGTTCCCCCGTCGTCCCCTTTCCTGCCTCACTCCGTCCCCTTTCCTTCCCCGCAGCCAGGCTTGCTCTGGGACGCTGCCTGGGGGGCTGGGGGGGCTCTGCCCCCCGCTCAGGGTCCCCCCACCAGCCCTTTAATTGTGCCCGGTTTGTCGAGAAAAGGCTCAGCATCCTCCGTGGAAACGCTGAGTAAACGCTTGCAAAAGCGATTTCCAGGCTTCCCCTGCCTCGGTGACTCGCTGAGGAGGTTCCCTCGTCCGGGGTTGGGCATTAAATAAACCAGTTGTTGAAGTCTGTCCCCTCGGTGAGGAAGGCTTTTCTCATTTCCTTGCTCGTGGGTAGGTAATGTGAAAGTCAGGATGTTGTTTACTTCTACAGTAAAACATTTTGCTTCCTGTTATCACAAAGAACTTGCAGGGCTGCAGTCCTGAAGTTTTCACCCTTTGCTTGCTATGGATGCAGCCTCTGCCATTGTTTCATCAGTTTAGTCAGAGCTTCTCTCCTGGCCGTTCTGTGCTGGTTGTTTTTTTCTTTTTAATGAGTCTTTTACAAGGCAATGAGTGAAAGAAAGAACATGCCTTAAAGGAATGTATGATTCAAAACCCATGGAAATGACCCAGAAACTGGGATCAGGTTTCCAGAACTGTTTCCAGATCTGCTGTTTCCAGAGAACCTTCCAGTGGATGCTAATACAGGTTTTCATTCTTTGTGTGGTCTGATCCTGCAGTTTCCTGGCATCAACTCCTGGGGATACTTGTTAGAAATCTGTCAGAACTGAAGCACTACTGAAGTGATCCTGTTAAGTGGAAAAATTCCTCTTCAGTTTATATGTGTGAACAGCTAGAAACTGAATCTTTGAAAACTCTGGAAGTTTTAATAATCAGTGCAAACACTGGGAATGCTGTCTGCTGTTGGCTTTGGTAAGCAGCAATCAGATACTCTGCTTATCAAAACCAGCTACATCACATTTAAGTTTAAAATAAAATCAGGGGCTTAAAATCCTTTGCTCAGTAAAACACTTTTTTGCTTTGTGTTTGTTTGTTCATTTGTTCTGGATTTTTTAGCAGCCCAATCCTACATTTCCTTTATGGGGAATTGTACAGACTTACCCAGATGAAAATATAGTCAGAATATCTAATGTGTCATGAGATAAGCTTTAATTAAAATGATTTTATCTCTGGCTCTGTTTAATCCTGGCACCTTAACTCTTTGTTACTTGAAAATTTACTTTTTATGGTGGCTAAAAAAGTAGCATTATTAAAGGATTCCCATGTGAGATACACTGGCCAATTGCAGATGTTTTGGTGTTGGAACAAATATTTGTCTTTAGTAGCTGTTTGTAGTTTTAAATGGATGCTGGCTCTTATTTGGAGCTGGACTGCTGGGATGTTGACTTGTACTGATTCCTGAAATTCTTCCAGCTGCCAGACACCCTTGTGTTAGTCCTGACAGGAGCTGGGGATGTGATTCCCAGCCAGTCTCTGTGCGAGCTGAACATGTGCACACACTCTTATATTTATTTCATATTTGGAAAAGATACCTTTGCCTTTATTAGGAGGAAATTGTTCCCTGTGAGGGCTGTGAGGCCCTGGCACAGGTTGCCCAGAGAAGCTGTGGCTGCCCCAGCCCTGGAAGTGTCCCAGGCCAGGTTGGACAGAGCTTGGAGCACCTTGGGAGGGTGGAAGGTGTCCCTGCCCATGGCAGGGGGGTGGAATGAGATGATCTTTACTGTCCCTTCCAACCCAAACCATTCTGGGCTTCTCTGATAACAAGCAAATCAATATAAATCAGTGGTGGAGTTGGGGAGGGGACCAGATTTCGTGGCACGTTGCAGACAGGTGAGTATTTAAGGAACATGTTACAGCTTAGATCTTGGTCTGGTACGTGGCTGCTGGATTTTATTTTCATGTAGTTTAATAAACATAATGAGGACAAGTAATGATGTTTCCTTTGTTAGCATAAGCATTTCTTTGGGTAGCACATTAAGAGTAAAGAATTGCTGTCACTTTTCTGGGCATTGTACATGTTTTGTTTTCACTTTAACAGTTACACATCGCTTGCTGTTGTTCTGTGTAATGCTGACTTTAATTCTCGGAGCAGTTAAAATGCCTCAGTGAGTACATCAGATAGTTTGCAGTGGTTTCAAGGTTTACTGAATTGCTGCCTAACCCTGTGAATATTTTAAAAGGTTCCTCTTGGGGGCAAAAAAAAAAAAAAGTGCTGCAGAGATTTTGGAGTCTCACTCCTTGTGCTGGTGCCAAGCCTGGAGCTCTCTGCTCACCTGTTCGTGGCTAAAAAAGATTCCTTAGTTGGACTTCCCTTCCTTGTATAACATTAATTAAATTGGTACAGAAAACCAGGGCTTGTTCTTATTTATTTATTTGCTATTAAGGAATGAAATAATTCCCTAATTCCATTGAGTAGCTGGTTGGTTAGCAGGGCTCCTGCCAAAGGGTGAGGTGTCAGCCCTGCTGTGTTTGGGCTTTTTTAGACATGGGTTACTTTTAAACAATGTTCCCTCTGACAGAAATTTGATGAGTAGCAATTAGCAATAGTGTTATTAGCACAGCAGAGAGTCAAAAGACTCTTAAAAATTGCTGAATGTGGTTTTCTCTCTTGGTTTGGGATTATTGGACTTTTGTGATCTTCCTGTTCCAACATCAGTTAAGCACCTGTAACAAAGTGAATATATTTAATATCAAGTTATAACTATAAATAATCACTGAGTTTAGGAACGGGGTCTTGTATCAAATCTTAAAATAACCAGAAGAATATTTGCTATTAGAAGCCAGACACCTTCATTCTTTACAAATGAACAAATAAATTAATCTGATTGTACTGTCAGTTGTAGTGATCAGTTTGAACAGAGGTTTTGGAGTTGTTATTCCTGGGTGGTGAAAAAGGGAATAATCAGCTGCTTGCTTTCCTGGGCCACCAGTGGTTTTTCCCCCTGCTGTCACTTTTCATTCATTGCTTATGTCACTTCTGTGATGGCAGCGTTTACTGTAACTGTGGGGAAACATAAAATTGAGTGTTGTTAGGAAACCTAAAACAGGCTTTGGTTTTGTGTGTTGGATGGGAGGGAGTGAGGATTAATCCTCTACGAGCAGCATTTCAGAGGTTGGAGTGAAAAGAGCTGCTGTGCTGCCAATGGGAATTTTTCTGTGGAAACAACAATTGCTGTAAAATCCTTCTGTCCTCGTTCGTGGCTTTGGAAAAAAAAAAGCAGCACCTGAGCTGACCTTACCTGCAGTAGAAATCAGGTGGAAAACTGTAAATCTGGAGGTTCTGCTCTCATGGTGTTGAAATCCCCCTTTTCTCTTGGAGTAGGGGGGGAGGTGGAAATAACCATTCACTGCCATGCCTCAAATTTAATTTATGATTAATGAGGAGAGACAAAATGCTGATGTTGATCCCCCCTTCCCCCCAGAAGAGGCTCTTGTGGTGTGTGGATTTGTGTGTAGTTGCAGCAAAGGGTGCTGTGGGAGGAGGGTGTGTTTGTGGTGTGTGTCCCCCTCCTCCCCACCCTCTGAGCAGCATAACTGGCACTACCAGCTGCTTTTTCATTTGGCTTGAGATAAAAATACACTGAACAGAAGAACATCTTCTCTTGACAGAAATACTTACAGAAGTCATAATCTTTGGGAATACTCTGCTGTTTCTTTCTCTACTTAGCTTTCTCCAATTAATATTTTTACAGCTCTTGCCTTTGTCTCGAGTTTGTAGTTTAAACTGTTTTGTGTTGTGGTTAAATTAGCTACTGAAAAAAATAACAGTTTAAAATTGGTTCTTGGCTTGTTGGCTTCTCCTTTTCCTTCTGCAAGCTGGCTCCAAGGCTCTATTGGTACTTAAAATTAATACTTTTAACCAAAATTTGTCTTTATGAGAGCTCTTGAATATAAGAATGAAAGCTCTTGAATATAAGAAGTGCTGTTTCTGTTATATTTTCCAGTGAAGTTAAAATGTTGCATTTCAAAAGGTATTTAAACAGATTTATTCTACTCTTTACTAACCAAATACCCTGGATCTTTCATATAAAACTAATTTAAAAGTTAGTGAAGAGTCAGTGAATCAAACCACATGGAAAACTTACAGACTTTGTTTTAATCCTGTTTGTTCCAAGTATGGCTGCAGGGATGTGGAATTTCTTCTAAAGGGGGAATGATTGGAATATGTAGGGATGGAAGCATCTTGTAACTATGTATTTGAGCAGAAGGAGATGGTTGTGATGTGATACTGTAAAGATTTAAGGGATACCCTGTTTGACACAGATGTATCAATTGAGATAAAAAATGCAGTGGAGGATCTCGCTGTTTCACAAGGTGTTGGAAGCCCCTTAACCTGCCCTGTCCTTATCTGCAAGATTTGAAAATCACATCCCAAATTGCTGGTAGGACTGTGATAAATCACTCTGACACCACAGCCCCTGGGAGCTGAACTTCATCTGCCAGAACACAGCGTTTTCTGAGCAGAGTTTAAAGCCTGTTGCCTGTAAAGTAGTTACTCAGCTGTCTTTGCTTAAAAAAGTGGGATGTGATTTAAGGCTATTGCTGGAATTTCCTGGTTTGTTCACTTGTGTTGGGCACTTCAGGGCTGATGTGATGAGAGGATCTCAGTCTTATTTCGAATTTCACTTTACAGGAGGTCCTGCATTGAAGAACCTATGCTTTAATTTTTAAAATTGCAATTATTTATGTAGAGTGGGGTGACAACTTTACACTGGTTTGCTGTAACTTCAACAGATAAAGTTCCACCTATTGAAGTATTTTTGTGTAATATTGCCCTGGTTTGGAGGGTGGTTTGAAATACTTTTATTAATATTTCAAATATGGGCTTTAGGAGTGGAGGCTGCTCCACTTTAAGGTACTCCAGGGCATGATTGACAAGTTTAAATAAACGCTGCTGGATTTATTGGCACAAGGTCACTCCAGCCATCTGTTTTAGTTGAGGGAGCTTGGGAAATGATCCGTTATGTCCCTGTTGTTATCGGACCCAGCTGGGTTATCAGCCCTGCTCTTATCTGATGGCAGCACAATGGCACAAATCCTCTTACCTGCTGAACATTCCAACTGGTGTTTTCCCCCATCTGTCTGCGAGTGTGTTGTTGAACTTGACTTCCAGACCCCATCCAGAGGGTCTCCAAAGGTGTGTTCCTTGATTTTGTGCTGGAGCTTTTCCTCTGGCTGGATCAGAATGAGCGAAACCTGCTGTCGAGGTTTTTACTGGTGTGATGAAGTTATACTGTAATAATAGTATTACTCAAGGAAAATAAGAAATAAAAGCATTCTTTTCACTTGTAGGGGGATGGGGAGTCAAAGAGAAAAAGTGTTGACAAGGTTTTTATGGGGTAAAAACACAGAGACTGGTGTTCAGGCTGCTTTAATTCTCAAAACAGGTTTTGCTTGCAGCTGGCCTGGGGGTGTGGTCATGCCTCTCTTTTGTTAACAAGACTTTAAACAGCTAATTCAGGTTGCTCAGAGCTGGTGAATCTATTGCTTCACATCCCTGAGGTTGTGTCCTGATAGAAATGGAGGGATCTGTGTCAGTGAGGCCTTTTTGCTCTCAAAGACGGTGCTCTCAGAAATAAAGGAGTGGGTTCTCTGTAAGGAGCTGCTTTTCCATACATCCCTCTGAAAGCAGTCTGGGTGTCTCAGGAGAACTGCCATTGAGTCAATTCGATGTTATAACAGTTACCAGAAACTCAAAAAGCAGCTGACTCCTGAAAAGGAGTGACAGAGTGGAAGGTCGGCTCCTCAGGTTGCACCGATGAGTGGCTTCAAACTTTTTGAGAGGATGGTGTCACTCTTTGAGCATGGTTTGTCTTCTAAACAGTAAGTGCTTTGAGGAAGAAGTTGAAGCTTGGGAGTCTGCACAATGTAGAGAAATAATAAACCAAAACAGAACCCCAAACCACAGCAAATCCCAGCTCTAATTTTATGGAATCTATAGATTATAGATCCCTTCTGCTTTGAGTAAAAAGTAACTTTTCCCCCACTTCAAGTTACTGGTTTTTTTGTTGTCCAAGTCTTGCTTACACCACCAGCCAGTTTTAAGTCTGCAGGTTTAAGGTCTTGCCAGCATCAGGCTTGAAAGAAAAAGCATTTAAATCTGAACACTTCAGTGACCAGACTGTGCTGGTTGCTTGTACATGAGCTTTTATTTGGACTGTTCAGTTGTGACCATTGCAAACCGAGGATGGGGTGTTTTGTGTCCTGAAATGGTGATCACTGGAACACTACAGCAAGTCAGTCTCTACTGAAATGC
The DNA here is from genome assembly GCA_035041135.1 of Platyrinchus mystaceus. Taxonomy (NCBI): domain Eukaryota; kingdom Metazoa; phylum Chordata; class Aves; order Passeriformes; family Tyrannidae; genus Platyrinchus; species Platyrinchus mystaceus. Next base: position 4,098,170 of record JAWWLV010000040.1, read on the forward strand.
CTGTAGTGAGAGTGGTGCCATATTATCACCTTTGAATTTGCAATCCGTGCCAGATTAAGTAAACTGATGTCTGGTGGCACTGAGAAAAGTGACCTTGGGCAGTTCTGCAACTACAGAGTGATATGTTGCAAATGACAAAGTTTACTGGTGGCCACGTTAACTCCTGCTGGCCAGAAACAGTGTTAAACCAAGAAAGTAATTTGTCTTAAGTAATTAGAGTGTTATTTAAAATAGAGCACTGAGCTGTGGTCCTTGGCTAATGCCTAACAATGTTTTGACTAGAATCTAAAGGCTTAAATTAACTGTTCTAGGTTCAGAATAGAGGAGGATTCTTTGTGTGTAAGATTTTACCTGTCATAAGTACATCTCTTCAGCAGTTTGTGAAGGGTCACAGTACAAAACTAGAGTCTTGTGAAAGCCATCCAGTTGGAGGCAATTGCACAGCTTAACCTGTGGACAGTTCTGGAAGGGGCAGCTGTGCAACACCTTGTGGTGCTTTTCAGACTAAGGGCTGACTTTTCTCATGCAGGAGGGACGAGGTTCATCCATGTAAAGAGCTGAATGCTGTTCTGAATATACACAAAAAAAGAAATTGTGCCTTTTCTTGACCTCTTCCTGCTTTTTTCTCTATTAGTGATCATGAAAGGTGTGTGGCTGACAGCCCTGCAGACAGAAGCTCAGCTCGTCCACAGAACAGGTGCTGTATAAACAATTGCAGTAAAAAAGAGATTTTATGTGTAAACTTGGGATGTGTCAGTCTTGCCTTCCAGGGGGGAAGTGAACAATGTGTGCTGGCTGGAAGTAGGAGGGAAAAGAAACCCTTGCTGATAAAATTAGGCGTGATGTGACACCAGATTCTTTCTGCCAATGGAAAAGGTGCAGCATGGGATTTTTATGGATGAAGAAAAACTTCATTTTGTGGTCGGTAGATAGAAGTGACACCTGAATCCCTCTGATGCTGGGACATGGGAAGAAGCCATCTCAAAAGCCTGAAATGGCTTAGGTTTGTTCCCACTTATTATTGAGGACCTGACCAGTCATATTATCTGCACACTGTTGCATTTAATACTCTACACAGTTTCTGCACTGCAGAGTTTGTAATGTGTTATTCACCAAATCACACAGGTGAAAACAAGGTGTGTTGTGCTGCCCAGCCTGTGGTTTGGTGTGCCCAGGGTGGCCCAAGAGCAGCAGCTGCAGTGACCCCGACTGAGTTTCCCAACAGCTGCAGCTTGGCCATGTTTCAAGTCTTAAAGCCCAAATCTGTTGGTGTGAAACAATGCAGAGCCCAGGGCAGCAAATTCCTGGTCTGGTCACAGGAGTGGAGAAGGATCTCTGTCTTCTCCAGAGTTTAGTCCACAAAAGGAGGACTTGGAAGGTGGTTTGAGGATGAATTGCTGTAAGAAAGCAGGAATGGAGGAATGGACTTTAGCTTTAGTTTACTAAGCTGGAGAACAAATTAAAAAATATGGTAAGAGAATGCTCTGACATCTAGATATGATTGCCAAGGTCTTCTGCAAAACAGATTAATGTCTTTTTGAAAAAGGGGAAGAAAACCCTGCTAACCTCATTGGTTTTTTGGAAACTCTTCTCTTAACAGCTTTTATTGCAGGTGTGCAAACTCAAGCAGTCCTTTCAGTGTGAAATGGGCAATACTGCAGGAAAGAAATAGAGATGAGAGATTTAAGATGGAAAAGTATCATTCATCTGCTCTCTCTTCTCTCCTAGTCTGGTAGAGAGACACCAATGAGGAACTTCCTGAAATTTTGACCTCCACATTCATGTCAGTACGTGCATCATGGCACAGCAGGGAAATGTTGGTGAGCTCCTCTCAATGCTGGATTCTCCAATTCTGGGTGTCCTGGAAGATATAACAACTGCATTCAAAGATAATCTCGTTTGTGGTACGTGTCCTTTTATGTAATTCCAGGAAGGGTTTTGTTTTTACACCAGTAAAGGTAGAATAATGTGTTTTTTCTGTCAAACCCTGTCTTTGCAAATGCAGCTTGAAAGAAACTCCTTGATACTTGGGTTTGAAGTTGCTTTAAGGATTTAAGCTTCTCTTCAGTTCATTTTGCTTTAATGGCATGGCTCCTGCAAGGTCTGTTATGTAATTGTTAAAACACTGTTAGAGGATGACTGGCTTTTCCTGGGGCACAGCCTCAAGTGGGAGCTGATGAAACTTTCTTTGTCAAGTGTATCTGGAAAGAACTTTGTGACATCCACATTATGAGAACCGGTGGGATTTTGTTAATTCCACAAAATAAACAAAGCAAAGCAAAACAAAACAAAACAGAGCCAGACTTTCTGAAAAGTGATTGCTGCTATTAAGGCATCACTTGTGCTGACAGAGCCTTTTCAGAGCTTGAGAGCTCTGCCGGTGTCCTTGTCCCTGAACTTGCTCTCCTTTATCTGCTGAAGGGAGAGAACATAAAGTTACTCCTGAACTCTTTACCTGTATTGGGTAAGGTACCCTTGCAGTTCAGCTGCCTCTAGGTTTTTAAGGTTAGACAGTAATTGTTAGTTATTAAAATAAATGGGTGCTTTCCCTGAGCCAAATGCAATTGCTCGAGTGGTTTGGAACCGGGAAATGTAGTTGAGAGGTCTCATTTTCCCAAAGGTCTGGTAAACACCGAGTACTGCTTCGTGTTATAAATTGTGTAATAGTTGTTTAAAAGTCCTGCAACGTCCCTGTAGCAAATGCTTAGATTTTAGTGTATTGAGAGTGTCCTTTCCCTCCCTTTTTCCCCAATCTGACAGACCGTGGGCCCGTGCTTGTCAACAACCTGGTGGACTATTACTTGGAAACCAATTCTCAGCAGGCACTGCATATCCTGTCCACGCTGCAAGAGCCTCATGACAAGGTAAAAACAAATCTTGTTAGGGCAGATTTTAGCCTGGTACTGAAGCAGCCTTTAAATAGCACCTCTTAGAACTCTGGGGTTCCAGGCTGGTGTAGAATTACCTTGCTGTAGAGATGTAGTATCTCTGTAGTAAGAGTAGTTAAGCTTTAAAAAAAGTTCAAAGGTCTCCATTTCTTGAGTTGCTTAAACTGACCCAATTAAGCAAAGAGCCTCTATAAAGGAAAGTTTTCTGAGGACTAATGTTGTCTCTTTGCAATGCTCCTGTTGCTTGGTCAGTCCTGGATGTGTTGGCCCAAAACAAATTGGATATTTTGAGAGCAAGTAAGCATTTTTAAATAGGTTGAGAATGGCACTACAAATTGGCTGCTGACCAGATTAGTTTTTCATTATTTACTTATAAACATTTCCAGGTGCAGTGACTTCTGGACTGACTAGTTTGCATTTGTCTACCAGCCCTCTTACAGTTATTGCTGGGGTTCATTTCCTCTTGGATCCTGTGTATTTGTAAAATGCCCACAGTTCCCATCACTGACAAGGGCAAACTGCTGAATACAGACAGATTGGTGAAAAAGAACATATAGCAATTAAATATAAATACCTTTCCTTTTTCAACCACTCTCTGCAAAACCCTTTATCAGCATCTACTGGACAAAATTAATGATTATATGGGCAAAGCTGCTACTCGTTTACCCACTCTCTCTCTGCTGGGACATGTGATAAGACGACAACCATCTTGGAAACATAAACTTTCTCAAGCACCTCTCCTACTTTCATTGCTTAAATGTCTCAAGGTAAGAACTCTCAGTGTTATCCATAAAACACCTGATGTAAACCTACATACTTGTAATGCAAGGCGTTTGATTTCTGGTTTAGTGTCAGTTAAGCCACAGTGGAATTAATGTGAGCTAAATACCCCCTGCTGACCCTGTTATTGCTGACAGGCTTGTTTCTAAAACCCACTGTCACTGTGTATCTGTGAGTTAGGAAATTTCATTAAAACTTCTCAAAAGTAAGTTAAAGAGGGCCCCTGGTGAAGTTGATGGGTGTCTTGAATGTGAACTTAATGAGAAATCCAGTAACTTCCCATTGCTGCATTCTGAAATGGTGCATGCAAGGTAGTGTGCTCTACTTGCAGCTTAGATGGGCCATGCAGTAGCTTATTCCAGAGTGAAATTACCTTGGAATTAGCAGACTTTTCCTTCTTAGCTACAGACATGCTGGATTACAAGGACATAGCTGTTTCCCCATGCTTTGTGTTGGTTTTTTTTTTCCCATCTGCAAATTTGTCAGTTATAACATTGTACAGTCCTGCAACAGCGAGTAAAAAATGGAAAGTGCTTTGAGACCTAGAGTGCATAGTCAGTAATGGAATTAAATGTGATAGTGAAGAATTCACAATAAAGTCACATTTAAATGCATGATGTAGCCAAGTGCCAGTGCTCTTCAAAACAAAAGCACCACTGATTTGTAACTGCCAAAGGAGCAGCTACAAGTGCTGTGACTGGAACTCCTGATGACTTCTGGTACCCTTTGCAGTGGGATTGAGAGAGGAGTGAAGTCAGTCAGAAAGCTGGTGGGAATAAAACAGAGCTGTGGAAGTGTTTGGGATGTGTCCAGAGGGATGAGGATGGACAGGGAATGTGCTGTGATAGTTTATGTGTGACTGAGGTAGACATACAGAGGAAGAAAAATCCCTAACACTGAATATGTCCCATCAGCCCTGGTGGCTCTGGGAGATACCAAGAGCAGCTCAGTGACACCTTACCTATGCTTGTACACCCTGTGCTTCCAAAGCACAGAAACTACCAAGGGAAATGTGCTTTAAACTGGGGAAGCAACTGGGGACTCCAGTGGGAAAGAGTTTGAACATTTTCTGTGTCCTATCCTAAAATCTGATACTGTTCCATGGAGCCAAAGGCTTTCACTGACACATCCCTTTCTCACAGTCCAGGCCAAGGCATTGTAGCATTGTTGGATTATTGCTGGGTGAAATATCCAGCAGCCAGAGCCATCAGCCAGGTCTAGAGGAAAGCTTTTGACCCCTGTATTGGTAACTGGCCAACACCCTTGAACACCCTGATCAGATGTGCAGTTCCAGGGGCTCTGAGTGCTGTGTGTTCTTAGCTCTGGGAAGGAAGGAAGGTGACACACAAGATGCTTCACATACCAGTAATTTTTTTTTTCTACTCAGCTGTGGAACTGTGGTGATGTTCCCTTTTGAACTAAGTCAAGTCTTTGTGCAGGAAAGCAGCAGAGTAGGAACAATGATCCCAAATCTTGGAGTTGTTCTGGATGAAAAAACACTCAGTAATCTTGGATCATTAAGTTGTGGTAGGGTTCAGAGGGACTGTTTCAACAGAGAACTTTTTCCATGATGATGACTCAGCCTTCACTTCATCCTTGGAAAAAAAAAAGAAGTTCAACACTTTTAACTAATGCAGGTTTTTTCCCTTCTTGCAGACTGACACAGATGTAGTAGTACTCACCACAGGTGTCCTAGTGCTAATAACCATGTTGCCAATGATTCCTCAGTCTGGCAAACAGTACCTTCATGATTTCTTTGGTATCTTTGGGCGTCTCTCAGCCTGGTGCTTGCAGAATCCAGGTGAGATTTCAACTTTGTTGCATGCAGTTGTGGTTTAGCAGAGTCCCTGTGACTTGTATGCAGTTCTTTTGTGAGGCTCTTAATGGTCTGAGATTATTTTAAGCACAGAAAATGATGTATTAAGCCCACAAGCTGTTCTGTTCTTCAATAGCATTGGGGAGTTCTTTGCTCAAAATTCAGAAGTCTCTTAGATTCTTCCATGTGGTGCTGTTACTGTGTGAAGTTTCAGTGCACCAAAATGCTACCCTGATGAGAGTGAAAAGCAGAGATTGATCTTACTGGATAGAGAAGGGAAAATCCTACCATTTGAGGCAGATAATCTGGGAATTTGAGATTCCCAGATCAAACGGGGAGGGGAAAGAATCAACATATGTAAGAGTTTATTTTAATGTGCAGCTAAATAGTCATGAAAGTGTTGGTAAAACTGGTCTTCTCATTTACAGCCTTGGCTCTGCTGAATTTGTTGAGAGGGGTCTGATATCTAACCCTGGCAGTATCTGTTTGTGTGTCTCATGGCTGAATGAACAAATGCTGTGTTAAGCACATAGAGATGCTATTTAGGGAGCAATTCTGCATTGCAAGTAGGATTGGAGCTGTAAGATGGATAGTAAGATTCAAGTCTGGACTGATTGCTTTTTGTGGATACAAGCTTTTAGTTTTTACCTTTGAGGTGAAACAAACCTTAGTTTTCCTTTTTTAATCATTCTTACAAATTCTGGCTTACTATCTAGAGGGGTTTTGGGTTTTAACTTGAATAAAAATGTGTGCTTTGAGAATGACAGGACACTGTTGTAATTAATGGTCCATATCTTAATTTTTATGTTTGCTATGAGCTGATGAATAAATGTTGCCTGTTTTCTGGGAAGACTTCACAGTTTCACTGGGGACTGTTTGTATCTCAGAAGGCTTGTCCCAGCTAACATTTCAAACTTAAAAGTTCTTTTGCTTGCATTCTTAGAAGTTTTATTCTTTCTGCCAATGTAATGAAGAAGATTTAACTACTTTTTCCAGGTCACGTGGCAGAGATTTATCTTGTCCATCTTCATGCCAGTGTTTATGCTCTCTTCCATCGTCTTTATGGAATGTATCCTTGCAATTTTGTCTCCTTTCTGCGTTCTCACTACAGTATGAAGGAAAACTTGGAGACCTTTGAAGAAGTAGTCAAGGTAAAATGCTGCTCATCTGTATGTTATCTGACACAAGGAATTCGTAGCCATATAAAGGCAGGTATTTGCCAGTTAAATACCAGAAATGTGCCAGTTTAGCTGAGGGCTGCTAAACAAAACAGATTAAAAACTGAACTGAAAACTCAGTTGGGAGCAAGATGAACGCTTGAAGCCGTGATGTGAATTAGCTTTATCTGTTAAATGCAACATTCTGAATTATTGGGATGGGTGGTTTTCTCCTCAGTTTTGTGCAGCTCAGTGCAATGCAGAGGTGCTGTGCTGATAACACATCCCTCTTCTTGCCCTTCTCCCCCAGCCAATGATGGAACATGTACGAATTCATCCAGAATTAGTGACTGGATCCAAGGACCATGAACTGGACCCACGAAGGTATATATATATGTTCACTCTGCCATTAGGAGAGGCTCTAAATGAGCAGCTTTCAGTGGGGTTGTTGCAGGGGTGCAGCAAACCCTTTTCTGTGTCAGCAGCAGTGTGTGCCCAGGGTGTTTTGCCACCCAGATTCAGAGGCACACCAGGTAAACACGTAGACTTTCTTCATCCCAGCTTACAGCTGGATGAACAAGCAAAAGCTGTTGTGAAAGGCCATTAACAGCAGTGTTGGGGTTCTAAATTCATTTTGTGTCTGGGATGGAATCTGTCTGCTACTAAACAATTGACTTTGTCTTATTTTTATGACTTAATGATCAAACATCCTCATAAAGTTCTAAGAGTTTGCTTGTAATGAATAAAGTGAATCTACCAGGACATGCTTCATTGGCTTAAGGTTTGGGTCATATTCCTTTTGGTTTGTTGAAGAATTTGGGATTTAAGTGTTTAAAATGGCTTCAGTGTGTCTTGTTTTGGTACCTAGATATTGGTTCATTTAACAGATCAGTTCTTTTAACAGGTATGTCTTAACATTATCAGCTGTATTAGATTTCTTTAGCAATAGGCTCATTTGCCTGCAGCAGCACCACTTGCTGCTTTTCTCTTGTCTCCACAGGCCCAGCCACTGAAGAGGAGAATTTGACTCTTGTTGCTGCACTGTAGTGCTCTTGCCCTGCTTTTCAGAGCCACTAGGAAATCACTGCTAACTGGGAACCCATTGAATGTCACAATGCTCAGTTTGGCAGGGGGGAGGGTGGCACCACTAAGGAGCACAAAAATTGGCACAAAACTACCAGTGGAAGCCTTCTGATTCGGTATCTTGGACATAGAATATCTTACTTTCAAAAGCAGCTCAGCCTTTAAAAGACAACCTTCTGGGCTTTCTGTTCTTTACAGTGAACTTCCATCCCCTGAAAATATTGGGCAGATCTAATCTGGCTGCTTGATGTAGTGAGGAATAGTTTTCAGGATGAAGGAGGTAGTAATATGATATAAAACCCTCAAAAACATTCCCCAAGCTTGGGAGGAAAATCACAGATCTGAAACTGGCATTGCAGACGGTGTTTGCTTAAATAATATAAGATTCCCTCACTGCTGGCATGTCTAAATTTTGCCTACCAACATCTGAGTCTAGTTGAGCTGATTTCTACAGCTGCTGAAGCTCAGGATCAACCAAGTCTTCGTGTGCTGTTCCTCCTTTCCAGAGTGCTCCATGGCAGACCTTTGTGGATCTCTGTGTCCAGGCTGTTTGTCTCCTCTTTGAGACCCCCTCTTACAAGTCATCTGGTTGCAATTTCTGTGTGGTGCCTTGTTCCAGTTTGGCTGGACTGTGCAAAGCTGGCTGGAACAAAGGAGCCATCCTGCAAGCCAATTCCTCCTATATCCAGGAACTCTTGTTTTTAACAATCATTGACTAACTTACTCTTTTGGATCCAAAAACTGTCTGCAGGTGGAAAAGACTAGAAACTCATGATGTTGTGATAGAATGTGCCAAAATCTCCCTGGACCCTGCAGAAGCCTCGTATGAAGATGGTTATTACTCTGTGTCTCGGAAACTCTGCACAAGCTTAAAACATCATCAAACTGACCCCAGTGCCAGCTCTTACATTGACACACAGAGCAGCTATGGTAAGACCTGTCTGATGGCTAATCAATACTCAGTTGCTGGAGGAAAATTGGCCCTAGAGCAAAAAAAAAAAAAATCTTACTGATTTATCCCACTTAAAGTCTGATTCTTAGGCACCAGAAAATAAACCATCGTTAAAAAGAAGAAATATATAGATACATGTTTTGTTCACAAGGTTGGTTTTCCACTGCCTCTTCCTCCCCTGCCTTCTCCATCCCAAAACAACCAAACCAACCTAAAAAATAAAACTGTAGTATGTTATACATTCAATAGATACTTTTTTAAGCTTGAAGAGAAGTCTTTTTGTTTCTAGCTTCTAGAAACAAGTCTTCTAGTCTTCTAGTTTGCTAGCTGCAAATGTCTGTGTTGAATGGATTTGAAATGCTTTGGTTAAAAGCCTTTAAGTCCTAGCCAGAAAAACCACAGGGTTGTATTTGATGTGATGGATACTTTTAAATTTTAATTAATTTTTTTTTTTAAAAACTTTCAGGGACTTCTACCCCGTACTCCACTCCTCGGCTAACACTATCACAAATGCCAGGGCAGCTACCTCAGATCCTGAGCCCACAGTCCTCGAGGCTGTCAACTGAGCCACAGCAGGTAAAGCAGAAGATGCAAGCACAGCAACCTTTCATGCTTTGCACTTTCATAGTTTCTGGTGACAGTCTTAAAAATCCGCGTTTCTGAGAAGTGCTGTGAATTGTTCAGTGCTTTGTGTACGTTTCAGATTTAATCCCCACCTGGTTTCCTGTGTGAGAACCTGGATTTGGGTGCTTCCCGTGTTCCTCTTCTGAGCTCTGATGTGTGTTTTATTGCTGTGGCACAGGTCACCATCTGGAGCCCTTCTGCAGTGTGTGGTATGACCACCCCACCCACCTCCCCTGGAGTTGTCCCATCAGAGTCATCCCAGTCTGCATCACAACCTTACAGCAAAGCTTTTGGCACCTCTGGTACGTGCTGAGTTTTGGAATTAAGCTTTCAAGGTTTATCATCATGGAAATTCTGGCTGTAAATTTTACTGTCAGCCTCTTAAATGGGAATGTCACACTGTGCCATTTGATAGGCTTGAGCTGTGCCTCCTGGGAACTCAGTACCCCCTCATTTAGAGCAGTGCTGGTGCAGACACTGAGAGGGGAAATACAAGAATTCAGTGCCAAAGTCTGAAGCAGCCTCTTGGAAACTGTGCACTTTTATATTGATAAACAGTGGAAAGAGATTTAAGTAAATGGTTGAGATAGTGTTTAAACATACAATTCTTCACATAAAATAAATCAGCTGAAAGGAGGAAGGGGGAGCCTGCTGAGAAAACTTGTGCTCCTTTTCAGCAGGGGGGAAAGGAACACCTTTGGGAACACCAGCCACATCTCCTCCTCCACCCTGCACTTCAGATGACTTTGTGCATGTTTCACTCCCTTCAGCTGCTGCCACGCCTCCTAAAAAGGTATTACAAAATTCTTCTGCCAAACTAATCTGGTTTTTTTTCATTGACTTGCCTTACATGCAGTGACCATAACTGAGAAAGAAAAATCAGAGTGACTGGTTTATAAAAAAATGCTGCATTTCATTGCAAAAACTCATTTTCTTCTAAGTTTAGACAACTATTGCCACTTCCAGTTGCACAGTTTTCAGACTTCTTACATGGGTTTGCTGTTTAAGCCATCTGTTTGCAGTAAATGTCTTTCTGTGAAACTGTCCAAGAGGTTTATTTCCAACAATACCTAATGCAAATCATGTATTTCGGGTTTGTTTTGTTTTTCAGGAGGACAAACCAGATCCTGGGAGGCCTTTACTGTACCGACAGCAAAATGTCATAAACAGCGATAAATCATTGGGTAAACTCCATTTTCTTCTCCCTGTTACTTGCTATAAACAAATCCAGTTTTTATTGACACATGTTCCAATTCCCAAACACTTTTCCACAGGGTTTTTTTTTTCCCCCCTCTGAGTTCTTTGTAGTTCCAGGATCCTGCCTTAACTGTGATTCAACTTAAAACCTTGTGGAGCTTTTGATTTCATTTTCACCATTCACGTTCAGGAAATAGATTGCAGGGGTTTTTTTGCCTGGCTCTCTGTTTAAATATACAGATCTACACTGAAGGCTGAAAAAAGATATTTATTTTTTATAAAAGCTGATTCTTTGAGGATGAATTTTTTTTAATTAGAAGCAGCAAGCTGTATATGAAGTCTTAGTTCAGCAAGTTTTATGTCACATGTCTGGATCAAACTGCAAAGGGTAGATATGATGCTCCCTTTTAAAGGCTTTTGGAAAAACTTTGTTTCCTGTCTATAATTATATTGCTGTACTTGAACCTTTTTTTAAAGTCCTGTGGAATATTGAAATCAGCAGTGGATGGTTGAGGAACTCAACTTTTAATAGGTAAATCTAGATTCCATTTTCCATTTGCTGTCATCTACATCTGTGACAGCTGTAGGAAGGGATTTTGGCACTGTATTTGAGACTTCTGTGCTGTGAATCTTTACTGCCTTCAAAGTGGAGATGACAGTGAAATTTAAAGCTGGTTTTCCTTGGTGTAGTTGTGTAGGAACACTGGAATCTGAACTTTCTGAATTCCAAGTGAAGAACAGGCAAGGTTTTTCCCTGGGCTCCTGATCTGTGACTGAGCTGAGTGGGAGGTTTCTGTCCTCTCTGCTCTGGTGTGTATCCCCCTGGCAGCTCTCTCAGGGTTTTGATCAGTAGCCACATGTTGGCAAGTTTGTATTACATCAGATTGCTAAACTTCCTTTATTCAGGCAGGTGCTGTGTCCTTGTGGAGCCAGAGCAGAAGCTGAAGGGAGGTTATTGCCAAGGTGGAAGTACAGCCACGCTGCACATGAGCCACCTTTTTTATTTGAGTTACCTAATGGGTTAAATTGCAAACAGCACATCCTTACAGAGGTTGTGCAATAGCAAATGTTAAGTTTATTACAAGATTACATTTTGGGATCAGGACTGACCTGTGACTGATCCACCTGGATTTCAAATGGAATGGAGCAGCAGTCAGGTAACTTCCTCCTTTGAGGAAGCATCTGAAGGAGGGACAAGCTTATCCTAGGGACATTGCAGCAGTAGAAGACTTGTGTTTTGTGCTGTGCTAAGGCTGGAGAAAACAGCACCTGAACAACTAACTTTTTTGTTTTCCTTTCCTTTTTTTTTTTCAGACATACCCAGTAGTAAAAGTTCAGTAACCTTAAGTGATCTTGCAGAGTTTTTGGGCGGTTTGTCGTTTGAAGACAGTGCTGAAAAGGACAGAGAGGAAGGTAATGCCTGTCACCCTTACCCTTATCTGGGCTAAGGAAATGTCTGTAATGCTGAAATACAGGGTGCATAATGGTGCTCCCCCCTCTCCTCAGATGCAATATCTAAAGAGATCTCGGAGATCACGACCGATGCTGAACACATGGTGCCTAGAGGAGGGTTTGACTCCCCGTTTTACCGCACAAATGAAAGTCTGTCAGGCTCTCAGAAGAAAACCCACTCAGCCGTCTCCAGTGTGCAGGGACACAGCCAGACCTCTGAGCCTTTAACGTCCCTGGACAAGCCTGGGCCTGAGAATGCACGGGAAACACCCAAACAAACGTTTACTCCCATAGACAAGCCCTGTGGAGGCTCTGGGGAAAGCCCTGCTGGGAACAGGGAAGGAACCTCTGGGGAGACGAATATCCTCACTCCCAGCCCGTGCAAAGTACCAGCACAAAGGAGGGTGGTGTTTGGGAGTGGGCAGCCTCCCCTCTATGAGCACCTCTTCGAGGTTGCATTACCAAAGACTGCCTACCTCTTTGTTGGCAAGAAGACTGAGGAGCTGCTAAAGAAAGCCAAGGGAACCCAGGAGGATGACTGTATGTCCTCGACTTCTCCCGTGGAAGTGCTGGACAGACTGATTCAGCAAGGAGCAGATGCACACACTAAGGAGCTGAACAAGTAGGTGACTGAAAAGATTACTTGACAAACTTTCTTGTTACTCCTTTTTGTACTGGCTTAATCTTAATAGCTGTGCCTGAAAAGCAGCTGCACAGTTCCTCCTTATTTTTTTCATACCAGCTGACCTTAATTGTGCTTCTGCTAGGCTGTAAGCTCTTTTGAGGTGCACAGTCTGTTTTCAAGTGACTTGCAGGGTGTTTTTATATTTAAACTTAATGCTGCATTTTCATTTTTCAGACTGTCTCTGCCAAGCAAATCTGCTGACTGGACTCACTTTGGAGGTGAGGAAATTTCTCATGTGTTTTGGCAGTGTGTTCCTCTATTATTAGACTTGCTTAAACAATGACCTGCATACCTGGGTTTTTTATAACTAATGCTGCAAAAAGTTGGTGCCCTCCATTAAGTCATGGTTTATCTGCTTAGCAGATAGGTAGCTGTGTTCCAGTGAGATGAGCTGCTATTTTTCATCTTTGGAAAGTGCAAACTGCCCTCCCCACAATTCTAGACACTTCTGCTTTTGACCTTTTCAGACCTGCTGGGCTACAGAGTGATGCTGATCATCCAACACATCCTTCCACCTCCTCACTAACAGTTGAATCTAAAACTGATGATTGTTTTTCTTGCTGCTTCACTTGCGTGTCTTTCACAATTTTGTGCTCTTAGCCTTCTGTGGTGATGGTGAGCTTGGCTTTTTTCCCTTAATAAGAGGAGGAATCCATTTGAAACACACACACTTGTTGCTTTGGGAAAAACGTTTACAGTTTGAAGTTTGTGTCAGAGGTCGGATAGAGCAGATGGATTTTTAAATCTAATTTTTCACTTCAGAAAACACTTCCCATGTGTGGCACAGGGCCAGTGCAGTTCAGTAAGCTCTTCTGTGTCCCAATCCAGGTTCTCCCCCTTCAGATGAGATTCACACCCTGCGGAACCAACTGCTTTTGCTGCACAACCAGCTGCTGTACGAGCGCTTCAAGAGGCAGCAACACGCCCTGCGGAACCGCCGGCTCCTGAGGAAGGTCATCAAAGCCACAGCTCTGGAGGAGCACAACGCTGCCATGGTGAGCAGGGACCCAGCTCTAGCACTGATGGAAACACACTGGTGCTTAACAAGTGTCAATTGGTCTGGCCAGTGTGCCACTCAGTTAAAAAAGAAGCCTCATTTCTCACCTGGCTGAAGTCAGTGTTTGTGGAATGACTCCTGCGGGCAGTAGTTTCTAGTTGACTTCAGGCAGCTGGATCAGTGGCTCCCTTCATGCTTGACCCCTGCCAGCATTTACCTATGGATAATGTTAAAGGCTTCCCTGGTAGTGGAGCAGTTGTTCAATGCCTGGCTAGACACCTCATTGCATATTAAAAAAGTATTGTCCTTTTGCTCCCCAGTTGAGGAATAATAGCAAAACCTGAAAACTCCAGTGTTCTTTTCCAGAGGTGTTCACTATGTTACAATTTGAAGTTACAGGTGCATTGAAGGATGTCTTATTACAGATTTAGGTGTGTTTCATTCTGTATTTTCATACTGTAGCTAATTCCATCAACAGTGTCACCTTCTGGTGATTCACTACAAGAGCCAAAAATAGACCTCCAAATAGGTTTTGGAAGATGAACTGTTGTTTCAGCTGTGAAACACAAGGCCCTGCTGAAAGTATGAGGGGCAGTGGAAAAATATGTCACTGCTCCTTGTGCCTTTGGATGTGGCTGTGAGTTTTCAGCCTGTCCACTCTTAATTGCCATTTCATCTCCTTTTCAGCCAAAAACAAACCAAACCCCAAAAGCCTTAACAACATGCTCTATATGAAGTGTTCTGTGTGTGGAAAAGTTGTTTGCCTGCCCTGCTGGTAACGGACAGCTTTGCTTGGCTGGGGCTTTAGGACAGGTGTCCTAACTCATAAGCAGGTGCTTTGTCTGATGCTTCATGTGGGATTCTTAACAGAAAGATCAGCTGAAACTACAGGAAAAGGAAATCCAGGCCTTGAAACTGAGTCTGCAGAAAGAACAGGCAAGGTACCACCAGTTTCAGGAGGAACATGATAATATAGTGGCTCAGCTTCACAGCCAGATCAGACAGCTGCAGCACGACCGGGAGGAATTCTACAACCAGAGCCAGGAATTGCAGGTATGAAGCATGAACAAAATTGTTGTCTACTTACTGCTTTTAAAAATAACCTTCTTAATAACAAGGCATGAAATATCTGAGAGAAAGCTGCACATTTCTGTTAGAGATGTATTCTTAATTCACAGTGAGGCAATGCATAATTGGAAGTGCTTAGCTTAGTCATCGTGCTTTTATTGTTGTTTTGTCCTGTCTTTAGTTTGGAAATAGGAAAAGGCAGTGTCTTGCTGGTTTGGGGGCTTTCAGAAGGGCTCAGTATAACTTGATTTCCAGTGCTGGGGGTTACAGCTTTCCAGCCCTGTGCCCTTGCTGTCCTTGGTGAAGTTTCAGAACCCTGAGTGAATTTTTTGTCACTTGAACAGACCAAGCTGGAAGACTGCAGGAACATGATAGCAGATCTGAGGTTAGAATTGAAGAAGGCCAACAACAAGGTGTGTCACACTGAATTGCTGCTTAGCCAGGTTTCTCAAAAGGTAAGAAAAGTCAGTGTTCCCAGGGTCCCTTTGTGTCTTTCTGGTTTTGTCTCATGATTTTCATCAGGTGCTTTTTCTTCCTTGTTCTGAAAGAAGCCTGTGCTTAGTTCTTTAGAGTCTGATATTAATTGCACAAAAACAACACAGAAAAATGTATTTTGGTGAAGAAACTCTGAACTCAGTTCAAGGGCTTCTGAGTCTTCTCATTTTGGCTGCTTTTTCCACAGCAGGAGTTTGCAGGTTGAGCATTATGAACTTGTATTAAATCTTGCCATTTTAGCGATCTTGTTTATGTCAGAAGTGGAATGAAAATTAAAATTTCTTTAGGAAAACTAATTTATTTAACACTGTTTACAATGCTCAGTCTTTGTCTCCCTCCTTTGTAAAAATCCCCTGTGAACACAGTGCCTGTCAGCTGTGACTCTCCTGCTGAACCATCCATCCCAATGTTGGATCCTGTTCCCTTTCTCTTTCCAGCTTTCCAACAGCGAGTCAGTGCAACAGCAGATGGAGTTCTTGAACAGGCAGCTGCTGGTTCTTGGGGAGGTCAACGAGCTGTACCTGGAGCAGCTGCAGCACAAGCACACAGACACTACAAAGGTATTGCAGAGCTGCAGGGGAGGATTTTTGGGGAGGCTTCACTTGAGGGCATCACCCAGCATTTCCCAGCCTTGGGTTCAGAAGGAAATGCCTCATAACTTAACAGATAACTTTGTCCTGAAATTGATTTTCAGGGGTTTGATTTTATATTTGATCTTTTCGGATATTTGTGTGCACTGTAGGTTTAAGGAATATCCTCAGTGCCCCTTCTGAAAGCTAAAAAGGGGTGGTTGGGGTCCACCTGAAGTCAGTTTTAACTACTTGATATAAATTCTTAGCAATTTATTTTTTTTTTCAAAGAACAAAATTTTTCTGTGCATGTAATATGATTGACAGCAGATTGTTGGTAAAGTAATGTAGGGCAATAGGGCCAGAATTTGGAGAAAGATCTTAACCGGGATTTTACTGGTTTTCGTGAGGTGCTGCTTTAAAACAAACATCTTAATCTTCTCACCCACTCATTTTCCTATTAAAAGTTAGTAGTAGCTTCACTAAAATTTCCGTGGTTCATATGGTTTTACTTCCTGACTTCAAAGAAGCCTTTTTTTAATTAGAAGCAAGTAAATTACACAACAATATAACTGTTTCTGCGTGAGAGAAAGTAATTAAAGAAGGTGAATAATAAGCCAAAAAAAGGCTTTTACTGCTGTTTAATGAATGTCATGTTGCAAAAATGGATTTAAAATGGAGTTTGTCTATTCTAATCCAGTGCAGAACTGGCAAGTTTGCTTTGATGAAAAGAGCTTTTCACAAGGAACATTGATGTGCTAATAAATTCCAGTGATGTGTAGTTATTTTAATAGTGTACATCCTCAGCATAGCCAGTTTTCTATATCTGTTTTTAGAAATGCTGCTTTTATTCTATCCTCCTTTAAAATGTGCCTATTTATAACATCAGAAACATGTCTGAACACCAGTAAAAATAACACACTATCAAATTATGCTTTAACATTGTGCTGTTTGCTTCGAGGAGGTTGAAATGTTGCACGCTGCCTTTCGGAAAGAACTGGAGAAAGCAAAGTTGTGTGTTCAACAGCAAAGCCAAAGGCTTGATGCTTCCCAGAAGAGGATAGCTGAACTGGAATCTCAGCTGGCAAAAAAGGACCACCTCTTCCTGGAGCAAAAGAAGTACCTGGAAGATGTCAAAATCCAAGCAAGGTAGGGGCTTCCTATGTAACATTTGAGCTGTGCTTTCTCATATTCATTATCATCATTGAGGCAGACTCTGGAGACATTGGACATTTTGGTTTCTTTTTTCTGTTCAGAGGTCAGCTGCAAGCAGTAGAAAGTAGGTACAAGGCCCAGAAAAGAATCACACAGGCATTTGAGCTTGAGATCTTGGATCTGTTTGGCCGTCTGGAGAAGAACAGCTTACTGAAAAAACTTGAAGATGATAAAACAGAAGCAGCTGAAGCAGCAGAAGAAAGGTAAGGGTGGTTATGTAAAATAGGCAGGACTCATGACAGTTGGTATCCTTGTGGAATTCCTAGCACTTGGATGCATCACCTCAAAATATTTGTGTTGTTCCATCTTTTCGAGATTGAATCTGTCTCAGGACTCTGCCCAGGTTACAGGGAGTCCTTGACAACACTTGGAAGTGCTGATGAAGTACTTCTCAGATAGCTGAACTGTTACTCAAATTTGAGGAAAACCTCACTTTAATCTACAGATTGTTCTGCTGTTGTTCAGTGTTTGGTTTATATCTGTCTGCCTAAAGCATCTGGGCACTGCTGTACTTCCCTTCAGATTGTGCCTTTTTTCCTACACCAAACTCTGCCACAGCACCAGGGTAATCCCTTTCACTGCCAGCTTGTGGTGATCACTGTGCTTGGGTTAGGTAAAGGGAAGATCTCCAGTCCAAGGAAGATGTCCAGATCTCTTCTTTGGTGTAAGAGATCAGGATCCAGTTGCATTCTGCTGTGGGATTATTGTTTTGGACTTAGAGCATTGCATGTTGCAAAGCTGAGTGTGTGACACTTCTGGTTACCCTGTGTCACTCCTGCTTTTGCCACAGAACTATGAAAGGAAACCTGTTGAAGTACATATTCAGTAGCAGAAATGGAAGGTAATCAAAGTAACCTGCCTTGGCCAGCGTTTCCCTCTCCACTGTTTAGTTGCTACGATTTCCTTGACACTGTATCCTCTCCTTCCCAAACAGGGTGGATTGTGCTAATGAAGATACAGTGGCAGGAAACAGCGAAGAAACCATTGGTAGGAATGGAGAGACCAAACCTCCCAGCACTCGAGGCAGCAGTAGCAGTAAGGGTGGCAGCAGCAGCGAGCTCTCCACCCCAGAGAAACCCCAGAACCAGAGGCTGAGCAGTCGCTGGGAGACATCCGTGTTGCTGGAGCCCTCGTCCACTGTCCCTCTGACTGTAGGTTCACTCCCCAGCTCCAAGAGCTTCCTCGGAATGAAGGCACGAGAATTATTTCGCAACAAGAGCGAGAGCCAGTGTGATGAGGAGGGTGTGACCATCAACAGGCTGTCTGATGCTCTAAAGACTGAACTGTGTAAAGATCCAAGCATGGAGTCGAAGGCCCCTCCGAGCCCCGATAACCTCAGCCTCTCGCCCAAGCTCCAGGAAAGCAGTGTTGGACAGCTTCATATCATGGACTACAATGAAACTCATCATGACCACAGTTAAAGAGGAAGATAGTCAATCAGTGTTATTTTCATATTCTTGGCATAGAACAGGAGGCGTGAGTGCAAGTTTAACTAAAAGCTTTTATGTTTCTTTGGTCTGAGCAGTGGCTCGTGCAGCGGAGCAGGATCGATGGCCAGGAACGGAAGGAGGCTGCTGAACGAATGCAAAGTGGATTTTTGGGTCTGGAATTGAAATTCCCAGCCTAACTCTTGCTTCTTTCTCCAATTCAGTCCTTAGCAGCGTGTACTAATTTGAAGGGACAACTGGTAGCATTTGCAAGTATTTTTGCCCTTTCTCCCTGTCCCCAGTTGAGTGGCTGCGTTGATGAACTTGAGTGCAATATGAGGCCAAATTAACATTTGTGAGTCTACTCTGAATGCTTTGTATTTCCTTGCAAGCTTCCAATTTAGAGCAGTTGGTTGTGCTGCCTGTCCAGGTAACTTCAGTTCCTTTCATCCTGGAAAGAAGCAGCACTAGAATTTCCAGTGCATTCATCTGAGGGTCTCTGTTTTGCCTGTCCATTGTCCCACATCCCTCAGTCTTCATTAAGTTGGAGTCTGATTGAATACCCAAATGTTTAAAGATACTGTACCTCTGCAAAATGATTCATTCTCCCTCATTCATGATCATTGTTTATATTGTCCTTAACATTTCCTGGAACATTACATTTGAACAGACAAAAAGGAACTGGAGCTTGTGATGCAGAAGAGACCGTAAACGCTGAAGACTTGTTAAAACACTACCTTCTGATCCTCTTGGTATTTTAAGTGTTTGCCTGACAGACTGTTACTGACCTCAGACTGGTTCATATGGGAAAGCAATTGGGGTGGGAGAAGAGGGAAAAGGAAGCTTTACTCAAGTAGGGAGAGCATGCAGAACCTGGATGTAGAATTGCAAGCTTATGAAGATCTGCAGAGGAGGATTTGTTTCTCTAATCAGGGAAATGTGCTGCCAGAGCCTCCTTCACAGTTCTGCTCTTTGTTCCTGGTCTGAGCAAGACCACCGTGGTTTGAGTCCAAGCAATTGGCTTCATTCTTCCTGGGAATACATTCAGAATATGATTTCCTTTGAGTGTTCTTCTGCTCAGACTGCAGTCAGTAATGTCAGTTTGGCTCTAGGTCTCCCCTCTTCACCCTCATCCTGCTTCCTTAGAAGGCAGGGCTGAGGAGGAATCCTGCTCAAACTGGGAATCAGAATCCTGGCGTGAAGCTTTTCGGTGTTAATCAAGTCAATGATGAGCCTTCTGTGCAGGAGGATTTTGGGATCAGGGCTTGTCAGTGGTCAGATTCAGTCTCCTTTATGACAGAGCAGAGCCTGCTGTTAGGAAGGCAGAGTGCTTGTTCTGAATGTTGGATGTGTCTGGGGCCGGGTGTGTTCGGACACGTCGGGCTGCACCGTTACCCTCACACGTGGCCTCTCCTCAGAAACAGTCTGTGGGTGGCAGCTGCTGTTCAAGAATTGCCTCACATAGAAATCAAGTCCAAGAACACTTGCATTTGTAGTTCAAATCCCTTCTTAACCCTGATAGGAACGAGGCTGTCAAAGCAGCTGGCACTGTGCTGGCTTGCTCCTGACAGGACTTCCCCCCCTATTTTCCGCTTCTTCCGTAACACCCAAGGTCAAAATACATTTCTGCCTGTCCTAAATTATTTTCCATGTCCTTTGGGTTGGTCAGTTGGAGCCCTGAGAGTAGAGGTTGAACTTCAGTGGTTGTGTCCAAGCTTGACTCTGCATGGAATAGAGAGTAGAGAGTTGGTTGTAAGTGACAGACTGGTTTTGTCGACATGTCTTTAGGCTTTCTCAGACTTAGTGGTAGCAAATGTGGTAGCGTGTGTTTCGGGAAGATTTGGAGCTTTCCTGCCCCTTTCCCCACCGGATCCCAGCCCCAGGAAGGAACGGTTTGCACATTGCCCTGGTGGGCTGGGATGCTGGACAAGCTCATTCCCCATCCTGCCCTGCCCAGCCCGGGGGTGTATCCGGCGGTCCGAGGAGAGGTGGGTTTTGTGTCGGTTACAAAAACGCCCTGGCAGTGACTCAAGCTCATTGATAAGGTGGCTTTATTCTTCTTTTAAACAGGATTTTAGCACCAGGATAGTAATGGAAACCACTTTTCGGTTTGTTTATGGACCACAAAGATTATGGAGGAACAAAAATTTTTGCAATTGTTTCTTTTTTTTTTCTTTTTTTCTTTTTTTTTTTGTAAGTCTAAAAATCGTGGATCTGCTGTATGTAGTTAACTTGCAGTTTGTTTGAAGGGGTCCCATCAGTGAAGTGGAAACAGATTTTTTTAACTGACTGCTTTTAGTTAAATCTAAAATTGCTGTCTTTGTCAAGTTAATCTGTTCCCTGCCTCGCTCTTTGTAAGCATGTTAAACAATCCACATTAAATGCCATAAATATGAAAAATGAGGAAATGGTACAATCGTAAGCTAAAGAGAACTTAAACCAAAAGGAGGTTTTGCTGTCCTTATTAGAATGTTCTAAAATGTCAAGGCAGTTGCTTGTGTTTAACTGTGAACAAATAAAATGTATTGTTTTGCACTACTCTGTGTTAAATTCCCTGCAAGCCGACCTTTCTGGGACCAAAACATGGAGTTCAGTGTCCAGACATCTTCCCAGTTGTGACAGTCCAGAGCAGGTCAGTGCTGCTGCTCCTTTACACAGGATTCATCATTAGAAACTCGTCTTTCTGCATGGAGCCAAAGCCTTTTTAATTCTGTGGCAAACAAACTCACCAACAACGTGCCAGTCTAATCCATAAATGAACTGCAGACGGTTGAGTGCTGCAGATCTGCCTGGGAGCTTTCTGCCTTCCTGCAGGCCAGAGACTGCACAGTGATTAGAGAAATTAATAGCTGGAAATGTCAAAGCCTTGTTTGCAAAGCTGGGCCTGCTGTTGGAAGCTGGCTCTGTCCCTAGCTGTGCAAGGACACTTCCTCGGACCAAGGGGAATTTTGGGACCATTTTGCTGGTAGGTTAAGGTTGTTTTCTTGTTTTGTTTTCGTTAATTTGGATAGTTCTTAAATATGTGGACACACTTTAGTAACAGTGCATATGGAGAATTTTATATAGAAGTTACCATAACCATTAACTTGGAGTTAAGTGATACAGAAGGTTATTTTATGCCCCCAGCACTGGGATGAGTTCTACAGCGTGGGGTAAGTGAAATGAAACACACAACGTGAATTTTACTTGCACTTTCCTTACTTTAAGTCCATTTTGTGTATCCCTTAGTAATCCTGGCATTGCAAAGCTGCATTTGCCAGTGTAAAAAATAATAATAAAAAAAATTAAAATTACCCACAGGAGTACATTCAGTAGGGTACAAAAAGAGAAGAATAAAGTACCTTCCTCACTAATGCCAAGTAGTACCTTTAGTAGTTTATAGCATAGCTAATAAAACACCCAGGAGACATTAGGGAAGGAAATACTTCACATTCAGGAAGTTTAATTATCCTTGCTGATTGATCCTGATTTATTGGAACCACTTTAGCTGTTGGCACAATGGTGGGTTTTAAAAGTGGTTATGAAATAGTTTGTGGAATCACAGGAGCTGAGTGAGTTTGCTCATACACAGGAGCTTTGCAAATGAAGCTGAGAGAGTGTTCACATGGGCTTTACTTTTCAAACAAGACTTTATTCTAAACAATGTTGACTGATGGTTGTTGTGATTTTGGTGTCTGTGAGCTTTACTTGGCTAAACCCTTTTTTTTTTTCCTAAAGGCCTCTTCCCTCCAAGTGCTCCCTCCAGTTTTGGACTCTGCTCTTTGCTGTCTGCCAGATGCTATTCCTGGTTTCTCCGAAGCCGCCTGTGCTTGGTGCTCAGCTGACTGAGCTGGTGCTGCCCCGAGGGAATTCAGAGCTCCCAGGAAAACAGCTCTCCTGCCTGGGGGGTGTTTATGATGTGGGAGCTGACAGAGCAGGGTGCTGGTGACAGGGAACAGCCGATGGCTCTTCTGAAATTACAGCTCCCTGTGACGGGAGCGGCGGCCCCGCAGTGCCCTGCCCGGCTGGGGACACCCGGGAATGCTGCAGCCAAGGGCTACATACCTGCAACCGGTGGTCAGAAGCCCCCGTGGGTTCAGGATTAGGGGGAGACAGGAGTGTTGGAACTGTTTAAAAATGGGGCAGTGATGTGAGGCGGCCGCTAGAGGCCCTGCCAAGCCCATCCCTTCATCCTGCATCGGCTCCGGTGACATCGTTGGGATGCTGTTTCCTCTCTCCCTTGCATCGACCCTCCTCCTTTCCCCAAGAGCCCAACACCATTCCCAACACTTGATCTGAGCTCCTCGAGGTCTGAGCTCTACCCCGTCCTCCCAACGTGTGGAACCAGATATTTAATTTGTAATGTTTTTTAATGTTTTGTCACAGAATGGTTTGGGCTGGAAGGGACCTTTGCAGGCCACCCAGTCCGACCCCCCTGCAGGGAGCAGGGACTTCTCCCACTAAACCAGGTTGCTCAGGTAGACAAAAGCCTGGTTTGACCCCGAGCTGAATCAGGGGGAGCACAGAGGTAATTCATAGCCTACAGGTGCCAGGATTCTGTTGAGATCATCTATTACCAGCCCACATCTCTATTTCAGTCTATGAACAAAAAAAGTGGAATTTTTTTTCCTGGACTAACTGACAGATCTGTAGGAAAGTCAGTCTGGTGCCCTGCCTGGTTTCTCAGTGTGTATCTTGCAATTTTCTGCTCACAGAGGCTAAAGTAAAACTTTATTGCACTTTTGTGTTTGGCATTTACATCCTGTTTATGTAAATTCTTCAAACAGCTTGATTTGTAGTAGAGAAAAACAATTCTTGCTGTATCTTTTTGTCTTTTGAAGTGTCCATCCACTCTGGAAGAGGAGAACTTGTATGGAAATTAAGTAATTTGTCTAGATGTTTTTGTGAGACTTAACTTTGCAGTCTTCCAACAGATTCTGGTCTTGTCATTATCAAACCTCAGACTGCAAGTTTTATGCACTCATTTTTCTGCTTGGGTCTTAAAATTTTGGCTGTGTGACACTGACTGAAAGGATAAGGCCAGGCTAGAAATTATTATAAAGATTTGGGAGCTGTTTCTTGCATGTATCACCTTATTATGTGTGTATGAATCTTATTATGAAGATTTGGGAGCTGTTTCTTGTGTGTATCACTTTGGTCAAGTGCAAAATAACAGCTGCACTGGGGTTTGAGCAGCAGTGGTAGGCTGGGTTTGGTAAGACTGCTCTGCCCAGCAATTTGTGCTGTGCTCAAAGTGACCTACAAACTGGAGGATAATTTTGGTCTCATCAGAGCCTGTGTGTTCAAATTTAAACGATAGGACAGGGCCAGGAAGGTCGGAAACAAGATCTGGCAGTAGCATCTCTCGTGTCCCTGACACTTGTCAGCGTTCAGTCCACATAGCTTGGGCTTGTTCTGAAAAACTTGCCAAGGCAGCAACTGTCACTGGACACTTGTCTGCAACATGAAACACAACAGGGCAGCTGCAGCAACTGGGATTTTTCAGCCTGAAGCTGCCTCAGCACCAGGGCTCTCAAGTGCAGCCGGAGAGGTGACGGTGACGTCCCACTGGCCGTGGGCCCAGGAGCGCCCGGGAGTCTCTTTGTGACCCTTCGTTACCATGTGGAGCCACCAAGGGTCAGTTCAGTTGGATCATGTCTCCCTAAAAATAGGCTTCTACTCCAGAGGGGATGGGTGCACTGCAGTACCAGTGGATGGGGATAGGAAAACAGTGCAAAAGAAAGTGGGGTTATGTGAGGAATAAAAATGCTGCTGGAAATACTTCCCATTTCCCTTGAGCTCTCATTCCTCCCTACGCTCCCTCCTCTGTATTAATTCTCCCTTCTTTTTTAGCTGCTTGTTGCCAGAGACTGGTCATCTTGAGGCAGAAGCTCTCTTATAATTTTAGCAAACTGAGCCAGGTATGCAAAGGGAAATTGTTTATTCAGGAGTGTCTTCCAGCAGGAAGCAAAGAGCAAGAGGTAATTTGCCTGCGGGAGGGGAAAAGAGCAGTGAGATACAGGGCAGACACTGCACCACTGAGATCTTCAGTTTGTAGTTAACAGTGCTTGATTAAAAGCACCTTAAAAACCTCTATGAGCTCCAGAGAATGGGGCTCTGCTGACCCTCCCAGAGCAGGCTGGAATGAGAGATGCTTCCAGCACTGGGAGAAACTGTGCTAGAGTTGCCAAGGGCTGGTATGAAAGCTGGTATGAAAACATATTTCACATGTTTTAATGAACTGAGCCTCCTGACATCCTTGAGAGCCAGACAAGCTGGATTCTCATCTTGAAAAAGGGAAAGCACAGGCAGTTAAACTTGCAATTCGAAAAGGAACCATCTGAACATGGCCACAGCTTTCACCCTCTCTGCTCCCACCAGATTCCCACAAATCCCATGGGCTGGAAATGACTTTTAGTTTAGCAGAGGCCTGAGGAACACGGTGTTTTGTTCAAGTTTGGATATCATCAGTACACACAAAGTAAGGGCAAAACGAACTCTGCTCTCCTCTGCATCTGTGGCTCTGATAGCAAAGGAGTCAAACAGGTCAAGGGGAGACGTTCTGTGGTGCAGAACCTGCAGGAAAGCTGCAGCAGAGCACAGCTGGAGCACACTGACCTCTGTGGCCAGAGGCATGTACAGGAGACACATCAGTGTCCTGTACACATGGACCCTGTGGTCTAGGTAACCAAACTTTTTCAGTGAGGGTGAGGGAACTTTTGGGACAAGTCTAAATTTCCAAGACATGTCTGAATCCATAATAACAGGCCTTTGCTGCTCTGGGTCATGTCCTTCAGACACGCAGGTTCTTCACCCCGCTGGCTGTGGCGAGTGAGGGGATGTTCCTCAGAAAGTGTAAAATCCCATTTCAAGTAGCTTGTCCAAGATTCCTGTCTGAGGGATTACAACCTGATGACTCTTGACTATTCCCTGCTCCCACTGCAGTGCTGGTCCCAGGGACCAGCTGTGGCTACAGCTACTTCTGTCAGGATACAACTCTGACGAGGAGAGTGGAAATATCAGCAAGGGAGAGAGTGTGTGTCTGTCCCAGGCTGGCTGGCAGAGCAGCTCTTCAGGAAGTGGACTCAGGGCAGATCTCTAGTGTGCATTTGACTGTCTTTAATCAGCCAGCTGATTAAAGGTGGTAAGCAGAAGGTGTGATCCTTTAAAAGGGGTGTTTGCCCGGTGGCCTCCAGGGAGCTTTTTGTTTCGGACGTTGATTTTCAAGCAGGTACTTCTGGAAATCCTTTTCCTGCAATTGCACAGTATTTTTGTTACTAATGGAGGTGTGAGCTGCCAAGTGCACAGAAGATGGTTTTTGGGAAGTGGGTGCCTTCTTCTTGGAGATGGCACGTCCCTGACTCACTTGGTGCAGCAGGTGCCTTTTAGTGTAGGTTACCCACTCCTTCAGGTGGTCTATGACGATGGGGATGAGGCTCACCACACCTCCATAAGTCTTTCTTGCTTCTTCAAAGCTCAGGTAATTCACAACACCGTGGGGGTACCTGTGGGATAGAAGGAAACAATTGGCAGAGGAACCCTGAGAGACCACAGATCCCCCCCCGAGATCCCCCTGGGAAGAGCAGGATTGCACAGCCAGCCATTTCCCAAAACCAGAAAGGCATGGATGGAATTGCATGTTGAGGAATGAGTCCTGCCAAACACACCACCCTGGCTGCTGGGATGGATCTGGAAGACTTTGAGAGAATGGACAGACACTTGCCCCACCCAAATTAGCCCTGTAGAGGGGAGGAGAAGGAGGAGGAGGAGGGGACTTGCCTGGGGTTACTCAGGTTGATGCACCTGAGTAACCACGACAGGGACCAGGACTAGAGGGACAATTGCAAGGCGGTGACCCTGTGGTGCTTCAGGGCCTGTAAATGCCCTGAATGCACCAGTAAAAATGATGAATAAACACACCCAACCCCCTTTCTGTGAATGGAGGCTGGCAATGGTTTCCCAACAGCAACCTAGGCAGCGCCTGGTACCCTCACTAAAGCCGGGAAGGTGTTGTGAGAGAACTGCTGGGGAAGGCCAGTGGGAATGTGCAGTGCCAGTCTCCCAGCATCAAGAGTGGACTCTCAGAGACTGAGCTGAAGGAAACACCTACGTGGCTCTGATGGCACTGAGGTCGTTGCTGTCGTTCAGGAGCACTTTGCACCTCTCCAAAAGGCCGTTGGTCACGTGGTCCCCGGGATGCACCGTTTCCAGCTTCTGGCAGAGGTTGCGGAGGTCGTTGCAGATGGAGATGAACATGTTGAGGATGCGCCTGTCGGTGGCACTGATGCAGTGGTGGTCCTTGAGGACCTGCACCTGTCCATGGGGGGAAACAGAGGTAAGTTAGATGTTAAATTGCATCTAACTTCTGCTGCAAAACAGGTCAGTGATGAGGAGCTGTTTTCTCTGGTGGCTCTGCGGGTGTGAGGTGCTGTGGGATTGTCATTCCTGGTGGCTGAGGAAGGCTGGGGTGAGGGAGCTATTTGTGAGTCTTCCTCGCTTTTGGAAGGAGTGTAGGAGTACCACAGCCAAACCCAGCACCAAAGGAACAGGCTGAGTGTGAGTGGGATCTGTCTGCACCCTCTGCTTGGGCAGAGCAGGGTTGGGTAGTGAGGGCAGCGACCAAACTGGTTCTGGTTTGGGGTGATGTGTTTGCATCATTCATTCTTCATGGTTCTCTCTGTGGCACCATGAACTGCAAACCCAACCCATTTAACCAAAACCACCCTCACCAACCTGTTAGAGCAACGCTGTTCCCTGCTTGCCTTGAGCAGTTGTGTCACTCACAGTGAGGGGCATGGCATGAGGAAATGTTATGCCAAGGGATTAAGTATCTTCTCCCAAGAAATTACAGGCACTTCAGAATGTAAAATTCTGAGTGGCTGTTTGGCAGCCTGAGCTGGACTGCAGCACCTCCAGTGCTTTCTGTAAGATTCCAAGAAGGAAGCAGCTGTTCCAGCATGGGTACAGTCACTGCATGCAGAAAAGCCATGGATTGTGCTTGGCCAAATTCTCAGCAGGTTTGTAAGAAAAATGAAAAACGGCTCCTGAGGGTCCATTTCCACTACAGATTCCTCCTCCCACACTGTTTGCTCAGTGCTGTGTCCTTGTGAGTGGCAGGATCTTTTACTGCTGCTGTGAGCAGAAATAGTCCTAATGAGAGTATCATCTTAGCCTGGATATTCACAGATGGGATAAAAGGAATTGTTGTTGGCCACATCAGCAACAGGGAGTTAATGCACCTGAGTGACCAGGACAGGGACAGCACCACAGCAGCCACTTGCAAGTCCCTGATCACAGCCAGGCTCTGCAGGCAGGGATTCCCTGAGGGGTTGGAGGCTCTGGCTGAAGCAATGACTGAGGAGCTGGTCCCACAAAACCACTTGGGGTTTGACTTTGTGCCCTATTCCATGTAGAAATCTTCAAGAAGCTGTTGCTATTTGTGTGACTGTGGTGTGCAATTCCACCTTTCCACCTTCCTATGTTATCCTCTTTTCTCTAAGGAATGTCTTCACTCTAAAAATGCTGCCACAAAAAGCTTGAGGGGGTGGAAATTTAGCCATGATCAAGTGGAATCTCATTTTTTCTGTAGCTTCCCTGCAAAGAAAGCTGGCAGTCAAGTCAGCTGTAGGCTGAGACCACACATATTTCTGTGTTTGTTGCTTTTATTCTTGTGCCTTCCCATGACAAATTAAAAACAGGGAGAATGGCAGTGGGTAAAATGGGGGCTGCTTTTGTCACCAGGGAAGTTCTGTGGTAGCAGTTCAGTTCCTGCTCAAATACATGCTGCACCAACTGCTCCCTGCTTTTCCTGGTAATTTGCTCTTTTCCCTTTCCCATCCTCCCCCTGGGATGAGGTGGCTGAACCCCCAGGGCTGCAGTTCCCATGCTGCTGTGTCACAGAGGACACTGTGGATCCCTGGAATTCTGAGGTCACACCCAGAGGTTTCACCCCCCATCACAAGCAGCCCTTCCACCTCTGCCAAGAAGTGGAGTCCAGGCTTGCTCAGTACCCCTGGAATATTGGCACTTTTATAATGTTATACATCTCAGTGCCTATTTTTGGGGGGGAAAAAAATGGCTCAGTGCAATGTCTGTCCCAATCCTCTTCAATGCAATAAGCAAAGCTCTTCTATTAGAGAGAGTCAGCCCTTAGAAAACACAACCAGCTCATTCTGTGTCCTAATCCTAATAACAGCCTGGCCTTCACTCTGCCTTTGGCATCCACCTGGGTTTTGTGCCTGGGTTCTGCTGCCTCAAATCCACAATTCTGATTTTATTCAGATTTTTTAGTTTCCCCCCCACTTCCCCCGTCTCCAGGTGGTCTAAGCTCTACTTAAAACATCCCATGTTATAAAAATTCCATGACAATTCACTTACCAGCCCAGAAAACCCCATGCCCACTTGGGACTCTCAGCCCTCAATCCATCATCCTCCCTCTGTAACACAGCCATTATTTTTAATAAGCACTATAGAAAGATACAGCAGCACCAATACCAGGGGGAAGAGCCAAGCCTGCTGGTTCCTCCAAGTTAAGGATTACAGATTCCATGAGTGGCTGGGGAAGGAGGGTTGGTTTGATTGTTTTCTTGTGCCCTGTATTTCTGGCTGTGCCTCAGCAGCAAAATGACAGCGTTAAACTAAACCAGTTTAATTTAGTGTTAAATCAGAAAGTGATGCTCAGCAATAAGCTTCCTTCCATGTTAATAAACCCGGTATTTCTCTCCCCAGATTTTGCCCCTGGTTGGCAGAGTTACAACAAACATCACCAGGGAGTTTTTGTCCATTTTCCCTTGGTAAAAACATTTATTCATCCCTGACCTCACCCCGTGTTGTCCCTGTTCTCGTGGGCAGAGTATTTTGTGCTGGATACTTTGTACCTGCACGATGCTGGCCACGGGTCTGATCAAGTCATGGGCCTCCTCTCGGGTGTGATCCAATGCTCTGGTAAATGTAAACTGCTGCTGCTGGAAGATCTTGTAGTCCTGCTCTATGTTTCTTAGAGTCTCCACTACCTCATTCATGTTTACTTATTTCTGGATTCGGGGAGAGAAGGAGAGAAAGGAAGCTGCTTTTTAGAAATGACGTGATTCTAAGTATGTAATTCCCTCACCTGAGCTGGAATTGTGTAGGTTGGGGGGAAACTTCTGGAAAAAAAAAAAAAAAAGTGAAAAGAAGCAAAAAGGAGAAGATATATTATGTGAAAGCTGTGCGGCCCCAGAGCCCCAGGCAGTAAGGCAGTGAGTAATGATGCTGCGGAGAGAGGCGGAGAGCCCAGAGGGGAGCACTGTCAACGGGCTGCCATAAACCCGAGCGGGTCTGTTGTAAAGACAACGCGGCGATGCCTCACCGCGGGGCCGGGGGGAGCCGGGGCTCCTCTTACCGAGCGGCTCCAAACCTGCCCCGCTAACCGGAGGGCCGCGATTAACCCGCCCCTCCTGCCTGTGACCCTGCGGCAGGACCCGAAGCTCCGGTGGGGGCCTCGCCCGCAGCCTCGCCCGCCGGACGCCCCGCAGCCCCTTCCCTCCGCCCTGCGGCCGCCCAGCGAGCCCTGCGGCTCCTACCGGCCGGTGTGCGGGCGGGGGCGGTGCGGCAGCTCCCCGGGAGGGGCCGGGACGTGGGGACTGGCCGGGGTGACCGCGGTGACAGCGGTGACAGCGGTGACCGCGGGCCCTCCGCCCCGCCGTTGCCACGGCAACCGCGACGCCGTCTCCCTGGCAACCGTCGCCGCTCGATGACGTCTCTTACCCTTCCCCGTTGCCTTAACGAGGCGGTGGCCGCGCCCCCCCCGCGTCGCGCAGTGATGACGCCCCCCTTAGCAACGCGTCGCGTTGCCAGGGGCGGCCATGGCGGAGGCGGCCATGGAGGACCCGGCCCAGCTGTGGCCGCCGCCCGTGGGCAGCTACGCGGAGGAGCGGGGGCTCTTCCAGATCCTGCAGGTGAGCGGGGGCTCTTCCAGATCCTGCAGGTGAGCGGGGACGGCCCCGGGGGAGCGCTGAGGGCACCGGCGAGCGCCCGGTGCCGGGGCTGCTGTAGGAGCTCGACGGGGGAAGCGACCGAGCGCTCTCTTAGTTAATGATGTTAATTAGCAGTCGCTGCCGTTCGTACCTGGAGTTTTTTTGGGGGGAGAAAAAAAGTGGCAGCCGGTGGGGAAAAAAGGAGTTTGTGAAAGGCGAGGCGAGTTTGGCAGGAGGAGGAGGAGGAGGAGGGGGAGGAAGAGGAGGGGGAGACAGTAAAAAACTAATAACTAATTAAGTGCGGGAAGAACCGCGGTGATGGTTTTGGCTTTATCAGCATCACCGCGTTGAAAGCGTCTCCTGCTCGGTGACATGTGTGTCACAGATAAAGGACCAGAAGGGCACTTTCAGCGCCGCCGGGATTTCAGTAAATGGCAAATTTGGTTTCACTGCCTTAGGGAAAGGTGTGTTTCGTTCTGTAAGTTTTCGAAGTCGTTTTGTTCTGTAATTTTTGAAATTGGGTCGTGCACGGGGAGGTTTGTGCGAGGGACATTCTGGTGTCGTCCTGTCTCTGACAGAACGAGGCTGTCCCTGTGTGCTGCTAACCCATAAATCTGTTAGAAAGTGCTTTTTGCTTGTTTAGATCTCACTGAAATATGCACAGATTTTCTTTCCTAATCCTAAATTTAATTTTCTTTCCTAATTTTTCTTTTAATCCTATTTTTTTTTCTCATATAACAAAGGTTTTTTCACATGGCCGCTGTCGTGTAATATTTGTGATTTTTTTTTTTATGAAAATATTGTGTTTTGCATGCCAGGAGGCATCCAATGCAGTTGCAGGACCCCACTTGACACAGAATGTTTATGGGACTTACTCAGAATTTTGTTTTCTTTTCGTGCTTCAGCTGTGTTGTGGCAACTTAGTGACACAAACAAACACAGCTCGAAATTGTTGTCCCAAACTTTAAACATTTACAAAACACAAAATGTGAAAGCTGTAACGTGGGACCCAAAACATGAACCTCCCCCAGAGATTCACAGAGCTACTCACGTGAAATTAAACTGAGTTTAGCAGAATTGAATCAAATGAAGGATTTGAAGGTAGGATTTGGGCAAGAAACAGTGACAGTGTCAGTCACTGTCAGCCTGAACTCTTCTGAATAGTAATAAGCCCAGATTTGCTCAGGTTTATTATTTTTAAAGCTGCTGATAAGTGCAGTGCCAAATCCAGATTTATAAGTTTAAATAAGTGCTGCTGGGAAGTAGTAATTTTAAATGAACTTCCAATAAAAATATAAATTTTATGGTTTATGTTCATTGCTACCCAGACCTTGAAGCATCAGAACTTGCAAGTGAAACAGTTTATAAATAAAATTGAGTGGTTTAATTATTCCAATGAAGTGGATGAAGTAGAAAAGGAAAAATAGGCTACTCCAATAAAAGACAATCCATTGGTGAGGATATAAAATTTTATGGAATATACAGACCTTATGGAATTCACTTCCAAATATTAAAGTGTTATGGCTGCTTTTTAGAACTGGATGTCTATTCCAGTGCGAGCATTTTTGCGGCTTATCTGAGTCAGAACATCAGTTCTGTTTGATGTTGAGTTTTACTTACAGACTTCGTGGCTGTGCTGAAATGTCTTACTGGGGTTGGTGTTTCTCAGGGTTAGTCCTTTCTCTGCCTGGAAAGCCACAATCCTCTCTGAAACCAGTGGAAAGTTGCCACTCCTTGTGTGGTTTTTCTGTCAGCTCTGACTCAGCCGCTGTCGACCCCAAACTGCTCGAGCCAAACCTTCCTGGTGTCCATATGTACCACAAATAAGCCACAGCAAATAGGCTGGGATTTTTTGTTTTACTGGCAATTTTCTGACCATCTTTGTTTTTTTCAGCATCTAAAAGAGGCTCTGGAGTCTCAATTTTGCCTGTGAAAGAAAATAAATAAGCATTTATAAGCTGTTTAAGGTCCTCATTGTAACAATGCTGTAAAAATGCAGGATACCATGACTGCAGAGCTGTTAAATTCTCCTCTGACTTTGTCCTATTTATTTTCAGAACATGCTTGAGGAGCTATTAATTCATAAACCAGATGATCCCATTGAGTTCATGATAAACCATTTAAAGCAAAACAACGATGATGGTGAGTGAAAATCGAGACACCCTAAATAGTTCAATCCCTTATTTGTAAACAGCTGCTGGAAACTGCTGCAGTTGGCAGATGAAGGATAAAACTTTTCAGACTGAGGAGGGGGGAACAAACAAAACTGGTGAGCATTTTGGAATAGTTATAGGCAAGATGCTCTCAGTTTCTTTTTTTTTTAGTGGGTAATCTAATAAAAAATGCACTTTAACAGTTATAACAATGAAACCCTCTAAGGGAATAACAAAGAGTTCTGGTGTATCAATTATTAATGCCTTCTGTGCCCCATCTGATATTTCCTGTTGTCTTTAAGCTCGCTAATTACTCCTTTTGTCAGGTGTAAATTTGGTTTCCTATTCTACCTGGGCTGGCAGATTCTCTGTGCTTTGATTAGTTCGTTACTGGCTGCTGTTAATGAGTTCCAGTGCTCAGTGGCATCTCAGCTGAAGGAACAGTGAGTGTGTCTGCTCCTGTGTGTAACAAAACCTTGCTAAAGTGAATAGGAAGTCTGTATTCTTCACAATAAAAGCTTGTACCCTCAATCAAATTATTTGATTTACAAACTGTTCACCCTTAGGCAGATTATATTTGGATGTGCACAAGTGCACTCTAATTTTTGTTCTGCATGAGCTGTCAGGGAGAGCTGATGTCGTGGGGCTTTGATGTTTCTTTAAAACCAGAGTAAAACCATTATGAAAGTTCTGCTGCAGCATCAATGAAATCGTGATGGCTGGAGGTGCTGTGAGCTCTCAGTGGTGCTGATCAGGTGGCTGTTGATTGAAATGCTGCTTAATATATTTTTTAAAAAAAACAAACAGACAAATCCTGCCAATTGTTCCCAGCCTTTTCTGATGCAGCAGTGTGAGGAATCAGTCTGGTTTAGAGACCTGTGGAAAAAATGTGGAAGAATTTCATGCAGTTTGATAGGATGCTGATAAAATTTCTCCACGTTGAGCTTACATTTGTCCCTAAGCCCCTCAGTATTATTCAAACAGAATTAGGCAGGTTTCCATTTCATGACTTCATTACTTAGAAGCTAAAGATAGAACTACAGCAGCTGTTTGTCAAAATGCTGTCTGCTCTTGGGCTGGAAAAACCTACTAAGGAAGGAGAGGAACTCCAATTAAAATTAAAGCCTAAATGTTGTTTTAAGAATAATCTATATGGAAAATAATGTAACAGAAATATGTGGCAGAGTTGCTTTTACTTTTTGATCATGGTTGGAAGGTGCTGACTATTTAGAAGGAAAAAAAAAACCTTATTAGAGCCATCAGGAGAGTGATGAATTTTCATGATCTTGCCTTGCCAGACAGTTTTAGCCCTAGAGAAAATTTCAAACGGAGATGTGTGGAAAAGAGGCAATGTATCTATCCCAGGTGTGAAGTTAGAAAACCTTTTTAATTAATAATAGGATCTAAAGTACTTTTAAAAATATAAACAAGTCTAATGATGATTATGGCTTACATCTGCCTGGAAAAGCTGGTAGGTCAAATGTGTGGCAAAGTGTTTGTGCTCAGGGCTCTGTCCTGTTGTTCTTTCATGTGTTCCTTCTAAAAACCTTAAAGGGCCTCTTAAAGGCTGATAATTCTTTCACATTCAGAGATGCAAGTTTTCTACACCCTGTCTTGGTTTGTGCTAATGAAAAAGAGCTTTCAGGATCCAAGAGGCATTTCTGGGAGTTCTTCCTTTACAGCCAGACTTCTGAAGGAATGTTCAAAAGTTCTGCAAGAATGTTCAGCATGGACCATGTGCTTCTGTTTGACAAAGGACTTCTCTTACAAGCTGAACAAATTTCGTTGCATTAATATTAATAATAAAATCTTTTGGGTTTAAATGGAAGTCACTGAGTCCAGCTGTTATTTTGCATCGTTCCAGCATTAATTTTGTTGTTGATAAAATCGCTGTAGAATGTTAAAAGTTACTTTACTTGGAAGAGTAAATCCTGTAACATCTCATCAGGACTAAACACAGAATGAAATATGACTTTTTTTTACTGAAGAAAAAGGCATTTTCTGGAATTCCCTGACTTCATTTGGCTGCTGCTTCAGATCTCTGGTTATTAAACCCTGACTATTTGTTGATTGGAGGGGGTTAAACGTGACATCCAGGGGCGTCCTGGTTGTGCCCTTGTGTCATATGTTTGGGGAGAAAGCTTTAGAGGAGTCTTACAAGTGTGCAAATGAGTAAATCAGTGAATTACACTGCCCCATCTGCTGCCAGCCACTAAGCAGAGAGAAAACCAGATTTAGTACAAAGTGAGCATTTACAGTAGCCCTGGGCAATATTAAAGCATGAGATGGTGTATATAATGGTATGTTTCGTTTTTTATCAAACGTTTGTCCAAGAAAGCTGTGTATTAAAGCTTCAATACCTAAGGGCTTTCTTGTGAATTTTAAATCATGCTCCTAGTTAAACCTCAAAAGGATCTGTGGATGGAAAGGTTTTTTGATTTTCTTTGAAGTGGTTTGAAGAAGTTGATTAGTGTTGGCACCCGAGCACTCTTTTATGACGCTGTTTATAAATAATTCCTAAGTACCGGGCTGGAGTTTCAAGGTGTTAGATTTTAAAAAAACCCTAGGATTTAATCACATTACATTTGAAAGAAATTAGGTGATAAAAACAGCTGATGTATCCTTTTAAAGTATTTTTCTACATTGTGTACTAGTTCTGTTGCATTTGCAAGAACCAATAAGGGGGGAGTTGTTCTTAAACCTTCCAAGTCAGATAACTTTGTAAAGATGAATCCGTAATTTGGGTTTCATGTATGTTTAAAAATTGCACCTGCCCAATAACTGTTAAGTGCCTGGAAGGCCTCATAAAAATACATTTCACATCCTTGCCTGTCTGTATCCATCAGACACCATCTCCCTTGGTTATGGAGAGCTGAAGAGGTTTTTTGGGTGAGTAGATCCCTCCTCTGCTTTGACCTGCCTTACTCCCAGTAAATACTAACCAGTCCCTCCTGTAGATAATCTGGTTTGGTTTGTTTTTGGTTGTTTTTTTTTTCTCCCCTGTGGTATAGGGGAGAATAAAGTTCCAAATGCTTTCCTAAGAATTTTCTCTTGTCTTGCCTCTAATTAATTCCCGACAAAGCTTATGAAGGTAATGCCTATTGTGTTGTCTGTATGCATTGGATTAAGGATTCCTCAGAACTGGGATGCATTTTTTGCAGCTTTCCCTCCCAGAGAAAGGAGAGGGATGTGCAGTAGAGAAACCCAAGAAGCAGGAATGAGGAAAATTGCCTTTAATGATGACTAGAAAATGTGAAGGTAGCTGTCAAAAAGCGTAGCGAGAGAGCGCTTCGTTTTGCAGTATCTAAATCTCCTCTGAACCCTGACACAACCTATTTAGGTGAAACTAAAAAGGGAAATAATTTTTCATCACAAAATATGTTAGTTCTAAGTAAATGTTTTGGGAATAAGAGTCAAACTCGGGTAAGGAGGTGTTTGTATCTTATGCTCTGGTTCAGCCACTAAACTATCCGTGTGTTTTGCTGGATTGAGATACATAGATCTCATATATGTCTCCAAATGGCAGAGTTAGTCAGAGTGTTAATCTCATTGACCATGGAGATTAAAGGAGGACCCAGCTGGCACTGTCTTACTGTTCCCCCCTTTTTTTCCCCAGTGGAGCCCAATCCTGAAGCCTCCATTTGAGGCAGCTTTCCAGCTAAAATAATGTTTCATTGTGACTACACTGATATTATGCATTGCAACAGTGAGAAACTGGTCGGGATCTTTGCTGTTCTGCATCTTGACATTCACATATCCTTGTTTCACAGCTCCAAAAATCTGTATACTTGGTCCACCTGCTTCTGGGAAAACTACAGTTGTAAGTAGCCTAATTCAGTGTTGTAACACTGCTCACTCTTTACATTGCAATGAGCCCAGCATTTGTGTAAACTTTATTCTGGAAAAATAATTTTCAGATTTATCTAAGTGATAGAAGAGCACAAGGCAAATTGAAGGGTGGCATTCCTGAGGGAGACACCTGTACATCACACCACAGGTTAAACGGAAATTTTTAAGTGAGCTCTGGAATGCAACAGAATTCTGCCTGCCTTGTTTTAGCAGGACTAATTAACCAGTGAGAAGCACTGTAATTACACATCTGTGGTGTTCCCTTGTTGTGGGTTTCTCCATTTGGATGGTCAGTAGTCTCATGTCCACTGGCACCACTTAATTGCAAATGTCAGAGTTGTATTTGAACCACAGAAACTGCAGGTGATGGTGGTGTGTGATGCTAGGGAGAAGACTTCATTCTTTAAATTCTGTATTATGGGACAGGAGATGAAAAAGCCCTTATTCAGAGCTGTAGACTCTCGAACATCTTTATAAGAAACCACTTAAACTTGCACATTAAGTCTGTACCCTTAAGTATATGGCTGGGAAAGCTCTGTCTTTCTGCAGCCTTCTGAAAAAAAATGCTTCATTTTCTTTCCAAATACTTCAACCTGTATTTTTTTTTTCCTTTTCTTCCCTCAGGCAATGTGGCTTAGTAAACATTTTGATGCCATACGTGTCTCTCAGGAGACTTTGTTATTCAAGGAAACATTAACGCTGACAGAGGAAGCAAAGGCACATAAAGAAAAAAATCAGGTGTGTACGAGAATACAGTAACAGCTGTTCTCATGTCACAGAACAGGAATTATGTGGCATTCCCATGATTTTCCACTGCTATGAGTTGAGCAGATGAGAGTAAATACTTTTCTGTCTGTGGTAGTTTGTACATTTGTGGATGTTTAAGGTACAGGGCCTTTCAGAGAGGGGTGAGCTCTGCTGGATAAGATACAAAGAGAAGTGTGTCAGGGCATAGAAGGAGAGGAAGACAATGTCAAGTAATGAAGATCTTGAAAAATTAACCTTGAAATGAGCAACAGAACTGGGAGAAGTCCAGGAATGCACAGTACAATTTACAGGATGGTTCATTCTGTCATTAAACACAGAGCCTTCTATCTGAACGTGTTTGGTAATCTTGCTAAAATAAGCATTAATCTCTCAGGTCTCCTTTGGTACAAAATGCTCTGGAAAATATGTACACAAAGAACTTTTTTTGATCTGACAGTGCTACTTAGTTGTGCATGCTTGATTTCTCTGTAGCATGACACAAATAACTTACTTGGTGCATTAACTCCAAAGGAGTGTGACAATCCAGGCAGTGACTGACAGCCCTTGGAGCTCTCAAACTGAGGCAAGAGCAGCTACTCAGATTGTTCAGTTCTACCCAGCTCCAGGTACTGTCTCTGCTCCAGACAGGTTTTTAAATCCTTTCATGCTTCGTTGTGGGCCTCCTAATTGATGTTCAAAGGAGTTGGTCCAAAGCACATTTTTTTTTTCAGGTGTCCTGATTAAAAATTAGTGACAAGTAGATGGAAAAAATATGTTGAATACAGAGAAGCATCTCTGCTACTGATTCCTGCCCTTTTAGCTGATTTCTTTCTCCAGATGTCAAGGTGTTCCATGAGAAATAAAATGGAAGCAGTCTGGTTTTTGGGGACTCATTCTAACAAGTCCACTAGTTTGAATATATCTTTTGTCCCTCATCACCTATTGTCATAAAAATTGAAGCAATTTCATATCCATGAGAATTCGACACCCCTGCGAAATTCAATTTAAAATTGGAATTGGCCAACAGATTCATAATTTACTGAGATGGTAGACAGTGTGATACACAGATTAGGGTTTTTTCCTTAGAAAATTAGGCTGGAAATAGGGTAATGTTATCACACTAAATTAGTGAATGAAGTTTGGAGATGGCTCAAGTAATATACTTCAAGATCTGAGAGGAAAGAGTTCGTTGAACTCACTGAACTCACTGGCAAAAGGGTTTGCATTTGACTGGGATGATACAGAATTATTCTTATCGAGAATATGTACTTTGAAATCTTCTTCCTAATTATTAAAGATTGTTTTGATAGGTTCATAAATTTATACTTGGAGGGGGAGAATTTAAAACAAAAATTCCCTTTGGTTTAATTACTGTAATTATTAACATATTTCAGACTATACAGATGCACTTTCAAGGGTGTCCTTTTGGGCTTATTTGATTTAAAAAGATGGATGGTGTGGAAGATGAAAGTCAAAAATGTCAAGGCTAATCAGGTAGTGAGGAGGGCCCAAAGAGTCTGGTGGTGGTTCAGCACTGTGCTGCCTGCCTTTAGTTTTGAGATTTAGAGTCTAGAAGAACATTTTGGCTCAGTAATTTTGTTCTTTTATATGAGTTTATTTCTTCAAAAGTAACTCCTAGAACTAGGAGGGAACTCCTTGCTTCCTCTAAATCAATGCAAGCTTTACAGTGACTTAAAATGTGGCCAAATTGTCATCTCAAGAGCTGTATTTTCCCTTCCTGATTCTTGGCTGCTGCCTGAATCTGCTGTTGCTGTAACTGAGCCCTGGTTCTGCTGAAGCAAGTGGTAAATGACTCCTCCAGCCCACGGAGCATCCATTAGCACTAATAGGTTTGGATCTCTTTTCAGGAACAGAACAATAGCTGTTTACACTACCTTTGATACAACCAGGGCATTAAAAAGTTGGAGTCCTGGCCAAAGCAATTTAATAAATGGAGTAGAGGAAAAGCAGGAACTAAGGCTGCATGTTTTGGAAGTCTGGTGTGAAGATCATATAACCCGATTTAATGTCGTTTCACACGTATAAAGTTACCGGGGCTGAATTAACCCCAGTGCCAAAGGTCAGGCAGTTCTAGGTCAGTAGGCCAATGTTACCAGATCTGGGCAAATGCTGCAAAAAGCTCTGCTAATGTTTGTTCCCATATTTTCCTGACTTATCTTCAGCCAAGCTTTCATCTCTTCTGCGTTCGCTCACAGCGAGCATTAAAGCACTTGGGTTTTCCTGGCACGAGGATTCATGGAGGGCGTATTTAAAATAGGTGATTATTCTCTGAAGCTCAATTTTTCAAGTTGGACATGCAATCATTCACCCCCACACACCTGGCCACTTCCTAATGAGCACAGCTCAGGTAGTGAATTTTAAATGTTGACTGTTCAAAGTAAAATGGGATCATTCTGCATGTAAAAAA
Organism: Platyrinchus mystaceus; assembly: GCA_035041135.1. NCBI lineage: Eukaryota > Metazoa > Chordata > Aves > Passeriformes > Tyrannidae > Platyrinchus > Platyrinchus mystaceus. The sequence continues at coordinate 4,137,685 of JAWWLV010000040.1, forward strand.
TACTCCAAAAAGAAGTCAAATATTTTTGGAATATTCAGGAAATTGAAGAACCACAGGCTATCAATAAATATTCTATGAACAGAAAAAGAGGCTACATTTTTGGATAAATCATTGCAAATTATTCCCTCATCTCTAGTTATTATAATGTTAATAGGAAGCATCTTCAGGTTTTCCTATAGTGAAGTCTAATGACGAGCTATTTCATGTTTCACTTTTCCTGTTAACTGGATAAAATAAGAAGTTGAAACAACTGAGGTAATTGTGGGTTTGGGGGATGGGTGTGCTTTTAATGCTACACTAAATTGCAGTTGAGGTGTTTGCATACTCCCTAATAACTTAAAACTGCTCTAGAGTTGCATCATGTCCCTGTGCTTTTTAAAAGAGAAAAACCCAAGGCATCCTTATCTATGCATGGTCAGCATTCCAATCTATTCCAGGGTACACTACTATGAAGGAACAAACAGGAAGTGTTCCAGTTTTGTGTATCCATAAAAGCCCAGCCTTTCATGTGTATTATCTGAACAAATTAAATCTAACCATTCATGATTCTGAGAATACTAAACCCAATTTCTTGAAACTTGATTGCTGTTCTCTCCAAGGTGCTAACTTGGAGAAGTCAGAAGTTTTTAGCTGTAGCTGTTTTCAGAGCAAATAAATCCAAAACTTCCAAGAAAAATGTTGGATGAAGGTGCTCCCCCACCAAAAAAAAAAAGAAAGGGTGAGAGTTTTATTAAAAGATCATTGAGATATAAGTCTGGGTAGATCAGGCCTGATAGTTGAAGTATGATGTCTCTGAAATAATATGGGATATTTAATCATGAGTGAGTAGAGTTTTTCAGCAGTATGGAAACAGTGATTAAACCAGTGTGTATAGAAAAGTGGTCTGAACATAAACAAAATCCCACAGCAGCAGATGTTTCCTTTGCCTGAGGTGAATATTGGGACAGCTCTGAGTGCTGTAGGTAAGGTGTGGTTTGGCTGTTATCAAATGTGTGTCCTTGTCCCTTCCTGCAGATTTGTGGGAGGTGCAGTCCCATCCACCAGGCTCACGGTGTATTTATGTGCTTAGGAGAGAGAAATTATAAATGGACCATCATATGTATCAGAGATAACAATTTCTAGTTGAATAATTAGGCATTCTGCAAGCAACCCCTTGAAAATGATTTTGTAGGCCACTGCTCAGTAGGAGCAAAACTGCCCAGGAAATGAGACTGGAATTGAGCCACGGAGAGCAGGAGGAGCTAAACCACCGAAACACCTGAACGCGTGTCCTCGATTGTGTCTGTGCAGTGAACCCCGTGCCAAAGAGAGGCCTGGGAACACCACTGCACTGAAAGAAGGTGTCTCATTGTGGTTTAAATTGGTTTGGCAAGGCTTAGCAGAGAGGACCCCCAGCAGTCTCCAGCCTGCCTTGACATGACACATGAAAGAAGTGGGGAAGACAGTGGCTGTTCCTGGGAGCAGCGTGGGGCCCCTTTGGAAGGTGACAGGCTCAAAGGCACAGGCCCGGCTCCAGCAGGGAGGGGCTGCAGGAGGCTCTGACACGCCACCCTCAGGGACCTGCTGACTTCCAAGAAACACAGCAATTTCCTTCCCTTTTTCTCTTTTACCTGCTAGAAAGTTGCCTTATGAATGGCTGATGTGAGGAGAGGCACTGAGAACTGGGGACAGCAGAGACAAACAAACAGAGCAAACCCTCTGCCTGGCTGGGCCACTTTGTCTGTGCCACACCGGCCTCTTTTGTGTGTTCTGGAGGGTTTTCTGCATCCTCCTTTAAAGTGACTTGTGTGGCAGCACTTCCACCACTCCTGGTGAAATTGTTTCATGATATAATAAAGAAGGTTTTATGAAATCTTTCCTCATAGTCAACCACATTGTCATTATATCTCTCTACCTCTGTTAGTATAACACAAGCCTACAGAAATGCTCCTTTTTGGGTTTATACCCTTCAGACTTTGGTTAGGGAAAAAAAAAAAAAGGGAGAATCCACAATATGTGGAACTGCAGGAAACAAAGAGTCAAGCTCACATTGTTAAGTGAAAGGTAATTTATTTTAATTCAGAGGTAGAAAGTCTGATTGCAGGCTTGTTTGTTTGTTTGTTTATTTTTCTGAGTATTCATTCAATGATGACAAAATGAGACTGAGACAAAGCATTCAGTCAAATTATTAGCAGCTGTTCTGGGTGGTATGGACAGAGGTTTAGGCTTTATCAAGTTCAACTGGCTAACACAGAGTTTAACCAAGTTCAGCATAGAATGAAGGCCTAAATTAATGAGACAGTGAAAAAAAATCTTACTAGAAGAAAGAAGGGTATTGCTAATTTCTTGTTAGGAAATCTAATACAACAGAAGTGTTGGGGAGGTGTTAAATCTGTAGAGGAACTTTGTTTTTCTGTCTCATAGAAAATAATGCCTTACAAACATCTCTAGATATGGACAAAGTAGGAATCTCAGAGCTAAACAGCCCTTCTGAGAATATTGGCAAATGCAGTTTCCACCCCATTGCACCCAGTCCTGAGTTTAAAAATAATCTCTCTTTAACTATAAAATAAATTTTAGATAATCATTCTGGATGATAACAAAGAGATATTTGAAACCATGAAGCAAACCTGAAGAGCAGACTCTTCGTGTTGTTTGCTCAGTGTCTGAGATCCTGTTTGTCTCACTGATAGCTGGCAAATCCCTGGTGCTGAGCTCATGGACCCAGTCATGGATCAGATAGTTGTGGTAAAAAGGACAACTTATGGAATGTGATTTTCACATGGATTTTGCAGGTCTGATGCCCATTTGTGTGTTAGTGTGTAAAGGTTGTCACTGCTTCCATATTAGTGTGCAAAAACCCCATGGATGTTCACGCTCTGTGTTCAGCTTGCCTTTAACACTGATTTTTGTGCCCTTATTAACTCTCTGTCATTAACTCATGTTAATGACCTGGGACTTACACTGAATTATTTATTTCTTTATTTTTAAGAAGACATCTCACTTCACCTTTAACCAGAATGTGCCTGCATGGTAAAATTCCTTTTGAACTCAATTGTGAATATTCAGCCTTTTTTTTGTTCTTTCTTTAGAAAATTCCCAACGCGCTTTGGGCCAATCTGATCCAGGAACGTCTGTCAAACGTGGACTGCATCAAACAAGTAAGAATTGCTCCTCAGAGGGCTGGGTGGATAAGCACTTACACAACTCGTGCAGTAGTTAGCATTCCTAGTCCTGAGCAGAGCAGGGAATGGGGGCAAATCATCGGGGGCTCTGGAGCCGGTTGCTTTCTTGAACATCAGCGGAGGGAGTTTGGAGCTTTATTAACAGGATAAAGGGGAGGATGAGAGTATGCATATGCTAATCTGCTAGCACAGAGATGATCAAAGGCTGAACAAGCAGAGCTTTGTTGATTGCCTGGGGCAACTGGCAGAGATAGAGTGGACAAAACAGATAAACAGAAAATATACAAAAATCAATATGTTAAGGTTTTAAGTGTTATTGAGGAAAGGGGGGAAAGAGTCTAACATTACTTGGTTCAATTTTATTTGTTTCTCATTGTGTCTTCTTTTTTCTTCCTGTGTTAGGGGAAATTGCATTTGAATATATTCTAGGTATTAATTAATATGTTCACTCTTGGCTTATACAAATAGGCAGCTGAATAGGTTTAGCTGTATTCAGATGTGTGGCTTCTTTTTTTCCCCCTGCCTGCTTAGCCTTGATGTAAGTAGAGACTTTTAACCCAGAGAACTTTAGTAGATTGATGCTGTTTGAATTTAATGTCTGCACTCAAGGAGAGCAAACTCCTTTTTATGTGTTTTCTTTAAAATCTCAGATGTTGTTATGGTTCGTGGAGTTTATAGTCAGCCCATTAAAAGGGATTATTTGTAAGAGATATACCAATCTCATGGATAAAACCCTGTTTGTAAACATGCCAAAATAAGGATGACACATTATTTGATGCACTTCTTGAGAGGAAAAAGTCCAGTCCAAAGTAGGTGTTGTGTTCATGAAGGACTAAACAGCTTTTTTCTCATCAATAGTCCGTGTTTACAGAGCATTCACTGTCACACCCACCCCTTTGGGTCAGGGGACAGGTAGAACTTCCTGACCTCATGCATTTCTAGGCACTGTACTTGAATTATATGGGTCAGTCTGGTTTCTCTTGAAGGTCTTTCTAGCTGAGCTGTTTTATTTTATTTTGACTTGTTGTAGTTACTTAGCACTCCAAATCAAATGGATGGTAGTACTTGATATATTTATTTCTCTGCAATAAATTCATACAGGCCCTTCAGTTGGCAGGAGAGCCTGTTTAAAAACACACATGTGGTGTACTGTCTTGTTCATTTTTGTGGTATTTTGGATTAAAGAGTGTAGCTGTAGAAACCAATATTGTCAACTCTGGATATACCAGCAAATGAGCAGCAAAAAATGACTATGAATGTCAACATTTTTTATGCAGGCAGTGCAATGAGATATCATGGATATACAGCAAGTCAGGTGACTGTGTGATTTACTACCTTGTCCTTGGGGCAAGATGTGGAACATCCATCTCAGGTGAAACTTCTCCTCGAGTGAGGATGTTTAAAATATCTCTAAACCTGTAGAAATGAGAGCAAGTTAAAAAGATGATAAACCAAGAGAGGAACTGCTTTCCTGACTGCCAGGCTTTGGGTGGTGTCAGACCCCTCAGGTGAACACAAGCAGCATCTCTGGTTGTGCTTGTGGCAGTGAGCAGGTAGGACAGGGATGGTTTCCTGATATTTTCAGTAGTTTGGTTAGATATTTTCTCACATGCTCTCTCACAGGCAGGAGTTGCTGGGGCAATCTGTGCCCTAATACTCTCTGGAGGAGAGCTGTTGGATGGCAGGAGGTGCTGTAAACTAGCAAGTAGGTGAATAACTCTTCAGTTTAGGGCTTTTGTAACAGCTCTAAAACCTCTCTGAGTTATTCTCCCCATAAGTCTCTTTACCTGATTAAAAAAAGTATGTTTTCAAGAGCTAATTTTTCCAGTGCTGGTTATGACATGGTTAAAGTGAGTTTTACTGTCAGTGTATAGTCAAAATCCATTGCTTTCCAGAGGCTGCATCCACCCTATGCTTTTTTGGTCCATGCTTTCTGTAATTGTTGTCATGGCTCTAGTTCTCCTGTCAATAGTGAGGGGAGGATCTCCCACTGAGATATTTTAAGTATTAGGTCATGTAAAACTCTGAGTGAGGTGACAAGCTGGTTAAAATGCCAACAGCTGCATAGAGTCCTGCCTACATTTTATGTTCCTGTTGTTATCACCAGCAGCACTGAATCAGTGCTGGATGTCTTACACAACTAGGGGGGGAAAAACCTTTATAAAACTTCCCTGACTTTCAGCAAGAATGGAGTGGATGTTACCAATATGGTTAAGGCTTCAGCTGTTTTTAGGAAAACCACATAATTGGTTTTCCAAAGGTGTGCTGGTTATGAAAAATCTTTACATTAACAGATAGTAATTCATGGTCACTTTGTGTATGTCTTTCTCATTCAAAAGGGGATCTATGCATTTTAATTGCAATATTTCCCTTGTGTGATTCAAACTAGAATCGGTGCTGTGGATTTTTTACATCATTTGAACTGATTTGTGCCATTTGTGTCTTTCAAAACATGAGTCAGCATGTTTTTTACTGAGAATGTTAATAGATTAGGAGCAGTATGTTGGACCACACTACCACCAGCTGTTTGTTTTATTTCTCCTTGTGGTGTCATTGCCTTGGCATTAATTGTACAGCTTTCATCCCACTGACAGTAGGAACACAGAATTTTTTGTGCCATTGTTTTGACACTCCCAGGTTTATGGATGTCACAGGCATTCTCTGAGGAGAACATTCTTGTTGATCAACAGCTCTGCTGAGACTCTGTGTTACGTGTTCTTCGAACACAAACGTGGTTAGGACTGTGAGGGATCAGATGGGGAGGTCTTCCAGCACACACAGGAAACTTATTGCAAACATTATGGGACTTGTGAAGCTGATATGGAGACTTTCCTTCTTCCAGGGTTGTACAGGTTGGCAGCAGCCCCTCTGACTGCTGGGATTGTGGAGGGAAATCATGGAACTGCAGAAAGCCAGTGAAAAGATTGCTACAGGATGTACTTGAGAGTGAGCTGAGCCACCTTCCTGAAGCCTTAGGATCTTTAGTAACTAATCTTAGGCCAGCGATTCACACAAAACAAGTGGCAGAATGGCTTTAGAGGAGTATTAAACAGTCCAGAAGAGCAGTGGCTGTCCTTGAAAGGGAAGGCAAAGAAGAGCAATGGCCCTTGGTTCTTCTTGGTTTTACCTTGGTAGCTGAAGAGCATCATGTTGTCTCTGTGAAACTCCATGCAAAGAATGTGATGTTACACAGGTTTATCTGGGGAGAGAATCTGCCCATTCACCATCTTTTCTGCTTTCTGAGAAGAATGGGACTTTTAAAAATAGCTTTGCATCTTGCTCGATCAACAAAAATAATGTGAGGTAAAAGGTTTCTTTCTAATGGGACTTTAGTAAGGCTTGAGCTTCTTCCATCATCCACACTGCAGGAGCTGGGGGGACCATATTTCTACTGCACTCCTCAGTCTGCTGTGGTCTGAAAATCTCCAGAATTTTACATCCATACTGGCAAAGCTATTACTGATACTTTTTTGTGTTATTGTCTGCCCTCTTTCTCCAGTTTGGAGTGAAAACCATGTAGTACTTACTCAAAACCACTGAATAATGATGTGGGAAAACTGTTGTGATTGTTCTCCTAAAAGCCTTTAGCCTTGTGGCTGAGACTTGTTTCAGACATGCCACGTAATTCAGCATTATTTCTGTGTGCTGTCCCCTCTCATTATTCAAAGGAACTGTCAGTTTTGGATTTTGTAATTAAAAAAAACTATGGAGGATGTACAGGTCAATTAACAGGAGAGAACTTGAATACCCCAGTCATTATTATTGTGGTGGAAAGTGTGAAAGTTGTAGGCTTGGTATTACAGCTGAGAGTACTCCCAGCAAAGGAGGGAGATGTACATTTGGGAGTGACCTTGAGCATCTCCTTTTCTCCAGATTCCCAAAATCTGGAGAGGAGAGTGATGGCTTTGAAGGTGCTTCCTTGTTGCTGATTTTTTCAGCATGGCCTTGGTCTCCAAGGATCACCTCACCTGGCTTTGAGGCAGCAGCAGAATGCTCTATTTATGTGGGAAAGGGTGGAGGTTTCCAGCTGAAAGAGAGGGAACAGTGACCACAGAGTAAAATCACCATGGAATTACTCACTTTTAGCCTTTGTTCCACCCTCAGTGTGAGGAGGTGCCATCCGTTCGTGGCTCTGAGGTTACTGCTACCAAGAACAAAAAATAGATGGCTTCTTAAAGAAACAAATTTACCATGTGAAGTCACTAATTACACTTTAATGACAGTCAGGAGGGCAAAAAAAGACCAGTGTTTGCAGAAAGCACGATAGGCATATTTTAAGTCAGGTCTTGCTCTGCTGTGTCTCGCTTCCTCCTGCTTCGTTCCCAAGCCACACTCCCTTTTTTTTTTCCTCTTTTTTTTTCCCTTTTTTTTTTTTTTTTTTTTTTTATCTGTGACATCTGCTTGGAGCTTGTCCCTCCTGTGATACCACACTACTTGCAGCTGTTCAGACCTCCAGCTCTGAGCTGTGCACGGGGTGCCCTGAGCATACGGCCTTTTTGATGTGTGATAAAACAGAACCAAGCCACTGGGGGTATGGAGAGGGAATGCAGCAGAATATCAATAAACCTGTTCTGAACAAAGCTGCAGCTCTGTGGTGGAATAGACATTTCACTGAAGTGTCAAGTAGATGGATAATGTATTCTAATTAGGGACTGACTGATACCCTGGAACTCAGAGACCTTTGGAAATCAGCTCCAAAATGCTCACTATTTTTGTGCTGTGTGTTTATTTTGCATTTGTTGAATGCCCTAAAATGTATTTATTGCAGGAAGCTATTTATTGAGCTATGTTTTCCAAAAACAGAAAAAAACTTTTAGCTATGAAGTTGCTTATTGCCTTGGAAATTTGTATATAAACCTGTAAAAGTTTGCTATGGATTGTTAAAATACAATGTTGTGTTCACTGCCTGTTGCACATTATGTGATTTGAGCAATAAGGAGTAGTGACATCAGGTTGTGTGGGGTGGTTTTTTTTTCATTTGTTTTGTTTTAGTCTCCAAAAGTGTTGCTCTTGGATTGGAGAAAATAAGGCACATTTGTACTCTGTGTAAATTGGCATCAATTTATTTGCTTCAGACCTCAGATGCCATTTCTCCCTAGAAGAAGAGCTAGGCCCATATATATCTATTTTGTACCCAATCTATTCCAAACTAGTGCTGAAGTTCTGAACACACCAGTACAAATATTGTGCAGCTTTGCCTCCTGCAAGTCCCAGGGGATAAATTGATTTCTCAGCACCTGTGTGACCTTAGCCAGTGGTTCATTCCAATTCGGCAGAGCAAACACTGGGAGTGGCAAAAATGCCTTGCAGTTACTTGAGTCTCTTATTTTCTACAGATATCAGCAGGATGACAAGGCCCTGAAACCAGGCTAATTAAGGAATTTTAAATAGTCTACTCTATTTTCCTGTGTAACTGGAATGGCCCATTCCCTCCTAGAGAAGTCGTGGAGATATGTTTCCCTGAAATACCTTGGACCCCACACTGACAGAGCATCAGATTTATGTGGAGATGATAATGATTGCCAGCTAATGAAATATTAAAATATCTCCTTTATTTCGGTGCAAAGATGGCTCCCAGATTTATTGTAGTATCACAAAGTTATTTTGAGGTATGGGATAGAACAAGGCCATGTGTGGTCAAGCAACTAACAGATAAATTAGGGAAAGTTCAGAGAAGATTCAGGCCTGAGACTGGGAAGTGAATTAGATTTGAAATACTGCATCAGACAAAAACTGAGTGAGGCTGCAGCTCTCCTACGGTATTTCACAGATCTGTAAATGTTTTTTTAAAGATGCTCAATCCAACACTTAGCTGGCTATAACAAGGACTTAAGGGAGCAAAAGGCTCTTTTTTCTTTTTTCTTTCTTTTGCTCTGTTGCTTCATTAGCTCTGGGAATGCTGGTTCCATTACTGTGAGTTTTCCTGTATAATTTAAGAAAATAATGAAAGCGTGCATATTTTCCTCAGTGTTCTTGGCATTAAATCTGTCTTTAGATTTGTTTAGCTTCTTCTTTTTTATATATACACAGTGTGGGTTGGTATCCTTTTGAATATTTCAAAACTGTAGAAATTGTTTTGTGGCTGTTTTTATTCAAGATAGAAGTTGGTTTGTGGTTTTTTTTTTTTAAGATTGAAACGTGGGGGGAAAAAAAAATCACTGCTGCAACCCCCAAGTTCCCCTTGCTCTGTGGCAGTGGTATCAGTGCATGCATTTCACAAAAATATCAGTGTTCCATGTTTGCTTTCTTCTCTCACAAGCATCCATAAGAAATCCTGTGCTGTTGTGGGATGAGAATGAGGTAATTTTTGTGCAAATAGCACTGATATTTAGTATTAATTTTTGGAGTTTTTTTCTCTTCCAGGATCAATAAGTGTTTCATGTTTTCGTTCAATAGGGATGGATTTTGGAAGGCTTCCCTGAAAATCAGGAACAGGCATGGATGCTGCAATCCTTTGGCATCTTTCCTAGACATGTTGGTAAGCAGTCCAAGGTTTATGTGTGATTGCATCCAGTAGGAAAGGCTAGAAGCACTTGTCCCAAAAAATCCTCAATAAATTCAACACCAGTGCTGGGCCAGCAGAGTCACCAGACAGCAGAATATTTCAGAATGATTCAGATCCACTTGGAAACCTGAGGTAACTTGTGAGACTTTAAACCCTGTCTTTCACACAGGAACCCTTTTCTTCTTACACACCAGAGTTCTATGAATCCAAGACCCTGCAGTGCCTCTGAGCAGCTACAAGTAGCTTCACTTCTGACTTCCATCTCTAAAAATCAGCCTTTATCCTCAGATTAAATCAATTCCTCGTGTACTAAAATACAAATTTACGCTTCTGTTGAATTAGAGAATGTAAACTTGACCAAGTGAAGTGGAAATATTGTGATTTTAAGCTTGACCTTTCAGAGTAAGGGTGGATTCTGCCTTGATTTGGACAAAGGGCTGATAGACACGACCTTGACAGCTGCCCTTGCCACGCAGGAGAAATCAGTTGTCCCAAATTAATATAATTAAAGGACCCACTTAGAATGTAAGAAATTATTACAATTGTGTGGAATACAGTGTGAAATGATAAATGTAGAGCTTGCCAGTGCACAGTGAACTGAATGTTATCCAACCTGATGAATTGTCACTTCGGATTTGATTTGGATGATATTTGACTGTTAATGAAGAATTCAGAATCACTGCAATAGAGTTAGGCAAAAATGTTTAATGTCTAGTACTTGCATGTATTTTTAATACACCTAATAACATCTGAAGTTGAGTTTTGCTCACAATTATATCTGTGCCACCAAGACCTGAATGAGAATCTTAAAGCTCAGTCTGTCTAGTTAATCAAAAAGAAGATTGAGAGGAGATGAGATTTACGGTGTGTGAGTACCTTAATAGGGAGAAAAGTGCCTGAAAGAGCTATTTGATACAGAGAAGAAAGTCATAAAAAGAACTTGTTTGAAACAATAATCAAATGCCCTGGAAATAGTAATTAAATTACAGTGTTTAACCGTGAGGATGATTAGCCAAAAGCAACCCAGGGAGCTGACAGATGCTCCATCTTTTGATGCTTCTAATCAAGTTTGAACACTTTTCTGTGAGGTTATAAAAAAATAAGTTTCACTGGTCTCCCTAGCAAAGTACCTGGGTGAAAAGTAGTGGCTTGTGGTATGGAAGAGAACAAGTCCCAAGTGCTTTGTGGTATTTCTGTCCCAGGCTCCAGAGACAGTTGTTAATTGGTAGGGATGACAGGCACAGCTAATGCTCCTGGGTACTGGATTCATGGATATTTTATCCCACTATATTGTCTAGTAGGTGAAGCAAAATTCTGATTAAAAGTGAATTAAAAAAATTGCAAGGAGAATACTGGGAAATAAGAATGAGGCAAATCTGCTTTGAGGGCATTCAGCCACCTTTATTATTAGGACACATTTAAACAGTTACAGGAAATAAAGCAAGTAACTAACAAGAGCTACACTTCTTTTTCTTTTTTTCTTCCTTTTTCCTTTTTTGCTGCCTAGTTATGCTTTATGCTTCAGACACTGTGTTGATTGAGAGGAACGGTGGGAAAAGGATTGATCCACTCACACAAGGTGCTGTATGTGTTTGTTCCTGATCTCCACTACAAACTGGAGTGTTACATGGTCTCAAAGTCATTGTTGTATTAATGGGATTAAAATTTAAATGGTATCCCTGTAAGAATTAGTAGGAATTTCTGGTTATAAATTTAAACTGTTTGAAAACAGTGTTTGTTGATGTTGCATTATTTTCAGGGTCAATAAAATGTAGGGAAATGTAAAACCTCAGTATTCAGCCTGCAAACAGCAGACTATGGCAGTACAGAATATTTGAAGGTTTGATCTGTCCATATGAGCTTAGAATTTTGCTGTGCATCTCTGCCAGGTCCTGTTTTGTTTCTGAGGTACAGATATGCTTTTAGATCTCTTCCATTAAATCACTGTCAAGTAGCTTTTGCTCTGTATTGTCTGTTGAGTTTCATTATCAATCATCCTTCACAAAATAAAATTATCGAGCAATATTTTGCTCAATAAAAAAATCAAGTTGAATGTTTTAGGAGGGGAACTGGGAGGGACATTCTTAGCTAGAGACCTATTAAGCTGTACTCTTAGTTCCCAATCTGACTTGCAGAGGTTTATCACACAACCTTCGACTGGCCGAGTGATCCTCTGGTCCAGCAACGGCTGGTGAAACCAGACGATCTGTCTGAAGAAGAGGTGTCCAAGAAACTGCTGGAATATCACAGAAACTTCCCTGAGGTTTTCCAGATCTACCAGAAAGTTCTGAAATCCATCAGTGCAGACCAGCCTTCCGTGGATGTGCTCTCACAGGGTAAATATGTGCTTTAGGGCCAAATCTGACAGTTGGGAAGGTCCTGTTGGAAAAGTAGTTCCCGGCTGTTAGAGACACTTTGTAGGATTAGTCAACACAGATGGCTCCCAGCTGGGTTGTGTTCTCTCTAGTGCAGTGTTTGGGCTGTTCCTGGTAATTATTTTACAGGACTGGAGTAAGTGCAGATAACTGGAAAGCCTTGGTTGCACAGTCCTGCCAAGGAAAGAGGACTGGGTAGAGCAAATGCCACCGTTATTTCTGTGAGTCTCTCTCTAAAAAGGAGCCCTGTGGCTCGATTGTTGATCTCCCAAAGGGCTGGTACCTTCCAAAGTCTGATAACAAGAAGCAGGAGTAGTTCAAAGCCAGTAACATTTCATTGTTTAAAAGCTGTTTGTGCTGGTGGCTTTTCTGTTCAACAAATCTTTTTTGCTTTGCTTGACTGTAATGCAATCTGACTTCTAATGTTGATCCTTCTAGAAGAGAATAAGGAAGCTGCCAGAAAGACCAATTGATGATGTACTTTGTAGCTGTCAGTCTGCAGATGATCTGTTATATCCCAGTAATTTTGCATCTCAAAAAAGTCTTTTTTTTTTAATAACGAGTGCTGCACTTTTAAGATAAACAAGTAGGAAGTTTATATTCTGAATTTACACATTAATTACCTCTAAATTACTTAATTAAATTTAAAAGTTCATATCATCATTCATAAAGAATTCATGCCTTGAATTGTAAATAAAAATGTGAGTGCCTGAATATTAATTATTATTAATTAATAATGTAGTGAGATAAATTGAAAACTGGAATGAAAAAATCCTCTCTAGATCTTTTTTTCTGCAGTGCATCAAGCAGCCAGATTTTTTTTTAAAGAATAATTAGATGTGGAGACTGTCTAGGGGATCATTACTCCTAATTAACTTGGTTATTTACTGCAAATTAAGCATCATTTGTAAGCAGGGTGCTTTGCCTGTAATGTTTGTGCTTTTCAATACACTGGGTTATGGAAAATGTTCAGAATAACTGGAGCACTGCTTGGGTAGCTGATACTTGGGTTTTAGGAAGTTATGCAGCAAACACACTATTTTCTGTTATGATTTTCCAGGTGTTTTTGTTAAATATTTTTATTGCTCCAGCAAGAGGAAATCTCTCATAAATATTAGTAATATTGTGGATTGTTTCACATAATTATAACATTTTGTAGACTTCAATGCAGTTGTTGCTATCCTGTGCGAGGATATGTGACATCAAACCCAGTTTGGTGGTGTGGGATCCCAGCACAGCTTGTGGCACTGCAGGAAGAGATGGGATATGATGGGATATGATCCCATGGGGTTGCAGTTTGAGTTTCTCAGTGCTTCAGGTCTCCTATCTAGAAATTGCAGGCTGGAGTTTGCTGGAGGTGCTTCCTTATTAGAAAAGATTTTTTAATGATCCCAAACTGTCTAAGAGAAGGTTCTCAGAAAAACTGAGAGCAATGTGTTGACCTGGGCAGTTAAAATACTGATCCCTCAAGATGTGCTTTTTTTAACATGGGCTTCTGATTCATACAAACAAGCTTAGACTGAAATACTGTTTTATTACCAGGACTCTTTGGAAAGTCTTTTATTGGAACTGAAGATCACACAAAAACTGAGTGAGGCTGCAGCTTGAGCTGCTCCTCCTCTGGTACTGTTGGCCATAAAAAGGGCACAAGGAGTGAGAGTGTTTGGCCATGTCCAAATTCAATCCTAATTTGCCCTCACTGCCAAGCTGTGACATCTTTTGGCTTCTTAGTGATCTCTCAATTACTGTTTTGAGATTGTAACAAAGTTCAGATCTCTATAACATGGGAACATTGATGCTGCCTCACATGAGCTGTGGTCTTTGCAAAGCTCTCATAACCTGCACATTGACCTGAAGGTTCTATTTCCTGCATGATACAAAATTCAGGAGAATGATGCCCAGCAAATGAGTGGAATCAGACAGAGAAGCTCAAATATTCTTTGCATGTTACACAAAAATGATGGACAAAAGGAAAAACCATAGATACTCAGTTTTGTGTTGTCAGTGCTGTGTCATGACACCCTGTGCTACAACTCAATAGGGTTGTAATTAGGAATCCTAATCACACACAGCTGGATAAATGTCATTAATTTAACATCCTGAGTTTTTACACTTAAATATTTGCTCAGAAACTGCAGAAAGTATTAAATGTAATTATAGCCCTCTATAATTTGTGTGGCAAAATTGCAGCTATCAAGCAAAAATTGCTTCTGCTAAAAACAAGATGGTAAAAGAGCAATTATTAATTGAATCTGCTCTCTAAAATGGTTTCACAGCTACTGATGAAAGAAAGCAGAGGAGTGTAATGATGGTAAGATTTCTAAAATGCCTCTCAGAGTAAGTTGCTGATGGGACAGTTTTATTCTGGTTGCATGTCTGGATGTTTCAGTGATTAAATAAATGATGATCAACCTGACAACCTTTTTTTTTAAAGAAGAGAGAAGTTAATGAATTTATTTTTATTTTTATTTTAAGAAATAGGCTAAAACCTGTATTTTTTGCCTTTCTCTCATGTTCTAGTTCTTACCTATGTCCAAACTCGGCACAGATCAGCCGCCCCCTTTACCCCACGGATCATCTTTTGTGGCCCCCCAGGCAGTGGGAAGAGCCTGCAGGCAGCACTAATAGCTCAGAAATACGGTGTTGTCAACAGTAAGTTCTCAGTAAATATGCACTTTGCTCAATTCCCCCTTTCTCTGGTTTTGATCATTTATCTTTTGCTGTCTTTCTTACTTGCTCATAAAATGTCTCGGTCTGTCCCTTGCTACGGATGTCAGATTTTGGAGAGAAGTGAAAAGTGTTTGAGTGAAGAAGTATAAACCAAGCATATGTGCTGCGACAAACCAGCTCTAACATTTTTTTAGTCATCATTTAATCATTTTTATACCCTTTACATTTGTATTTCCCCATTGTTAGATTCCTGTAGTGCCCTGAATTCTTCTATGGATCAGTGGACTATGAGTAATGTCTTTGCAGTCTCAGCTGTCTGACCAAAATTGGGGCACTTTTAAAATAGAATTTACTCTGAACTTTAATAAATACTCAGGTTCTGCACATCTGAAGTAACATGAGAGAAAATGAAGGAATTAGTGAAAAAGACATTCTCCTTCTTTTGTAAAAGAGACCCAAAAAATTCTGCATGAGACTTGTTCATGATCAACATGCAAATGTTACAAAGTTCTGTAATATGAGTGTGCAGCTTGGTGATAGGACTGGTGCAGTATTTTAAGTGCTCTATAACATCTTCTAATAGTGGAATAGCTATAAATTATTTTAAACCAATGTCTAATATCTGTAAAATTTGCTGATCAGTCAAACAAAGGCAAGTTTGTTCCATTAGTGTTCGTTCAATGTATACTAAATAAATCCCTCTTTATTTCCAGTTAAGCCATTGGGATTGAAGCACAGGCTTAAAAATTTAAACCTATGTTTAAATACCATGTGAATTGGATTGAATTTAGGTGTGTGCATTTTAGGTGTCTCAAATTGGGTTCTATGCACTTGAGTTCCTGTTATGTTTTTACACTATTTATTGTGAATATAAATTTGCTTCTCCGGGACAACTATTGACAGTTAAAATTGTCACTTAAACATTAAACTTCATCAGCTTTGTCTCAGAAATGTTGCTGTGGAATATTCTTGTTTGCTAAACAGTGTGATTAGCAGTGGTGAAGCAGATGAAAGGGCTTAATCTTTTTCCTTTTAAAGTCGGTGCAAATTGGTGGAATCAAATTAGGATTATTAATTGATGGGATCATGCAATAATGTACAGAGTTACTGTTACCTAATACTTCCCAAAACTGAGTCAAAGCCCAGATTTGTGTAACCTCTCCATGCCTTGGTTCCCCTTTGGAAAACAAGGCTCTGTTGGATCTGACTCATGTGGGGCAGGTGGGACTCAATCACTTGGGTCACCAAGTGCTGTCCAAGCCCAAAGTGACAATATTTCATGTGCCAGGCTAAAAATTGAAATCTTCATCTCCTGGTGCTTTGTGTACTTGAAGTCAATGATAATATTGCATTAGCACAGCTTTTTAAATGTAATTCTTACATGATCATTAAATGATCCAGCGAGTCCCTTCCTTGAACTGTGCATTATCTGCACCTCCAGCAGTGTGGTTCAGATGCTGTTCAGCAGGTGTAACTTTATTCAGTCATTACAAGTTTATAAAAAGTGAAAACCACTGGCAATCCCCTGAGTTATTATTTCAGCAACATTTTTGATTAATATCTTTCGATCTCCATTTTTAATACATTCTTTTTCAAACATATTCTTCTTTTTTTTTATTCAATATTCTCCCTCTCTTTGCTTTTCGCTCTGCTTGGCCAAAAAAAAGAAAAATATAATCCTAACAACAAACCCAAAAACTGTACAACTTTTGTTTTATTCAGTGACCTTATCCCAGTATGCAGCTTCTGGGTTTTCTTTTTTTTTTTTCTTTTCTTTGTTGCTTCCTTTTTAAAATTTAACCTTGTGTCTTTTTTGTTCTTCCTTCCTGTTAGTTTGCTGTGGGCAACTGCTAAAGGAAGCTGTTGCAGACAACACAAATCTTGGAGAACTCATTAAGCCTTACACAGACAATGGATGGCCAGGTAGGGCACGTTGTTCTCTCATTACATCCCAGTTACAAATCTGTGGCAAAAAACGAATTGTGAGTGAACTTTTCTTGGTCAGATTCTAATCTGAGTTACTTAAGAGTAACCTGGAAGTCAATTAATTCCATCCATTCCATGTGATTTGTAGCCCTGCATGACAGAAATTGGATTTTATGAAGGTTTTTTGTATCTTCAAAGCAAATAATTCACTGTTCCAGTGAAATTCAGATTTCTCATGTGCATTTTGAAATTCAAAGCCCCTGGTTTTATCTCTAAATCAAAATCAGAATTCTAATATGATTTTAAAATGTTTAAATAATTTTTAAAGCACATTATTTTGTTAAACTAGTCATAAAGCACAGTATTGTGTCTCATTTTATATGTGGATGTTGACTTCTAGAACACTATTCTAGATTCTTCCACTTCCACACAAATATTTTAAACATAACATTTCTTTGGACTTCATTTCTCTCAGCAGTTTTGGTTGTAGGAGGGGAAGAATGTTTATTTTGCCAAATTACAATGGCCTGGAAAAGGAACTTTCAGTCCTGTTTCTGCCAGCAGGCCAAATAGTTACCAGTGGTACAAACATAAGGAGACAAACGTGCTGAAGATGAAGAAATCTCAGTTAAGCTTCAGTTTTAATGGAATTTTGAGCAAACCCCCCCTGAGAAAAGAGAAATCTTCATTGCCTTTTATTTTTAGCAAAGAAAGTTATCTGGTAAGGTGGAAAGCTTGAAACTCCCCCCCTCCTTTTTTTTTTTCACAATAACTTAATTCTGAGACTGAATTAGACAGATCTGAAACATGAGCCTGGAAAATTAACTGAGGTTCCCTTGACACCAGACCAAGAGATTCAGGACTTTTCTAAGCATTTCCAAAAGACCTTTGGCAGCCTGTAGCTTTGGGAATGTTATCCCTCTGTCAGGCACTTTATCAAGCCACAGGGTAATATATTTTAACCCTAAACTTCATCTCTAGTGAATGGATTGCATTTATTCATAATAGAGTAACTCAGTTCATTAATTTCCATATTATTGGGAATAGAGTTTATCTGGGAACCATGGGAATGGAAAGCATGGATCTCTGCAGCCTGGAAGGGAGAAGCTGGGTCCTCTGGAACAGGCACAGAGATCTGGGAGAGGATTTTCTGGTTTAGAGATGCTGCTGCTCAAAGTGGCCTTTTAAGTCTAAGGCATATTGATGTAGTGGGTCCGAGGTGTTGTTGTGTGGGAATAACTTCTCCATGTGTACAGTCTGTTGGCCTGAACGTGGCTATTTGTGTGTAACTCACACACAGAGTTAATTTTAAGCTCTGTGACTTTTTCGTGGTCTCACTTTCTCCTCATCTCTGTGAAGAGCAGGACAACCACTGTAAATGCCTCACTCACTAAATTTCACTTATGGATGAGATGGGAGTTTGGATGGTCTATTTATTCAAAGATAGGTCCTTTACGAGCTTTCTTTACAAAAATGTCCTTTGTATACTTTATAAACTTCATCTTAACCACTACAGTTCCTTTAAGGAGATACCAAATGCATTCCCAATAGAGTAAAGTAATTGCACAGGTCATAAATTTTAGCCAGTCCTAAAAATATTCACATCCTCAGTCCAAGGGAGCTGCTTTCATTTCAGGAAAATGAAATTGAAGTTGTAATTCCTTTCTTCCTCCAAATTAGAAGTTATTTCAGATTTAGATTGATTTTTTTAATACAGCATGCAAGAATAAAGCTGTACAACACTTCTGAATGTTAATAGGGATCATAACTATATTTCTGTACATTATGCTAAAAATTCTCGCTTAGTTTTTGCTTGTATGCACATATATATTTTATTTAGTGGGACATACCACAAAATTAAGGGCTGAGTAAAGATAAATATCATATAGCAATACCAGAAATAATAAGTTCTGTCATTTTGCTAATCCTCCTCTCCCAGGGATAACAAAGAATGAATTTACATTAGTAAACACTAACAGGAATTCATTAGTGCCTTCACAAAAGGCTTGGAGAAAATGAAATAATGCAGTGTACTGAAGAGGAAAGGTGGGCAAAGAATCTTTGCATCTCTGCTCTCTTGCTGCAGAGTTACAACCAGCTTAAAACAGGGGAAAGATTCTCACACTATTACTGACCACATCCAGTTTCAAGAAAATCTCCCTTGAAAAGAGTTGCTGCAGTCAATAGCAGGCAGTGTTATGACAGGAAAGCAATCAGAACTTCAACATTTTCAGTACATTTCCAGTTGTAAGTGGGCTTAGTTTGTCCTTTGGCTGAGGAATCGTGCCAGTAACACTGTCTCAGAATAGTGGAACCAAAGGCAGACCATCAAAAAACATTGCACTCAAATCATTACTGGGCAAAATGAAACTGGTGCCATGAAATCTCGAGGATGTGCCTCATATATTCTTAAAATGCTCACCCAGGGCACTGATCTCAGCGTGTTTCCCTTCTCGTGGACACAACTGGTTGCAATTAGTCATTTAAGAGGGGCCAACAGGGCACGTTGTGGTGTCATAACAAGGCTCCAAACCCAGCTTAGTCAAAGTTAACTCGTTATGGAGTTACTGAGGCTCCTCCACTGTCTGTTCTGTTCTAGCTCAGCTTGACTAACTCACATCTCTTCATGGGTTTAGGATTCACAAACATCCTTTGTGCTGTTTTTCCTGTACTGCTGCTTCAGGTATTCATCATGTATTTCAGGAACAGCCCAGACAATTCTATTATTCACCCCAGAAGGCAATCCAGTGCATTCCCATTTTCTGTATTTTCTAGTGTTTGCTGTCTCATAAAGACCTGCTTTATCAAACTCCTCAATTTTGTGTATGGGGATTTGTTTTGCTTAATGAAATCAGCATAGATATTTTTGAGCCCATTAATTTATTAATTCCCAGAACATACTAGCCTGGTAGGTGCACACTGGATATTGAAAAATGCATTTTTGGTGATAAGTTCAGCAACCTGACAGCTTTTTGTCTGTCATAAACATAGAATTGTACTTTGGACAACCAGTCTGAAATGCACAGACTGTTCCTTTAGGATATTGTGGTTTCACTGAATATTGGGCAATTATTACTAATTATGGGCAGAAAATTACCAGCATTGGAGTCTGAGACCAGTCTTCTGCTCACTGACTCCAGTTAGGTTAAATCTTGGTCAATAATGCTAAATTTAGCTCAAGTCATTTGCTTGGGCAGCCTGGGGAGAGTTTTATTTGGAGTGAGAGGTGAGTGTAGTGGCCAGAACCCTCCCATAGGCAGCAAGACAACTCCATAAATTAATTTATTTGGTTTGATTCCTTCTGAAATGTTCTGGAAGACTGGTCCTTCCCTGGACAGATGATGTAGATAGAACCCTCCTAGACCCCCCAGGCTTGAAGAAAACCTTTGTGCAGAATTCCTGTCCCTGTAGTTCTGAGAAGGGCTACACTGACTTCTGGACCTGTCTCACTGAAAACATGGGCACACATTAACTTAAAAATTAAATTATCCTCCATCTACAGGATCTATGTTCACCATTTTAAAGGTGTCTGTCAGAATTTGATACCCTGGGAGAAAAAAAGAATTGCAGAAAGCATTTTTGCTTCCCCCCACCCAAATGTCCCTGGTGTTTGACCCTTGAGGTGTTGACATTTAATTAATGAAAAAAAAAATCACAAAAATAGGGAAGGTCATCAGTCAGTTGAAATTTGTGTGTCATTCTGTCCAATTTTCATGGTGGTTTAGAGTGGAGTGATCACTGCTAATTAATATATCTGTGAGGCAGCAATAAATGGAGCCAAGAAAAGTGAGATGACTGGAAAACACCATGAAGAGCAAGGGGGAAAAAGATCCCCACTCCCAATCTGCTTTTCAGCTGGGAGAACTGCTATTAGTTTGGGTAATTGGGTGGGTTTTTTCCACCAAAATGAAGATTCAGGTGGTAAGAGAGCTGATTCATGGAAGACAGATAACACTGCACCGTTTGCAGCCTGTTAGAGTTGAACACACACAATCTGTGTTGTTTTTTCCCCCCTTCCTTTTTCTATGTTTTTAAGCAGTAATATCTGAAGCTGTCCCCAATGACAGTCTTGCACATAGGGGGTAAAATCTGAAATTCCCTAATTTCTCCTTTTTTTTTTTTCCTAATAAAAACTATTACTGTACAAATATAGATTTCTTTTCCCCTTATTTTAAATTGGAATGGTTTTAAAGGGGTGCTTTTTGGTGTAGCCTCTGAAAGTTGGGGTCCCCTGGTGATTGTGATCACAGCCTCACCAAAAAAAACCACTCAGGTTGGTTTTATTTTTTTTTGACATGAAATTAATATTCTCATCACTGAGTGCGAAGCACAGCTCTGACAATAAAACAGCTCTTTGTTAAAAACTTGCAAGGAGTTTCAGAGTTGAAAGGCTGAGTAAATCTTTATATCTGAGGAGGTAAAGCTGAGTGTTATTCCTTGTTTTTAAGAGCTGTGCTGGCGAGCTGTGAGCTGTCTGAACATTGGAGAGACCCTTTGGGAGCTCCATTGGTTTTCAGCGAGTCTTTGCATGCAGTGTGTTTGTACTGGCTGAAGACAGCGCATGGCTCTCTAAATAATTTACAAGTTGATTAATAGACTCACATGGGTATAATTAGAAGAGGGAGAGACAGCAGCTACAGTAACGGGTACAGTGCTTGGGGGAACTAGAGACTTTATTTTTTTTAAAGAAACTTTCTAGGGTGCTGGGCGTTTGAAGATAAGTTGGGAAGAGCTCAGTGCCTCTTCTCTTTTGAAGTGGAAATAGGACAGTTTGAATCCGTCGAGTTTAATTTTTCACAAGCTTTAGGGGCCCTGCAGTGCAACTCCCTTTTTATTACTGAAAAAAAAACCTCTCCATTTTTCTTTCATTTTTCGCACACACACACACAGAGTCCAAACAGGAGCTAATAAACAAATCGATTTTCTACTTCATTTGAGTTGGGTTTATAGCAGTTCTATATGTTCCCCTATATGTGCACCTCACCCACAAACAGGCTGTGTAAAGTTATGGAGATATTTATGAATACACCATACTTTAATTTATGCATTTTTAAGAAACCTTCACCTCTGTTTGACAATGCTTTTGAAGTAGCTCCGTTTTTCAAGTCAAACTTTTGACTTTTCCTCTGGGACTGCTACAAAGGTTTTTTTATGGAAAATAGGTAGCAGTCTTTTTTCCTACTAGGAGAAAATTGGTGGTCAAGAGAACAAAATAAAATTTAATTTTTTTTTCTTGTTTTAGGTGGCCATATTTTTATAAAAGATGCAAGGCTGTAGCATAGAAAGTTTTACATGAAGGCATATAGGTAGTAAGTTGTAATTTTCTTTCCTAATTTTTACTTTTTTGTGTGTTGAATCAGTGCAAGATGGTAAGTTAGAATTGCCTTTTCCTCCATTTGAAAATCTTGAATATATTTTTCTTTATTCTACACCACATGCCACAATCAAAACTGGTGTATCTGTCTTGCAGATGCTCAGAGCTGAAGCGAGACTTGGTCTACAAAGACATTTTTCAAGGCCACCCTGCTTAGGAGTAAAAAACAAAGCAACAAAAGAACCCACCTCAAAAAAGCCAATCCTGGAAGCCAGACCAGGCAAAAGAAATGTGGTTTGATGTAAGAGATGAGTGCAGTTGTTGTCTGGAGCAATTGGGATAATCAGTCAGGCAGTGGATGTGGTCCTGCCTGTACAAAGCTTGCCAGTCTCCTGGTTTTCCAGCAGTATTCACCATTCCTACTGTTGCTGGAGGGTCAATATTCCAATACTGGTGCCACAAACCCTCATGGATTTGAGTGAAGATGTGGCCCTTGGCCACATGGTTGTCAGGGGCTTTGAAACAGCAAAGTGCAATATAAATGTGAAGTATTAATCTCTTATTGAGATTATAATATTTTATATTGATCTTTCTTGGTGACAATCATTCTTAAAAACTTGGAAAAGTGGGCTTTCCTTCCCTTTCCTCGCACAATCTCCTCAGCAAAGGGCTGCTGACTTGAATTCTGTGTTTTCCTCTTTGGAGTTTAGGATGGGGATATCATATGAGTTTTTATGCAAAAACCAGAAGGAAAAGCCCATTACATGTTGGCAGCATCACCTTTTTTGGGGAGTTTAGCAGAAAATTCTGCCTTTGGCTCTGTTAAATGTCCCTTTAACGTGGCTGGGAGGTGTCAGGAGGAGTGGGAAGAGGAGGCACAGGACTGTTTGGGATCTAGAGCGTGTGCTGGCACCAGGTATCCCTGGTAAGGGATGAGCATCCTTCCTTCCCTGGCATGGGGAAGCAGCATTGGGTGTAAAAAGACAAGATGTTTTTCACCATGTTTATCTTTTTTTTTTTTTAATATTATCACTGTCAAAAAGGGGTTTGTAGGCCAAATTCTGTGCTGTTCCAAGCCCTGTGTTCTTCAGTAGAGCTGAATTATTAGAAATAAGGAGGAAGTAGGGAACTTGGTTGATCATGGAATTTATGTGTCTGCTGGGTTCAAACTGTAGTTGCTGCTTGGTGCTGTATTGTCTCTGTAGAATCCAAAGCAATGAAAGAAGCAGTGCAAATATACATTTTGTTTCTATTTTTAGAAACTTTCAGGTTAGACACACCCCTGTGAGGTAATTCAGAGTGGCTTCTGTCTCACAGGCAGGTAAACTGAGGCAGAAAACCTCATTCAACTCGAGCCTCGCTGCAATCAGTGAGTGAGTGTGGATGGGAACCCGGGGGTGTGGATTGTGTCCTTGGAGTCACCCACTGGATCATCCTGGGAGCCTGTGCCATTAGGCAAATACACAGAAAACAGCACAGAGGCCTTTTTTAGGGGAAAACAAGCTTTTTGTTCATAGCTGGATACTCGTTTTGGACTGAATGTTCATTGCTGCTGACAGGTGAAGCAGTTTAAGGGGCTGGCATTAAATGTGATCAGATGTACACTCCTGAATCTCTGGCTGGATACCTGTGAGGCAGCACTTGCTCTCCTTTAAAGGGCATTTCTGAAGGTCTTAATTTATCCCGTGTTGTTTGATCGATGACTTGGGATCATACCTGCTTTAAAAACAATAGCATTCCCTCTTCAACACAGCCAATTCCTAATTTAAATTACTAAAAACCTAGAGAAAAAAACAAAACAAAAAACCACACACACACACACACACACACAAAAAAAAAAAAAGGAGAAAAAAAGATTCTAATCTATTCGAAGAAACAAAAATATTTAAAATGTGGAAAGGAAATATTTTATCGCATTATTTATTTTACTGTATTAAAATAATTATGCCAGTTCTTACAGCAGCCCTCTCTCAGCAGTGCCGTGTGTGTAAAATGAGCGAGTGGAGACGGGATTTCCGTGGGAATGGTCCCTTTGATGGATCACCGCGAACCCTCGGCGGTGCCGCTCTTTGCTGCGTTGCCTCTGTCCTTTCCCTAAAAACAGGAAAACCTTGGATGCTCCCAGTGTTCCCAGTGTTCCTAGCGTTCCCAGTGCCAGCCCGGCGGGGTTGGTACTCCAGGAGGCCGCAGCAGCCCCTGGAGCGGGCTCGTTTTCCCGTGAATTCCCGGGATTTCGGCGGATCCTGCGCGCGGGGCGGGACCGGCTGCGCTGCCCGGAGAGACCGCGGGGTGGAGACAGAGAACAACCAACGGCGGCCGCGACCCCCGGGACAACAGTGGGACAACAGTGGGACAACAGTGGGACAACACCGGGACAACACCGGGACAGCCCCGGGACAACACTGGGACAACACCGGGACAGCCCCGGGACAACACCGGGACAACCCCGGGTGTGCCGGGCCGGAGCTCCCCAGAGCCCCTCGGGGAACCCCCCGGAACAATTCGGGACCCCCCAGAGTGCTCGGGGCCGGAGCCCATCGGAGCCCTCTGGATTTCCCCCGGGAATCCTCTGGGTGCTCTCGCGACCCCTTCGGGTCCCCTCCGGGACGGAGCCCCTCCGGGGGAGATGATGCTCTCAGGCACATGGTGTGACTCCTGCGCATAGTCCTGTGCAGGGCTAAGGGTTGGTCTCGATGATCCTTGTCCGTCCCTTCCGACTCGGCATATTCTGTGATTGAGAACCGATTCCCTGCTCCTGGCTGTTCCCTTCTCCTCCCGGTGCCGCTGCTCGCACTTGGATGGTTGGTTATCGCCGGTGACCGAACCGGCTGAACGCCAAACCTGCCCGTCCTCGCCAGCCGGGCGGCTTGGAGGATTAGGCTCAATTATCGATCAGCCTACGCGACGGTAAATCACTGCTAAATCATTCTCAAACACATTAAAAAACAATTGATACAGTCTCGATCGATACAATCTCTGAGGACCTTCATGTGGGCAAGAAAACAGAATAGGAAAACCCAATTACTCGTTGTGAATCATCCAGAGTTTCTAGAGGAATAAGATAAGCAGATCTCATGCTTTGCTAAATTTAGGATTGACAGGACAATCCAGGAAAGTAGCCTTTGGCAGTAGCTTATTCTCAGGGCAAGATGTTAACTGTCAACTATTGGGATCAAGCCTCAGGCATCTGAATTAGCTGTGAAAGTCTTCAGACCCAGCTAAAAAAAAAATCTCTATGAGCAGGATGAAGTGTAAATGGACAGTATTGTCAAAAGGACCTTAAACCTTTTACAGCACAAAGCTGACAGAATTTATATCTGCAAATGTGTTTATACTGTGCTTAAAACTGAGGTTTTATAGGTTTGGAGAAGTGAGTCAATACCCTTCAAAAGTCTGTTTTAAAGGGAAATATACGGAGGAGGAATCAATTTAAATATGATAATTGTATAGCTTGGAGCACTGACAGCATTGAAGTTATTGGAGAATAGTGCCCTGTAATCTCTCAAGTGGTGTTTTTGCCTTTCAGACTGTACCTTTAATGTTCTGTTACTTCTGTCTTGAGCAGGTGGTACGATTTTGTAGCTGATTGCCTGATCCAGGTTTCTATTAGTCCTGCAGATCCATGGGCTGGGAAAGAGCTAACAGGCCACACTCCTCTGAACTTCATGAGGAGTACTTGATACCTGTGAAAACCTTTGAAGCTCTGAGAAGTAAATTTATTTTTTAAATGGTTTGCTGGAAGGTGCTGATTGACAGCCCCAGAGACAGAAAATCTCTGGTGTCCACGCAGCAGATCCAGCATGAACAGCAGCACTTTAAGCCTCAGTTCTCTGTCCTCTGGCTGATCATACCCTTGAATTGATTAGATCACTCCTTGGGTCCTCAGCTGCTAATTCAGCTGGGTAGTCTGGACCATTAATGTGGTCAGACAGGCTGGGAGATAAAGCAGACAGTGGTGTGTGGGGTTGGTAGTAGGCAGGAATATATGCTTGAATGAGTTGCATTTCTGTATGGAGCTGGTTGGGGCCTCACTGTGCCCTGTGTCTGATGTCACTGTGACCCTGTTCCACAGCCATAAATGATGTTCTCAGGTATCACCATAGTGGCTCTGCAGCTTTACTTCTGAGGGATGAATTTTACTCCTGTACCTGATTTCTCACCCTAATAGAGATGTGCTTCCACATTACCTAATCTGGGTAGCTCTTTGTAGCAGCACATTGTAATTTTTACAAGAAACTTACCTTTGGACTTCTCTAATGATAAAGTAAAATCTCTCCCGAGTCTCATTCTCCCAACTTGCAGAGTTGGAAACTCACACAGGCTTATGTTGAAAAGGAATTGATTATTCAAAGCTCTTGTGCTTCATAATCTACTTAAAACATGTGGATTGACTGTCTCATCAGAAAAGCTCTATATTTTACTTTGCTATATACCCACTGGGTCATGTGCTTAAGGCCAGGAGACCTCTGGTAGTTCCTCACAGACTGTGTGCCCCTCCAATTACAGGTTATTAATTTGCCTTACATTCCAGAGACAGTTCCACATGAGTGAAAAGGAATACTGTACTGCAGAGTTCTTCATTACCTACTCTGCCTGTACTACAAAATAAGAATAATACTGATTCCTTCCTTCCTTTTTTCTCCCCCCCCCCTTTTTTTTTTTTTATTTCCTTCCCTCTGGTCTGTGGAATATGTTTTACAGTTTTAATGCAGCTGTTTTAAGTGTGACTGTTGCTGTTCAAGGGCAGCTGATGTACTTTGTAATGCCACCGAGCAGCCAACAAGCTCTGTTCCCCCATTGTGTTGAAGTGATAGGTATGTTTGCTAATCAAGAGGAGAGCAGAGCTCGCTGTCTGACTTGTTTATGTTTTATTTCTCACCATCAAGCTTTAGAGGGAGGCACAGAAAATATGTAAGCATCTATATTATTCAGTGATGTATATATGTACATGAGTGAACAAACAACCTGAAGGGTATCGCTGATGTCTTCTAGTCACTCACAGCTGAAGTGAGAGAGGCGTCAGGGTTACCACATCTCCCCACTGCTACTCAAAACACCCCAAACCTGCAGTGTCATTAGCCAAAATATTAATTAATTGTCACTGCATCTTGATTTTTTTTTCCTCTTCAGTTTTGTTCAAAAAGAGTGACTGAACAAAGTGGAGCATTTTGCTCATCGGGGCTCACAGGAGGCCTCAGGGAAGTGATCACATCCAGGAGATGCCACCAGGTTCCCATCACAACTGCTTTTTAATTTTCTTGTAGGCTTCAGTTTCTCCTTCCCATAAGAAGGGTGGGAGCAATCTGGCCCCTGGAAGTGGGCAATCTCCTGGGATCTGCTGGAAGCTCAGCAGCACAACATACCCACTGATGTCTCTGTGCCATTCCTGGGGCTTTCAACCTCTGCCCTGACTCCCAGTTCATCTCCCAGGGCTGCCAGCTCTGGCAGAATCCTACTGCAGTTTTACTCAAGAGTTTGTAGGTTTTATTCCAATTCCTTGTAAAACTGTTTTGAGCATTCTGCATTTAGAAAAAAAAAAAAAATCCTGTAATTTGGCATCTCCGTAAATCCATGTCAATGATTCCAGTAAGAATTGTCATAAAATAACGTGCATCAAGACAAGAAAGTTCAGTGCTGCAGCCAGAAATTCAGGAAAATTCCACTGGTCTGTGTGTGGAATACATTTTTGGGAAAGGGAAGGCGGGTTTATTTGTTTTTCTTTATTCCTGGGACGTCTTGGGTTTCTACCAGTTCTTGTAAGCTGGAGGGTGGGCAGGAGAACTGCCCTGCAAAGAGCACTGAAATTCTCCTGTTTTATCCCTCCCATCCCTGCCTGCAGCTCAGGTCTTGGATAGAGAAGTATCATCTGTCTGAGAACATCCCTGCCTGCTGCTGCGCTATTGTAGAGTTAATTTTGTGAATCCCATTTTTAATGGAATACCTGGGTTTGCACTGTCATTTTGCTCTTTGTCAAGTGTCTGGGTTTATTCCATTCCTTTTTCTTTTTTTTCTTTTTTTTTCATTTCAGCAGATGGAGAATATTGCTCTCTTTAACTTGTTCTTTTATAATGTGAAGTGGATATCCTCAATTAATACACTAATCTGTTTTCTAATTAATTCCCTGCGGTTTTCCACCCTTTTTGCTGGTACATTGAATCCTGAGTGCAGTTCTGTAAACTCAGTAATTTGATTATTTAAAGGAGAAGGAATGAATTTCACGATAGAGGTGCAATGTTGAATTTCAGGAAGCAGATGGATTCTATTACTGCAGTTTAAAACCTGCTTGCACCCGGGGTAGAAATGTGCACTGCTAATAATTCACTCTGCTAAAATACAGGCAGATTCCTGTCAGCTTGTCCTGAAGCGAAGTGCAGTGTTAGGAATCTGACACATACACTCTCCTACAAGCACTTGTTGTTGTATTTTTGTATGCAGATGTGATGGCAGGGTGAGCATCAAAACATCCACATGCCATGATGGGGATTTATGTAGCAATTTCTCTGGCTTGTTTTCAGCAGAGGCACCGGTGTGTCAGACAGACTGTGCAGATAAAGGGAAGGGGCTCTCCTTGCTGCCTGGGAATTCTTTTGGCTGCTGCTTTGGGAAGCAGCTCCAGGTGATTTTGCTGTCCCTTCGTTGGGGTTATTTGACACTGAGCCCAACACATCACAGCGGTCACTGGAAAATTTGTGGTTGCTCATGTTGAACCTAATAATTTAATTCTGAAAAAAACTCAAGCACCTTCCCCCTCACAACCCCCAATTTACCTGAGTTTAAATATCTTGATCAGAATATTTTACTTTATGAAGGCTCCAGTGAAAATGTGCAGGGCACTTCCTTACCACTGTGTCCCATTAAACAGAATTTTTAAAGCTGCATAGTAATTGTAACCCCAGTCAGCATCTTGCATCTTTTTAATTTTCTTGTGGGCTGCAGTGTTTCTCCTTCCTGTATGAAGGATGGAATCTGGCCCTGGAACTGGGGAATCTCCTAGGATCTGCCTGAAGCTCATCAGCACAACATACCCACATCTCTCTCTTTGTCTTTCTCTCTTGCCCTAAAAGAAAATAATAATTGAGGAAAAAGAACTTTTATCTCTAAAATTAGGGAGTCATCAATGGAGTAGTAAAAGTAGCTGAAATACATTTTGAAAATTTATTTTCAGTTATAAAGTCTTCAAGCCTTTGGGCAAATTGGAGCAATAGCACAGGTAGCCTGGTGTGGCAGAACCATTATCACCTGCTGGGTTCCACACAGAATGCTCAGAAATGTCATTCCTGTTTTAGGATTTCTTTTACACAACTCGGGTCATTATTTTTGCGTTTTGATAAGATTGTGTCACACACGTCACTGTGACATCAGTCCAGGGTGGCTGAGAGAAGAAGCATGTTGCAAAATGATGGAGGTATCAGCTTTTACCAAATACTTTGCTTCAGTCCTGCAGTTCCTTATGGGTTTGGGGGTTCCGTGGTGGCACAGGAAATACCCAAAAGCCAACAGTGACTCCTCTCTCCAAAATCTATCAGTCCCAAACGGGGATAACTCTGTGTGGTTTCTGGAGCAGTCTGACCAGAGGAAGCTGTGTGCATCCTCCTTAACTGCAGACTCAGCACAGCAAATAAATGTCACCTTTTTAATCCTTTGCAGTCCCAGACAACCTCGTTCTGGAGCTCCTGACGCAGCG
The DNA here is from genome assembly GCA_035041135.1 of Platyrinchus mystaceus. NCBI lineage: Eukaryota > Metazoa > Chordata > Aves > Passeriformes > Tyrannidae > Platyrinchus > Platyrinchus mystaceus. Next base: position 4,167,323 of record JAWWLV010000040.1, read on the forward strand.
CCTGAGCTGCCTCGACTGCCTGACCGATGGCTGGGTGCTCTCCGGCTTCCCGAGGGACATCGACCAGGCAGAGAAGCTGCACAAATCACAGATTAATCCAAACAGGTAAGAGGGAAATTGAGCAATCACAACACTGCACATACCAAAAAAAATGTTTGTGGAAAGATACAGATCTTTATTGACGTTATATCTGCTATTGCATCTTATTTATTTATGGCTTCCTCAGCTAGCAAAGGGGTCTTGCTGCTGGAGAGTAGGAGATAGAGCTCTGGCCTTACAAATGCTCCAGATGGCCAAACTGTGGGAGAGAGAAGAGGTTGGTTGTTCTGGTTATTTGTTTGAGTTGCCTCTAAAGGCAAAGCCACAAGAAACGGATTAAAATTTGGATTATATCAGAAAGTGTATTTTATTTGCAGCAGGAGGGAGGATCTACGTCTTCTTTCTTCAGCACTGGAATAATACCATGGAAAGATATTGGTATTGCAAGGAGCTCATTATGAGACTTTTGGGGCTTGTGAAATAATTAAAAACAACATGAGAATGATACTTTATTTGAGCCATAATGAATTGTTCAGAAATGTAATATGAGAGGCATCAGCATCAAAAGAGAACTGTTATGAGTGCCAAGGAAATAAAATAGTGTGACTTTTCACAGCTGGTCCAAAGGTGGTGAGGATTTGAGGTGCTGGTGGACTCCTCAAAGCTGAGAGGCTTCTGCACTCCCTTCCCAGGGCTTCCTGGTTCAGTCCATACCATTGGCTGGCACAGTGGCCATTCCAAAGGCACACATGGAAATTTGCAGTCTTTATGCTTCCAGGAAGCTGTTCTTCTCCTAAAAGTCAAAAAGGTGCATTACCCACATAAGTGTTTAGCTTGGCAAAGTTACTCTTCCTGTGTCTCCTGTGTGGCTGCCCTGAATTCCCTCCCCACTCCCTGTACAGGGGAGAGGCAAAGGTGGAAAAAGGTGAGACTGAGGTGGAGAGAGAAAAGAGGGGAATGCAAAGGGAGCTGACAGTCATCCATCCAGGTTTGAAAAGGAAAGTGTGTGAAAACAGTGGTAGCTTTGTTTGTTCAAAGACAATTTGCACCTTAAACAGAAGTCTGGTTTATGAAAAAAAAATTGGAGAAATAATTTTGAAACTTACACTAGACTCAGTTAAAAAACATTTCCCATGGATTATTCCTTGTGTGCATTTAGAAGGAAGGTCCTGGATCCCTAAACGTGTCTGAGTCGCCGAGACCAGTGTGAATCCTCAAGTGTGCCCCATGTGCTCCTTTACAGGATTGAGACCTCTTCAAGTGAGGAAGAACAACTCATTATAAGATTGGATGTGTGCAAATTCAGCACTGATCCGTTTTTTCAGCTCCCTTTTGCTTTAAAGAGCTCTGCACATTCAGAGCTGAGTGAAGAATTTGGCCCCTGCTGTTTCACACAGGGGTTGAAGGGACAAAAATAGACATTGTGCTCCCTGATTGATTTGGGAGCTGATATTTTCCATGAAGCTGAAGTAGTAGGGATATAAGGGAGGAAGGGTGATTATAAACAAAAGGACATATTGCAGCATAGGACAGCAGGGCAGTAATTCAGTTGCAGTTGTGATGCTAGTTATAAAACACTATCTGCAGAGGTGGTGTTTCTGACATCAGGAGAAAAACCTGATAGAATTATAGCCTTGAAATCAATCTGGGAATGGGATGTAGAAATCTATAAATCAGACACAGAACAATCTACAAAGTCTCATTTTTAGGAGGGCTCTGTTGATGAAATTAGATTAAAATAAATTTACATATATATCAAGTTTATTATTAAAATCTAGTCACATCAGTAAACAAAATTATTTGTGAAAGAGAATGTTACTCTGGTTTTTGAACTCAGAGTAGACCTCTTTGGCTGATCAGAACACAGAGTTATTGTCTGCTTGTCAAGTCACAAATCTATTCCTTAGAGCTAATAAATGGTTAGTGTTCAAATACTATGTTTTATCTGACTCCCACCTCATAAAGCTACTGTACATAATACTAAATTATACAGCATTGAGCAGGATCAGTCTCCTGACTCCTCCATCTTATGGAAAGAAAAACAAACCTAGTAATTGATGGTAGAAAAGAAGGAAAATAAAGTTATTTGAAAACAAACAAAATGGGCTATAAAGTTTGTTAAAATGTAATAATAAAAAAACTCATACAGCATCAGCTACTGCATCCAAAGAACTGCCCTGGAACAAACAGGAAAATAATTCAATTTTCCACTGCAAAGGTGAGGAACAGGGTTTTCTTTAAATTAGAATTTGCAGTGGAGAGAGGGTTTGCTGAGTGCAGGAGAACCTGTATCAGCAAAACCTGGCTCCCAAAGAGCTGCTCTGCCTGTGCTCACAGGAGACACGAGCTGCTCTCTGTGTTCCTCCCTGTGAAGCAGTTCCTGTCTAAGTGGACAGGATCCCAATCCTATTGAAGTGTGGCAGCCTTTAGGGCAAATAAGGAGCTGAATCCATTAGTGGCCTCTCAGCTCTGGAGTAAAAGACACCATTAACCACTTAGTGCCTACAGAAGGTGGGAATCCACACACAGGTTGGCATCTGAAGCTCTGAACTAGTGCAAAGGACTGACTTCAGTTCCTCACCCAGACCACTGTAAAATAGGTATTTTAGCTTGTTTTCATTGTTAATGCTTGAGCAGCAATAAGAAATGTATTATATAGCCATGGGCACTTCTAATACACTGAAAATTCTATTTAATATTCACCAAAATATTTCTTATCCCTCCTGTTCTCTCCCAAACTTGCAGTGAAAATAAGATTCAGCAGCAACAGTGTCATCTGTTGTGAATCTCTGGTCATCACCTTCAGCTGGTCTGTCTTAACTCCATGACTCAGAATTGCTGATTTTCCATCAGATGTGATGGATTTTGGGAGAACCTCTGTTGTGTGTAGACTGTGGTAACTAAACTGTGTCTCTCTCACTGAAAATTCCCCAAGTGTCAAAAATCTCAACTGAGTGAGTACAAACTGAGCAAGGAGCCTCAAAACCCTTTAAGTCAAAATTTCCTTTGGTTTTGTCCATCTGATCTCAATCCAGGCTGGATTGTTTTACATTTCAGTATTGATTAATTGTATTACAGCAATGTCTACAAATAATACAAGTGGACAGACAAAGCTGAGCAGGGGAGGGATGAACTGGAGAACTGACCTAGCAGTACATATGTAATGTATTTCAAATACCCATTTTTTCAATGTTAAAGTTGTTTCTTCCCCAGTAGAGAAAATAAACAGCAACAGCTTCTCCAGTGTGAGTTTTCCAGCTGCGTTATATTTAGTTTTCAAACTGATGTGGCTGTATCCCCAATTATGTCATCTTTTTACATAATATATTTAAAGCTTCTCTTTTGTCACGCTGCTAAGAACCTGCTTTCAAACAGTTTAGGATAATGAAGTTCCTAATTTCTGAGGTACAATCTCTGAATATGTTGAAAAGGGAAAAATCAGAATGCAAAAAAAAAAAAAAAAGATTTTTTTTTTTTCTTTTTAACTAGTTGCTCTTTACATGGGGCTTTCATATTTCTGCAGCTGATCCCAATGTGGATTAGGGATAATAAACAGCCTCTTAATGGAGGCCTGAACTAGGAAATGGAGTTTGAATCAGCAGCAAAATTCAATGGCTGGCGAAGGTTAATAACTCCATTACTATCAGCTCTATTTTTGAGCCGTTTGAAGAGCTGGGTGTTAGCCTTATCTTACTCCTCATTAATTGAGCTAATAGAACCCCAGTGACCCCACCATGCTGCCATTATCTGGGAGTTTACCAGACATGGACTGGAATACTTATCACTAAATATGTATTCCTCAGATTCATTTTTATATCAGAAATACTTTGGTTAAAGATTGGCTCTCCTCAGGTTTCTTTTTGCCTTTTCGTTTCTTTGCTGCCTTTTGTAACAGCCACATATTTGGAAATTACATGTAAATGACTTAATTAAATTCCTATCAAGGAACAAGCTAAATCCCAAAATAGTTGCATCAAGGAAACATAATAGTGATTGAATTATTCTGACATGGAAAAATCTTACGGAGCATTTTTAAAACTTTGGCCTAATTTAAACGATGGATATTGTGTGTTTATATTAGATGTGGTTTTAATTGATGGCATACAGAAATCTGATGAGTAGCAAAGAAGAAATGTTATAATTATATCTTATTTTCTCCTTATTTTCAAGGTAAAAAAATGATGTGGTAATCAAGGTACTAAATCAGTACAATAAAATTGGTCTTCACCAGGGAGAGAGAGAAACAATAGGAAAAGTGACTTATGTAGGATTTGGCTTAATTCATAAAGTAGTAAAAATAACAGGCAGAACAATTCTTTGTCTTCGTCACTCCCATTTTTTTCTCAGCTGCCTCTCACCAGACCGTTCTGTGGTTGCTGGTTTGGTGACTGTTGTCTTCACTAATCCTAATGGGTTTCCTTTTATCACCCCTCTGCACATCAGTGCTGCCTCCTCCATCACGTGTTCAAATCAAACAGGCTTGTGGTGAAAGCGGGAGCTGAAGGAGCAGCATCAGCTAAAGGAGCAGGGGAGGTAAAGGAACATTCACTCACTCAGGGAGTGGTATCAATTTAATCCACAGTACCTTTTCCAAGCTACAGGAGTAATTCAGTCATCTCCTAGTGCAAGTGCTGGGAAACTTCTCTCGATCATTGGCAAGATTTTAATTAAGTCCTGTACCTTTGTTTCCTGATCTGTCTTTGTTGCAAGAGGCATCGCTGAGCTCGGCCCAAGGGGGAAAATCTCTGAGGGGCTCCCTTACCTTCCCTGTACAGCTGGGCACAGAAAGGTGTGCAGGGCTCTGGCATGAGGCTCTGCCCAACACACCCACATCTAGTGCAAGAAGTCCCACACACAGAGTTTTGCTCCCAGAAAATCAGTGGAAGCAGCTCCGAGGTTTAGCCATCAGTGGGGAATCCTCATTCTCTGTTCTCTTCCTCCTCCTCCTCCTCACTAGACTGTGCTCTCTCTTCCCCCATAACACAGCACTAATCTGAATAGAAGCTATTGCTCTTAAATAATCCAATAGATAGAAAATTGCATGATTACAATAAAAAGATTATGTCACTTCTGCTGCACATTCTGCCTGACCTATATTGGTACCATAAGAGCCTTTCTCTCCTGGGGAAGGGCATTAATATGCATCTTGAGCCAGCAATAGCAAAACATCAAATGCAGTTTTAAAATCCTTCCAGGGGCTTTCTGGAGGATGCTGCATTTGCTGTCACAAGCTGATTCTGCTCCAACAAGAATAGGAGGTATATTTGGCTTCAGTTGTGGGAGGCAGGGATTATTTTTAGAAGTTACCTCATCTCATACAAGCTCCTTTTGATGGCTGGAGTTTGTTTGGTGAAATCCTGGATGCAGCAATTAAGGAGGTCTCTGATCTCAGCAAGCTTCCGAAGCCTCCAGGAAGAGAAAGAAGAAAAGCTTCTACTTCTAAGTAAATATTTTTGGTTTTATTGTTATTTTTAAGGATCCAAAACCACATGCACAACCCTTTCATTCTTTTTGCTGCTTAAAGAAAGGAGGTTTTTGGGGTTTTTTTGCAGTAACTATCTCTAACAAATAACAAATGTTAGAAAACCTGAAGGCTTTCTGTCCTGATTGCCCTTATGTTGGAACAGTTTTTCTTGGAAGTTACCACCAGTATCAAGGCTGCCTTTCTGAACTCAGTACTGAACTGAATAGAGAAAACTCTGTAAAAGCAGTAGAGTCTGGGCTGCTTTTCATGTTTTTGGCAATGGTAGCAAGTTTTAGACAAGATTAACCAAACCAGCAATGTCTCTGCTTTTTCCACATGGGAACATGGTCGAACTGGGAAAGTACTGGGCTTGCTGTTAATGCTTTCAGTGCTGCCTCCCAAAGTGCTGGGAAGTCTCCATGCTCTCCAGGCACAGCTCCCAACTCCTCTGCAACTGCCTCTGCAGTTTGGAAGGAGCAACCTAAACCAGGCAACAGTGCAGAAAGAGGCAAGATCCAAGAAGTTTGGTCAGCTCCTCAAAAGTCCTGTGCCCTTCCTGCTCTCAATCACTTCTGGACAAAGGACTGGCTTGTGTCCCTATAGAGAAAAACTGTTTACTGTGGGATATTATTTGAGATTGTCTCTAGTTCCCAGGAGAAACTGAGGATTTTTACTGAACCTTGTAGCCAAGTTCTCATGTTTGCTTTTAAACCCTTCCTGCATTACTCAGGAAGCTGAGTTGAGAGAACATTGGAAACTCTCACTTTTTCATCTTGTCAGGGGAAAACACGTTGTTCTGAGAGGAGATCTGAGAACTGCCTGAAAGAAGAACCTGACTTTTAAAATCCTAGTTCACAATGACAACTTCATGATACTAATCTCTACAAATCAACAAGGGTCGTTCAGGACATTCACCTAAGACAGGACTTTTGTTTAAGGAATGAAATGAAACAATCATGGAAATGATTGTTATTTAAATAGCAGCCAAGTCATCTAACCATGGTTTTCCCCTCCACCCTCTCTTTGCTTAAGTTTTTATTCACACAGTTTGGGCACCAAAGAGCACCCCAAGAGCTCACTGAACTCTCTAGTCCTGGGTTCCCTGGGGTCTCCCAGTTTGCTCTCCGTGACTGACTCCGGTTGGGATCCAGTGATGCTCCAGGTGCTGTGTGAGTGCTGTAGCCCTGGCCCTGAGGGATCATCCTGCAGCTCTTCTCCAACACTGTTTGCTATGGAGTCACTTTAACATAATTTTGCTAAAATGGGTCTGTAAGAAAAAGCTGTGGCTGCACAGTCATGCACCATCAGTGCATTTCGTGGAATGTAACACTGATTGGTCTCTCAGGGTAAAATATGATGTGCTTCTTCAATTCTGATTATTTCTTCATGGTCTAGAGCAGTCATTTTCAGCATTTCACCTTAATTAACTCAGTAGTTCACACACAAATAAGAACCATATACATGCAAGTATGATTTTGTAGCATTTAGGAGCTTTTTGTAAGGAAGATACTTGGTTTCAAGATCTGACTGGAACCAGAAAAACTTCTGAAAAATAAGTGAGGGAAAAAAACTTCAAATATAAAGGTGCTGCAGCATTTTGATTTAATTTACCATTGCATTTACTTTGCATTGGGTAAGAGGACACATATAAATAAAACTGATGAGAGTTTTACATGTCTGAAAAATGTAAATGAAGACATTTAGTGTGTGAGAAAGCACGAGGGGAAGGGAGGGCTGGCCAGTGTTGTCCAGCATCTCACATTGTGTCAACCTCTTACCATTTACTTCAGCAGATTTGGCTGAATATTCTTCTAACTAAAGGTAGTAAGGCCACCCTCACATCTGTACAGGTTAAAACTCAGTTTATGAACTCCATAATTACCAGAGTTCAGGATTTCTGGAGTAAAAAAACTTGGGCAGGATTGTGCCAGCTGTGCTCTGATTTAGTGGTCTCTCTTTGGATCTGAGACTAATCCCAGAGTAAGGCTTTACTCAGAGCTGGTGTGGCTGGCAAAACTGGCCCACCCTGAAAATCATCAGCAGAACAGGCATTACACTGCTTTTGCTTGGATTCTCCAGGCTGAAGATCTGGGAAGACAAGTGCATCAGTCTGTAGCAAATATAATACAGCTTGGGTGATTAAAACTGACAAGTAATATTGCATATTGAATGGAGACTAGTTTGTCATTACCATGAGGATTAGAAAATGTAATCTTCATTAAAACATCGGTGGATTTACTGCTGTTTGCCTTGGAACAAGATATTTGCTCAGAATTTTCTAGTAAGTAAATTTAGTAAGTGCAGGGCAATTTAAGAGAGCAGAAGTGAATACTGTCATAGCTTCTCCTGCAGGAAAGATGTAGGAATGATCCCTTATGTCTGACAGATGCACTGGATCTAATTCTATTGCCTTGGATCACCTGCAGTCACATAAATGTATTTATCACTATCACTTCAATGCCTTCCTTTGGCTCTGGTGTAAGTGGTGACCCAGGGGTTTTGTGCTGTGTAAGGATCATATTTTCTGTCCCTAAATTCATTATGTTTGCAAATTTCCCTGTTATGGAATGCTGTCCTTGTAAGGCTTTAAATACATTTTGTGAAAGGCTTTTATCTGTCCCACAGAGGCTTTTAAATATATCCTTTTCTAACACATGCTGTATTTCTGAGCTCAGTAAGACACTGCTGTGCTTTGCACATGGTAAAAATAATTCTTTAAAAAATTGTGGTCTAATATTTGTTCTGATATAAATGCTGATTAACATCCCACTGATACACACTGGGTGAACAAGCCACAGGACAGTGTGTCCTTTTCATAGAACTGACCAAAGCTCAGTAGGTCAAAAGAATAATTGTTTCATTTAACCTTCTAGTAAATGCTGCTACTTCTGTGAATACAATTTAAACTGATTTTTAGGCCTAGTGTATAGGAAGAGTTCCTCCTCATATACTTGCAGTGAAATCAAAGGATTCATATTGGCCATGAACATGCCCCAAAGTTGAAGTAAATAGAAACAAAATAAAGAAATAATGTGATTTCTCAACCCCCTGAGTCCTGTGGGCTCTTCAGATTGACATATATTTTTCCTAACAGTGTTTGCAGTAAAACACTAAACTGTCAAAGCCAAGTGGTGGTGGCTATGGGGAACTTGCCATATTTCTGTAAAGTTTACTTTCTCCTTTGAAAAGTGCAGTTTCCTCACAGAACTCTGTCTCCAGCTGTACCTTTCTAATCTCCATGGATGAGGCTGCACGGGATTAACTGGCATAGGAACAAACCCCAGGGTTTCATTCCACCAGCCAGAATAGAATCTCAGCTTGGAAACTTGCTGCTGTAATTTTTTTGTGTTAAAAATGTTACTGCCAGTCCATTCTGCTGAATCCAGGTTTTATTAGCTTTCCATGAATAAATTGTTGAAATGCATTTTGCTTGGACATAATGGCCAGGGAGATGGAGGATCAGATTCAGTTCTTAAGGTCTCCTGGCTGCATATTTGCATTTCAAACCTGGGAACTTTGATCAGTACAGCTTCCAAATTGTCCTGTCTGCCAAAGCTTGAGAGCATCTTCCTAGGATTTATTAAGCATCGTGTTGTTTCACTGCTAAGAGAACTAAGGAGAGTTCCAGAGTCAAGCTGAATGTTGGGGTTTAGTTCCTACCTTGTAGAGAATTTCTCCAGTTGTTCCTAACTTTCTCCTCATGAAGTCTTCCTCCTCCACACCCCTACCTGACCCTGCTAGAGCTCTCAACTGTTGTTTTACCTTGTTGATGTTTTGTCTATATTTGCTTTAACCAGCTGCCCCTCTTTGCATGCAGCACTGGGACTCATCCCCTCTCTCCTATCAACAATAATTAGCCTTGTAAGACTAATGGAAGAAATCGTGTCTAATTACCCTGTTGAAGGCCCAATTATGTTATTAACATTTGTGGGCTATAAGCTAATGATGAGGAGAGCCTCTCATTTGCATAGCATTAAGTTAATTGAGCTGGAAGCTATGGGGTGGAGAGCAGTGCAGATAGCAGGATCCTCTTACAGAATGGATAATGATGACCGGAGCAGGACGATTCACCTGACAGGTTTATTAATTAACAGCTATCTGATTACCTCAAAGAAATGGCAAGTGGCAGTGCTTCTGAAAGAAGCTGCAGTATTTTTTTTTTAATGGAAGATGTGATGTCACTGTGGATGTTCTGGGGTGATTTATGGTAAGGGCACTGTGAGCTCGTTCCTGGAAGCCGACACAAAACCCTGCTCTGGGTTCCTCCCTGCCCTTAAAAAACGTGCTGCAGGGGTTTAGTATTTCTGAATATGCCTAATTCTTACAAAGTCTGTGCCAGTGAGTTGGGGTGGTTGCATGAACCATAAATCTTTAATTGTTATGTAAGCTGGAAGTTTTGCCCTTGGAAGAAGCAGAGGATTTGATTGTGTAAAAGGTGCTTTTCATTATGGCAGGATTCTGTGTTGTGTTAGGGAGAGAATAACTATAAACATTCAGCTTTCCACGTTTTCCTGATATGTGCAAACTGCAAGTGGAGGTGAGTGCCCTTACCTTCAGTTTATCTCTGGGTACAAACAGTTATGCAAAGTGGTTGAGCCTTTTAAGGAACAGGAATCTTTATTTAAAACAGTTCTAAGAAGAAAAATCCATCTTTTTCTTTTTTGTTAGATGTCACATTCTGTCTGATTAATTCCAAACACATTGTAATTCATAACAGATTTAGACAGAGTCTTGTTTAAACTAGAGTATCTTTTAGAGGAAAAAAATCTCTCTGTTTAAAAGTTGCCTGTTCAATCAATCCAAGCCTGAATAACTTACTACACAGTTACTCATCATTAGAACCCCACACTCAGTTCTGAATGTATCTGAATGTCAAATATAGTTTCCATTCAGCAGATCTTTTATATTTTTTCCTCTACACTGAAGAGCCCATTATTAAATTTCACAAACTCCAGACCTTACCTAGGGACTAAGATCCTCAGTTCATCCTTGAACAACCTTTGCCCAGGAAAAAAAAGAAAACATTACAGATTTTAACCTTTGAGATAATGACTTTTTATCTGTTTAGGTGGCCTAGTGATTAGTGTTTCAATAGTAACAGACTTGTGAGGAGTAGAGACCTATGGATAAAATATATCCACTATTTACTTCCATAGAATATCCTGAGCTGGAAGGGACCCACAGAGATCATGGAGTTCAACTCCTGGCCCTGCACAGACACCCCAAAAATCCCACCCAGTCCATCAGAGCGTTGTCCAAACCCTCCTGGAGCTCTGGCAGCCTCGGGGCTGTGCCCACTGCCCAGGGGAGCCTGGGCAGTGCCAACCACCCTCTGGGGGAAGAACCTTTCCCTGAGATCCAACCTGACCCTGCCCTGGCACAACTCCAGCCATTCCTGAGGACTCCAGGAGAATCCTTCATCTCCTTCCAGCCTGTGATGGTTCAGAGCTGAGTGTCCACAGCTGTGTGGAAATCACTGAAAAACGTTGTTCAGGAAAACCAGCACAATGAATAAAAGCCTTTAATAGAATTTACCCCCCCCCTACTCCTCATTAGCTTTCTGTAATCACCAGCCCACACAATCAGCGTGGATAGAAATATCTTTACCATATAAATTAGATTTTCTCCAAGGTGTTCTGCAGTTCACCACAGTGCCTGGCTGTGTAAAATAGACAAACAGAGCAGCGAGATCTGATAGAGCAGGAATTATGTATTTAATTCAGTGTTCTGTATAGAGTGCTCATAAAAGCTCGATCATGATAGAGGGGCCAATAAACTTTTGGGAGCATAAATATTTCTGTAGGAAATGGCTTTGTGAAACATTTAGTTGTAGAGTAATAAGAACAAGAGAGAAAATCAGAATAACAGAAATCTCAAGGTACTGATGGTTGTATATGTTGCAATGATTACAATGTTGAGGGAGAGTTTTTATGGAACCAGTAGCACCAAATACATTGAGTCCTTCACTTTTCACTAATGAATTAATTTTCTTCTGCTTGCCCCACTTGCTGCCTCTGCTGCTCCAAAATTCAGCTCTAAACCTGAAAAGCAGTGGATGGCACCTCGGGGGGCTGAGCTGCTCCTCTGCTTGGACACAGGGTTGTTAAGTCCTCTGAATTTGTGTGAGCTGAGTGCTTTGAGCAAAACCTTGGAATCTTGGGCCATGATCAGATGTTCCAAATCTGCACAAGGCCAGCCAGTGCTTGTGGCCAGGATGAACTGCAAGAAAAAAAAAATGTACCTGTGAGAGGATTTCAAGGGAAATCCTTCAAATGATCTCTCTTTGTCTTTCCTTTTCCTGGAACATCCATTACTTGTGTATTTAGGCATCAGTCCAGCCAGACAACACACAAGGAAATATATTTTAGGAAAGCACAACATCACAAAGTGTTTTAAATGGCCAAATTGTAGCACAAACCATTCTGGCAACACAGCTGGTGTTCTGTCAGTCTGGAGGGTAGAAAATATGAAGAGAACCTGTAAGAAAAATAAAACCAACCTGGGAATAGCTAATCAGGTTAGAAGGGATGTTTTGGCTGCAAGGATTTTGAGGGCTGTAGAGAAAAATAGAATAAGATTAGAAAATGTTTGTCCATCCTGTGTGACAGATGTGGGAGAAGATGGAATCGTTTGTTACTTCTCTTTTTTCCCTCTGCAAACAGCAGCAGCAATGAGCTGGCAGGCACAGTGAAATGCAGTTAGCAAAAGTAATGGGAGTTGAAAGTTTGACCTTTTGTGATGGAAATTTGATATGAAAAAAGGGTCTTTTGATAATTTCTCTATCCAATCAGATATGGGAGATGTCTTGATCCTGTTTCCTCATTTGCATGCTGACTGATCTCATTTGAAAACCCAATCATTCAGAAATATTGGGACGTCAACAGAAATGTTACAAACAAGGAGTTGTTTTATCTGAAAGGTCTGCAGGATGTCATCTCTTGTTTTTCACTCCAGTGGCCTGATCTCTTCTTCATGATTCCATGTTTTTATTGGCAGGATAAGTTGAACATATTGAAATGCAAATAGCCCTTTCCACATCGAACCAAAATATAGGAGTTTTTCCTGTGTGAATGATTATATCCAGGGCACTTCAAAAGAATCAAAGAAAATACTTTCAGCAGTGCCTCTGATTCCTTGACATTGGCAAGTTCTGACGTTTCCTGTTAGCAATCACTGGCACAAAGTGATTCCTGAGCCTGGACTCACCTCTGCTGGTCCTCCATGTAAGACCCACATTGCTGCCTCTCCCTGTTCCCGGGATGTGCCTGAGCTCACTTGGGCTCAAACACCCTTTTTTGTTACTAACAAACACTCTTTGTTGCTGTCCCGGGTGCTGAATGTCATAAACGCATTTCAAAACGGATTTTGCCAAATTGCAGAGGTGTTTATTCCAACAATGATAGAATTCAAAGCCTCCCAAGATCATATGTTGGCTTTCAACCGTGTGTGGAACTGTCCAGATGATTATCTGCCTCATCAGATTTCAGAGCTGAGGCACTGCCCACTTAGGAGAGTTTAGGATCAACTTTATCTCCCAGACAATTTAACCTTTCTATTTTCTAGAACAGGCAATCCAATTTCCATTTTACTCAACCTCCCAGTGGGTTAATGACAAGTTTTCCCGCTGTGTGACTGGTGTCATTATCCCTAATTTCGGAGCCTACCTATTAAATTAATTTCTTAAGCCAAAGTTTTGCATTACTTAACCCAGAAGCTTGGCACAAATTATCAATATGTGGGAAATATATCTCTCTATATGGGAAATAGATTTCTCTCTATATGGAAATAGATTTCTCTCTATGAGAAATCTTTTTTCTTTAGTAGCCCAAGATTTTTTTTCCCACCTGTTTCTCCACCTGGACAACCTCACCCCAAGCCTGCTAATCTGAGTATTGTCCTGGGAAATGGGATGTTCAGCTCCTTCTTTTTGGGCCTACTTAGTCTTGCTCTGCTTTTTACAAAAAAGTAAGTATTCACTGACTGTAGTTCTCTTGCCTCCCTGGTGAACACCTGCCTTGGCCTGCAGAATCATTCTGCTTTTCTGGTGGAGGGCACTGCACAGGGATTGCTTTCCATAGCCAAATCCTGGAGGGATAGGGAGAAAAGGGATGAACCAGATTACATAATAGTGTATCTTGAAAGTCATTCAGTTGGTGTTTGTTCAACACTTTGCAATGTAAAGCTCTAAATTAGACAGGGGGGTCAGGATTTACCACGGTGTCCCTCAGGTGGGTGACAATACACCTTGTCAGGGACCCTTGGAGCTCTGCAGTCATGATTGCTGAGCCCCAGAAAGAGAATATTCACCCAGCTTGTTGTTTATTCAACAGATTTCAGGGCCTAACCACAAATTAGTACATGTGTGGGATGTTTATCTGATGGCACCTTATTTCTTCAGCAATACTTGTACTTCTGCATGTGGGCTGGGGATTTCACTGCTGGAAAAACGTGCCTGTTTTGACTGAGGACAGGAGTAACTTGACTGATAGGCCTCTTCAAATCAAGAGAATCCTTTTCATCAAATCCTGTGGCCTGTCAGCTGTGGGGGAGTGCTTTGTGAAACTGCAGGAATGGCAAATTCCCCCATTCCTCGTGTAATAAACTGAAGTTGTTGGGATGAGTAGCTGGCACGACTCAGCAGCTCTCTGAATTAGACACGGAGCGTTCTCCCAGATGGGAAATCAGCCCCCTTCATCTCTCATGTATTTTTGAATATCAAACCATGTAAGTTTAAACACCATGTATTATTCTTTATAGCCACAGCAATCTAGCTCTTCCTTGCTGGATTTTTTTAAATATACTCCCTTCTCCACCTTCTCCTTTTGCTTCTCGGCATTAAAACCAAAAAGCAGCTCATTGTACCAATATTTTCTCCGTGCTGAAGTCAACATAGAACAGCAGTGTCCAAAAAGTTGTAAAACAAAAGACTATCATATGTTGCACCTTTTAATCATGTAATTGCTGAGTGACATTTAACTCTGAGGCTTTAAGTTACTCCTTTGTCAGCCAGCCTTCTCCTTCTGCCCCTCTCGTCCCTCCCTCCTCCCAGAGCAACCTGCTTTTGCAGAGTAGTGCTTTAACTACACTGAAGTTTGGCTGGGCTTCTACATATTACAGCAGCAACACGAAAGCAAACAATTGAAGTATTTGAGAACAATGAAATATGTATGGCTATCTGTGACAGCCCTATAAAGCAGAGCAATTAGCCACGTAATCCGAGAAAGCCAAAGCCACCGGCAGCCCACGGTTCCCTATTAGTTAAATGCTTTTTGTACGTCCTCATCCCATCAAATCAACTAACACTTCCTTTAATTGGTTCATGAATTATACAGCTTGGCTGCATTATAATTTAATCACCAGTAAACATTCCTGGGGCCTGCTGTAAAGTGTATAGCGCTCATTAATTCCTTAATTTCAGCAGATGGAAGGGGAGATCGGATGAACGGTGGCAGTACAGAGCGCCTTGGGCAATGGAAGAAGGAAAAAAAGGTGGGGGGCCGTTTAGATTTTTTTTTAAGGGCTGTCAGAAACTCAATCTGTGAGCTGTCAGCAGCCTGGACCCGCTTCCCCCCCCTGCCTTCACCCCACCTACCGCTGCAAGTGACTGACGGATTCATATGGAGCCTTGTCAAGCCGTCTTTAAACATCAAGCCAGCGGGTAAACCAAGCCCAATGTAAATTAATTCTTGTCTTACGGGCCCCCCTTTCTCTGTCCCCATGAATATTTCATGGCGGGCAGCATAAATATTAATTCTAATAGCTCTGCACAGTGGTTATTATTTCTGTTTTATGACAAATATTCATAAAATATTCAGGACCCTTTTTTAGAACATTTACACACTTGATTGTGAAATTTTCCAGCTTCCTGGGGACACAGTAAACATATTGGGGTTCTCTTGATGGACTTTTTTCTCTCTTAATTAATACTACGCCACATTAATATTTAATCAGATTTAGTTTTCCTTTCCCCAGAAGTGAACCCTATTACATTTGAGGATTTATTTGACAGTATTTAAACAGGGAATTTTTATTCCCTATTATGAAATTGGTTTCCTTTGACACATATATAAAATGACACATTATAACCCATTCCTTTATTCCCTCCCCTTGCCCCCAAATCATATGGTTTTTTGGTGTCAGTTCTTTTATTTGTTTTTACATCCCAAATATCTTACTAACAACAGAAGTTAGTGTTTAAATGGGGGGGGTGGGGGTTAAGTATCATTTACTATAAATTTGATTCCATTTATTTAATAAGGAAGAAAAGTATAGGTTTCCTTGTTAGGAGCAGGAGGTGCCAAAGCAAAGCTGCAGATGGGTAGCAAAGGCATCATTTCTGAGATGAGTTTGCTGGCTCTTAACCCTGGAGCTCTTGCTCCACTCAGATTTGCTTTGCAGCATCTAATTATTGCAGGGGAGGGTTGCAGGGATCTGAGGAAACACGGCTGCACTTGGGGAAGGGGGTTCAGGTTCCTGACCTCGGGCCTCTGGGGCTGCAGAGGCTGTCGATTATCTGAGGTGGGGTTGGATTAACCCTGCCCAGGGTGGGAATGGTGCCATCCACAACACTCCAGAGCAGTGCTGGCTGCCATCTTATTCTGTGATTCAAAAAGCACCGCTGGAATGAACTCCAGAGGGAATGCAAAGATGCTGGAATAACAGCTGAGAGTAAGGAGGAGGCAAAGAATAAAAATGAGGGGAGAAATGTAAAGCAGTTTTGAATGGAGGTACTAGTGCATCCCAGCCACTTATTACAGATGGGAAGAGTTAATATTGCCTTCTCAAAAAAAAAAGCTTTAAAAATGCATTGAAGCCACTCCTACAAAAACATCTGCTCTGTCACTGTGCTCGTGTGACATTCACACAGCCCCGAGTTCTGCAGGCCACTGGAAGGGCTCTGCCTGCCCAAGGGCCTGGGGTTCTTGGTGGTGTGAATCCATGTGATGCCCACGGAGCTGCTTTGCTTTATCCCAGCTTGAATCCAGCCCACTGTTCTATCAAACAGGCAGCCAGTGCCTGTTCCCACCCTGTGAACTGGGGTGGGATGTTGCTGCTGGGGTGGGACACGGGAGGGACCCCTCACCTCGGCTGTCTGGGCTGGTGGAGCTCAGCAATGGAACTGGTGGGTGGAAAACATCCAATGGAGTCATTACTCTGCACTGCTGGTGAAGGGAAGGAACATCTGCAGCTACTGAGGATGTTGTTCATCTCTCTCCCCTGGCCAGGAGCCACATCCTGGGAATAGTGCCCCACTTATCTGCCTTTTGTAGTTATTGGGCAGAAATGCATCCGTTTGAAAAGATCCAGTGCCTGGAAATAGCTTGTCATCCCATGAATCATTATAGGAGCTCGATGAGCAAAACACTTGTGCTGATTAACCTGTGTTTTAGTGCTTATGCAATGTATTTTCCCTCATGGCTGAAACCTAGAGGGTGAAATTACTTCCCAAAATAGACTCAAGCATCTTTCATTAGAAGATGTTCCAGTATTTGAAAGAAATCAGTGAATAAAACCTCCCAACAGCTCCTTCCATAAATAAGAGATAAGGATCATTTTACCCATTGCAGAGACAGGCAGAAGGAGTATTTAGGAGAGGGAGTAAACAGATTCATGTCCAGTCAGTAGTGCAGCCTCAGAAGAGCCTTTGTAGTCTGGTAACCCATGGGCAAAACAGCTGTTTTAGAGCTGCACTGAGAGAAACCTGAACAAGTGTGAGGAAGAGGTTGATGGGATCTGTGTAACCAGTTTTTAATTTTTAAGAGGGGGTTTGGGAATGCAGAATGTCATTATGGAAACAGGATCCTGTGACTGAGCCAAAGTGCTTGAGAAGAGGCTTAGCCAAGGTTTCAGGTTCAAGGTGTCTTTGTGCTACAGGAAAGGGAACATTCTTTGGGGGAACTGATTGATCTGAGTCAATAGCTCTGGCTGGAAAGTCAATAAAGACAAGATGGTCTGGTTCTAGCTGGGATTAGGCACTTGGATTCAAATCTAAACTTATCTGTAGCTGTCAGCTTGGACCACTAACTTGATTTGCCATATTACTGTGATCATTCTGTGCTGCTACCCAAGGAAAAGACCTTTTTGCAATGCAAACTGTTTTGGTACCTTGACCAAGCCTGTCATCCCTCTCCTGTCTGGCTGTGGTCCTTGTATGATCCACCAGTTTGTGCAGTTTTATACATTTTGGAAACTTCTAACACCAAAAAACCATGGTCAGTTTTATTGAGGGGTCTCACAGTTGAGCAAAATCCAGGACAGTTCCTAGAGGTGGTTCTTGTCCCTCTGCCAGTTCAGTCCATGACGCCCCCCAAGGTTTTCCATTCAGCTCTTTCTCAGCTTTGTATTTCAATTACAAAAATTGTAACCTTTGCATTGCCAGAACTGAGTCCTCCAGGAGAGTTATTTTCCATGGGGAATTGTGCCATAGCATCAGGTGACACTGTTGACATCTCCATATTGAGTAAGATGTTCTGTGCCTTATGAAAGGCACAAGTTTCCAGCCTTGAATTTGATTTTTTTTTTCTATTTGTCTGTCTGGAAAAGAAGGTAACTTTGTGTCCCTTCCTCTCTTTCTTCCACTCTCCTGTTCTCTTTTGCTCTGATTTAGCTGGGGTTGTGTCAAAGTTCTGGCACAAAAGTTTGCTGTAACTTTGAGATCACACAAACCATCTGATCTTCACATTCTTGTTGTTTTGGTTCTTTTTTTTTTAAAGCAGACTGATGTGGTACGTTGTAAACTGCCAGGAGCACTTGCTAATTTAGTAGTTAATGACAGTCACAGAGAGTGTTTTTCTTGCCCCTGGAGAGGTTTTAGACACAGCTGGGGTAGATTTGCCACTATCAATTATGCACAATTTTAAACAAGAATTGGCCAGCAGGGGCCTCTTTTTTTTTTTTTTTTGCAGAGTGCAGAGCGTGAAGAATGGGAATATGGCAGCTGGTACCTGCCTGAGACAGGGAAGATATATAGGAGTCAAGAAAATATGGGAAAGATTAATAGCTTACTATTTTTAAAGTTGCAGTTTCAAATCAGAAGTTTAAGTGCTACATTTAAAAGTGGCCCAGTGGTGGTTGGTGAGGTATTTTTATTTTAATTCCAGCATCCTGACTTTATTGCAAGGCTTGATCTGGCCCTGGTGTAGCCACAAGCAAGTCAGTAGTCTCTCTTTTTAAAAGCCAGCTGGGGAGTCAGGATCCTGTCTCAGATATCATGTTGTGTTGTCTTTACATCCTTAAGTGAAAACAAGGTATGAATTTGATTGCATTTAATGATATGGGTCTAATTTCAGAGACAATAGTTTTCTAAAAAGGGCTTGGCTTTGGGCTCCACTCCACCAATGTCTATCCAGAGCTACTCCAGGTGATGGGAAATGCCAAGGATGAGAAGCTGACCTAAGAAAATAGCTCAGGTCTAGAACAGTCAACGTCTGGATCCATCCAGGACAGCCTCATAAAACAGCTGTTTAAATTACAGGACCTAAAGGGGTGGAAGGCTGTGGCAGAGCTTCAGTTCTCTGGAGATGTGAAAGCAGCTGGATGGAAGGGCAGTGGAGCCATCCTGGAGTGGGACTGTCCATAGCAGGAGGAGTGTTCCTTATTCCCTAGCACAGGATACCAGGATTTAGGCACACAGCACTTGCTTGTCTCATGGCAACACTCATAATTTTTCCATTACAGGTACTCTAAGTGGTGACATTATACCCAGAAAACAGGAAAGCCACCACCAAATAAACCCTTCCAAGGACAGCTCTGAGCACTGCCAGTTGTTAATAACTTGGATTAACTGGGTTGGCTGCCATCTGGAACAAAAGCAGCTCAGGATTAGTTGAATGCTGTTGTGTAGGTCAAAAAAAAACTTCCTTCACTTTTTGTGTGGTTGTGACACATTTTTCCAAAAATGCTGTCTCGCAGTCAGGTGTGAAATAACACCTGTGCCTCACCTTCTCCTCTCTCCCTTTGAGAAGGGAAGCCATCAGGATGCCCTGGTGACCCCCAGGATCTTAGATGATGCTGTCTGAGTAGCCAGAAGTGACTGGAATACCCCTTTGGAATGCCAGATGGCTGGTAGGAAAACAATGTTATATTCCAGCTGTTAGAGCTGGAATATATTCCATCGTCATCCAAAGGCAACCAGCTCTCATTTGACTGGGTACACAGTGAAGGTGTCACCAACATTATTAATTTGTTGGAATTTAATCTCTAATGTGTCTGGGAGCTGCAAGAGATCAGATAAGTGATGTCAAGTACAGTGAGGAAGAGACAGGATTCTGACACTCATTTTGCCTTTTAATATTTGTGTTAATGGTTTTATTATCAGTGCAACCTGAGAGGGCTGGACCTTCTCCCAGGAGATGGAACAAAGGAGAAGGGACAGAGCTGTGCCTATGAATCCCTTGGCTCCAGTCCTGCATCCAGCAGCAATGTTGCCACTCAGTGGGAGTCAGGGGGATGTTTGTCCTCAGAGACCTGGGAGGTTCCACCCAGTTCTACCCCACAGAGCACCAGTCTGGAACTGGGAGCACCAGTCTGGAACTGGGTGCCAGTGATTTTTGGTTGCCCGTGGGTGGATGCTGAGCCTGTGACACAGGAGTGAGGATTCCTGGAGCAGCTCACCTGGTGCTGACTGACACCACTCACCTGTTGGAGCTGAACTAACAGCCCTGGAAGGGGAGCTGTGCTGGATGCTAATCCAGCAGGATAATGTGGTGTACTTTGATATGAGGCTGTGTTTCCTCGCCTCCCTGTCTGCCAGTTCTGATGACATCTGTTTCATATTTCCCCTTGATAGAAGTTGTGACACATTACAACATACAAAGCCTGGCTGATTCCTAAAGTGAGCTTTACAGAGGATGCATTTATGTGGAAAAAAAAATCACACTTGGTGTGTGAAAGGGGGCCAAGCTCTGCTTGGAGATGAATTCAGTGCTTGCAGGGAGTTGTTCCAGTTACTGCTGGATCAAGGTCATGGGTGCAGCTCTCTGTCTTATGGGGATTTCCAAGAGAAATCCAACAAATATTATACTTGGACAGTTGGAGGGTCAAGTTTGTTATGTGATCAGAGTCACAGCAAGCTGAGAGAGGGACAGAGGAGAAATGTTGCTCAGAAATACCTCGAGGAGCTGCAGGAGATGTATCACATAGCCCAGGCTGAGGCTTCACAGAGTGCACACATGTAAATAGGCTTTACTCATGTGAGTAAACCTCCTGGGGCTGCATAATAGACTGTGTGGGGTATGTGTCTCCTTCAAAATGGTAATAAAGCTTTCTAATTGGAAGTATTTTAAGTCTAGACTGTAGTTCTGTCAGTGGTTTTCCCCTTCATCTTTTTTTCCTGCTTCTGAACGATTTTAAACTGACAGCCCTGGGGAGTGCTGTTTCCTCTTATCTACAGGAGACGTGTGGAATGGCAGGGTAAGGCATCCCACCTTCCCCTGGAAGGACCCTTGGATTGGGAGTTTGTGCTGTTGAGCAGCATATTCTGTGTGTGTTGTTATAGAGTGGATGTGGGGGATAAAAAAAATCCATATTAGCAGGGATGTCTGTACCCACCCACATCTTCCCTGCACTCTTCTTTAATGGTGACACCAGACTGGATAATAAGCAGCATCTTGTTTAAAAAGGAAGGGAATCTCAGACAAGGCTTTCAGAGTTCATTTTGTTGGCAGCTTTTTAAGTGGGAGTTTTTTAGGCTCTTCTGTTTCAAATACCATAATACTTTTTTGTGTTAGTAACTATGAATTACGACAAGCTTGCTTGATATGCCAGGTTATAATCCTTTAGTGGGTTTGTTTATTTGAGAATATAATAGGAAGCCGTATCAATTATCATGACTGTATAAATGTTGTTCCTCTCTACTAGAATATTCATCTTGAGACACATCATCAGATGTTACCTGTTCTGACAATCACGTTTTTGTGCCATTGTTGGGCAACAGAAACAAAGAAAAACAAAATGTTAAGAGTGTAAGGGATAAAAGAGTGTTGAAACTGTTGTTCTTTTCCTGTCTTTGGAATCTCCAAGATCTTGAATGTTTTATTCCTGGCTGTTATTTTGTTACCACAGTGTGAATAGAAGTCATTATCTGTAAACATTTGAAAAGAGAGATGATTTTCATAACTTTAAATCCTACAAAGGATTCTCGTAATCTGCTATGTGCGCGCCAAGGTAAAGCTCAGCCTTTCATCTGGTCTGATCCCACCCAGTCAGTGTAAAATGTTCCTTTGGTGAATGTCTAAAGCACGCAGTCTCTCCTGTGAGAGGCAGACAAAAATGAAAACAGGAAGCCTGGCCTTGAAGGCAGCAGCAGGAGAAGGTGTGTTATAAAGAAAGATGTATTTGGAGCCTTCGGGTCGTGCTCTCTTGGTAAAAACTCGTTTTCATAGGTTCAAATGAAGCCTTATTTTTTATTTTTATTGAATTAATTGTTGAATATGATCTTTGTGCAGATCTGCTTTACTCTCCAGTAGCTGGGGGACAGGGGACTCAGGTCTGCTCAAGCTCAGCAGTTTGTCAAGAATTTTCTGCTGAAGAGCTTTTGAACATGAACATAAAATTACCAGGACCATTATAATGAACCAAAGTGACAGGGGGAGTCAGTGTGAGATGGGCACAACAGTTTATATGCACAGTGTGGTGTGCCTGGGGTCAGGAGTGGTGGATTTGTTTCCTGGGTCTGTATCCTTGATCCAAGTCAGGCTTTTGTGTCACCTGTAAGAAATGAGTTGGCAAGTCCTACTCCATCCTCTAGTGAAAAGCTGTTCCTGGTGTGGAACCCTCATCACTGGTACTGAGGGGCTGAGCCTTTAAGGTGCTGAGCAACCCTCTCTTGTTCAGACTCAGTGGGAATTGCAGGTTTTGATCTTAAAATGAAGCTTCAATATTTGCTTTCAGCAGTGTCACCAGCAAGGCTCTGCCGTGCTGGGCTGTTCCCTGAGCCCTGGCACTGCTCCCTGAGGGACAGGGAATTGTCACCAGCAGCATGTGCCATGTGTTATGTCCTCATCCTGCTTTCAAGGATGCTGGACAGGAGTGGGAGCCCAAAAGACTCTCACTGTGGGGAGAAAAGGACAAAAGAAGCGGACGTGGACAAAAACAGCAAGAGGAAAATCCCTCTCGTGGGCACTGAGTAGTGCAGTGCTGGTTTTAGGGAGGAATGCATAATACTGGCAGACAAGCCCTTTTTCTGTCCTTGACAGGAGCAGTAGACATTTTGAATTTGCCTTTTGCAGCATGTTATTCTGACTGTAGTTGCTATCTGGGTTGAGAAGCTGCATCCAGAGAAATTCAGAGGTAAGTGCTGGATGGTGAGCAGGCTGTGATGGACCCAGAGAGAGGCTCCAGCTGGAATTCCCTCCCTGCTGTCTATCCCCAGTGTTGCCCTGTCAGTGCACACACAGTCTGTGTGCCAGAGAACTTCTGCTTTGCTGACCTGGAGACCAAAAACCTGTGAGGACAAGCAGCAAAGGAGAGATCCTGTGCCTGTGCTCGTGTGGGTGACGCTGCAGGTTTGGGTGCTGCTGTCACTGCCATGCTTGAGCGTGCTCTGCGTTTGGGTAAGGATTAACTCATACTCTGAAGGTCACAGATGATGTTCTTGGGGTGTTAATGCACTTAATTTGATGTTCTCCATAGGGTATTTTTCTTTAATCTGCCCTACGAGTCCATCATGGAGCGACTGTCCCAGCGGAGGACGGATCCTGTCACTGGGCAAAGGTTTGCACTCCTGCCTCGTGTTTAACATTTTTCAAGACTGCCAGTGAGATGAAAGCACCAGGTAGACTTCACAGAAATCCCAGGAACTCAGGAATACTGCACTCTTGCTTAGGGATCCCTTAAAAGAAAAGTTAAAACTTTCATAGCTCCTGAAAGCACCAACCCACCTTCTTGCTGCAGCTGCTGCACCTCAGAACAGGGCATTTTAAATCCTGGAGCCTACAGGATTTAAAACCTACAGGAGCAAAGAGCTCAGGTCTAACATTTTAATGGTAACTAAATTGGCTGGTAACATAATGCTGAGGGAAGATGTCTGAAACCAAGCCTAAATGCAGATGGTTTTCAGACATTCCCATGGGAATTTTGAAGGCTTCCCAGCTGGGGAAAATGGAAAACTTGCTGCATTTTACTTCCCCAGGCTCCTGTGATGGTCCTGTGTGCTGGGAGGTATTAATACATTTCCTGCTCAGTAGAGCAAACTCGTTGGAGCCACTGAGTCACTGGAAGGTTGGGCTCTCCAGTGTGGCAGTTCGTCTCACTGGCATCACACCCCCTTGTCTCACCAATGACCTACAGCTTTACTGCCTTCTCCCCCCTTGCTTTTTGGGGAAAAAGTAACAAATTTATCATCCTAAATGCCTGGTGGAATTGGTGTGTATTTACAATTTCAGTTGTGGTCTGTGTTTATGAGTCCCCACAGTTAAATTTTTAAACCACTATTTTACTTTTCTAAAGGTTGAATCCTACTGCATGGAAGACAAACACTGAGCCCTCAAAGATTAAGGCCATAAATACTGGATTTGTCCCAAAGTGAGAGCTGATTATTCAGACATCTCACTCGAGGTGCAGCATTAACTTGTGACAGCAGCAGTGATTTGCTGTAACTGCTCTCTTTGCTTTAGTAATGAGCGATGCGGTTGTTCGGCAGAAATGAACAGGCTGAAGCAAATCATTCACACATCTTTGCCTTTCTTATCATCAGGATTAGTATCTGCTCAGTATCTGCTCCAGTTAACACGCTTTCCTCTTCCAAACTCTGGGGTTTATTCCTCCCAGATTCCTCTTGAGTTGAATTGTTTTAGGTGCTCTGTCTAATCCTTGGCATGGTGGTAACGCTGCACCCCTGCAGGGCAGGGGAGGGGGTGACCTTCAGCTGTGCCCTCAGTGACTCTCCTGTGCAATGGGCTCTGTGTCCACAGCCAGCACCAGCTGGAGCTGGAATGCAGCTCTGTGCAGACACCCAAACTCTGCTTCTCTCCTCGCCTTCGCATCTTTCCCAAAACTTACAGAAAATTTGGCTGTACAGGAAGAGGGATAAAGTGGTTTTGTGTCAGGGCAGAGGAGACATTTACTTGGAGTTAGAATTACCAGTTCCCTTGGCAGGGAATTTAAACACCTGATTGCAAAGGGGCTTTTAGAGATTGTTGGGAGCCTTTGGCAATGCTGGAACGCCCTCAGAATTCCTTTGCTGTCATCTGGCAGGACTTTGGGGATGAGAACCCTCTGTCCTGCTGAATCCTTTGTTTTAAAACCCCAACCTGAAGTAGAAAAGAGGCACATCCAAGGAACTGTGATAGGCAAAAACATGGAGAATCAGGAAATGGCTGCTGTGTCCTCAACTTGGGCTGACAGTGGCATTTCTCTCTCACCTCCAGATACCACACTACATTCAGACCAGCTCCCACCCCGGAGATCCAGGCCCGGCTCAGGCAGAACCCCAGAGACCAGGAAGAAAATATTGAGAAGCGCCTGGAAACCTATTACAGGAATGTCAAGGACCTGGAGGAGTTCTATGAAGATGCCTTTTATGTCAATGCTGACCAAGACCCTTATGTTGTCTTTGAGTTCATAGAAAGCTGTATCATTAAGCCCCTTCCGTGTAGGAAATTTAGACATTTGTAATTAAAAAGGATGGTTGCTGGAACAGTTGATTTTGAAGTTTTCCCTGTAATATTTGCAGTCTGGTTGCTGAAGTGGCAGGTTATCACAGGGGAAGAGGAAGTCAGCCAAGCTGTGTTAAATTTGGAGCTCAGCAAGGCTGAGTGAAGTACAGAGAGTAAGAGACTGGGCTGTAGAGGAAATGTCTTTGGCTTTTGCTTCATGATGCACTCACTGTGGTGAGGGAAGTCCTGTTTAATTCAAATATCTTTTTCTCTTTCTGAGTAGTAGTTTTGTCTTAACTGTGCAATACCCACAAAGGCAATTTGGAGTATTAAAGCTGTTAGATGTGTTTGTGTCTTAATTCACCCAGTGCTCTCCACTAAAACCACACAGGCACTGCTCTGCCCCAGGCTGCTGCCAGCAAACACTAAAGAATGAGGAAAACAAAGCTCCCAGCTCTGCAGTGAACTGTCCCCAAAGACAACACAGCGTTTGAGGTCAGGGTGAAGAGGTTTTTACTCCCTTGTCAACTCAGATTGCTTAAAAAACGCTGATAAAACTCTCTGCAGAGGCACCAGCCATCCCAGCCACCCTGTTCTGCTGGGCAGGAAGACTCAGAACAGGTGGAAAAGATCTCCAGAGCCGCAGGAAAGTGGCTGCAGGTTCATCACTTTCAGATCCCGATCAAGGACATAACGAGCTGCAGGAGCAGAGAAGTTACTAATTCTGTGTTCCTGTGGGAAGCACAGCTCCCAACCTGTAGCTGCCCTGACTGGGCTGAGCCAGGGCAGGTTGATGCCCAGGATTTTTGCTCTGGCTGGATCTGGCTGCAGTAAATGCTCAGGTAAGGCTTTCTTAACTGGAAAATCTCAGATGAAAGGCACAGCAGTCATTTAACTGTCTCAGATTCTGCACATCCTTAATGCTTGTGGGAAAGGGGGTGTGATTTGTGCTGTGGCTCAGAGGGGAACTGCGTTTGATGCCTCTATTAATGGCTCCCTCTAGTCCTCCCTTGTGTGTGAGTGTGAGTTCCCCCTGATCAGGGCATGGGGAGGAGCTTCAGCTTTCTCCTGCAACTCTCTGTGTTTGGGAATGTGCAGGAGGCAAACGCCTTCTCCCTTCAGAGAGGACAGGCCTCCAGAAGCCTTTTGGTTTTAGATGACTTCACTGAGTTGCTGTAAATAGCTTTGGGTCTTTGTTGCTTTTATTAACTGTGTGTGTCTGGGTCTGTTTGCAGAACTGAGAGATGTACATGCCAAACTTCCTTCTTGTTCCTCCAGAGTAACTTCAGGTGGGAAGACCCTTGTTATCTGGATGGCTATGACAATATTGTGTTATTTTGGGAGGCTTTGAAGTCAGAATTTTCAATCCCTTTGGCAGGGTTGGTGAATGGGAGTTGGACTTTGCAGGCTTGAGGACTGGAAATCTTAAAAATCTCAGAGTGAGTATCTTTGAAATCTAAGAATGCCAAATCCAAGCTGCTGAGTCTTCCATGCCTCTTGCACTGAGAAATTCCAGCTCCTGGTGCCAGGCTGAGGCAGAGGCTGCTCCCAGGGCACAGGGCTGAGCCACAAACCCTCGTGGACAGCTGGGCAAGGGATTTGTAACAGTCCTACCTGTTACAAATGTGCTGTTTGGGAACTGCTTGGGCAGCTGGTTTTTATGCCATTGCTATCAAGACATGCTGTAGCATTCATGCATAATTGGGAGCCCTTCTATTAATAATACATGGGAAGCTCATCTTGCTAATATCACCTTCATCTGAGCGTTCCTACTAAATATTTTGATAGATGAAATGGGAAGAGAGTGTATTTAAATACTGTTTGTACTGCGGCTGGGGTACAAAAGGGACGGCGCATCTTTAATTAGACAGGTACATCTGCTTAATTAATTTAGCTGTAAAGCCCTTTTTCCTCTTCATTCTTTCATCTATATGCGGGCTCTATATTAGTTCTGCTCCGCTGGTTCCATAGAAACTGAGAAAAAGAGCTCAGTCTCATTGAGATGCACTTGGCATGTCTGGGTATGGAGTCTCAGGTCAATGGTCAACCCCCAAGGGTTTGCAGCAGGCCTGAAGTGCAGAACGTAAGGGTTAGCAGAACATGCTAATACTCATGTAGAACTCTCCCTCAGAAACAACTAAAACAATTGACATTCATTTAATTACTGTAAACGAAACAGCCCCTGCATGACTTTGCATAGTAAAGCCTGTTAATGCCAAAAAGGTTCAGTGGGTGGAAGGAGGAATTAGGCTTTTATAATTGGAATGCAACACTTGAAAACCAATTTGGTAACTGCGCTTGATTTTATTAGCATCTTATTCTGGCAAAACAAATGTTGAGCAATGGGAAAAACAAGGTAAAGAGGAGGTGGGAAGAACACAGCAGGGATTAGATTTTACTTATTGTACAGCTTGTCTGAGTCTGGAATGGACATCTTCCATCACTCTGCTTCCCCGAGACACTTTGCAGGGAGGGGTGCTTGGAGGTTGTGCCATACCCTATATGTTATGCTGTTCATTACCTAGTTCAGCAACAAGATGTTTGTCCAACTGTTCCACAAACTTTTGTGCCACCTGCTCCTGGCACCAGATCCTTCAGTGGTGGAAGGACACTTGAACACCCCTGGACAGGACACCTTGTACCTCCAGCACCATCTCTGCAGGAACCCCCTGTAGCTCCTGAAAGATTTCCCTGCTCTTACCTTTCCCCTGAGGTTTGGATGCTGCTCAGGTGATGGCACAGCCTCAGCCATTAACCCCGACCTGCTCCATGGCTCTGAGGAGCAGGAATGGCTCTTCCTCATCCTCTCCCTGATGCCAAAGCTGTAGGTGGCACCTGAGCCTCCAGCAGTTGTGCCTGCAAGGCTGTCCTGCTTCCCAAGTGGGAAGTCATAGAGGAAGGGCTCTGTATTGGAGAGATTACACTTGTACAAACAGGTCTCCTGTAAAGGGTATTTTAGGGCATAACAGTGTGTTCCTTGAACTAGGACTGTGTTTGCATTCAGTTCTTTTATGTCAAGAAACCCTTAATGAGGACAGAGAAAGTGGTGTTGTGTTGCTCATGATCGCTGATGATACATTAGCCTGTAGAAATCCTGGTAAATTTAAGAAAATCAGGGAGATGCTTGTTGTCTTTGTGCATTAGCAACCATAGCATTTCCTCTCTAGAAATATGTCACAGGATTAACAGGATGAGGAAACACACAAAAGGAAAGGGTGACTGAATGATGAAGCCCCTGACCCAGAGCTGAATACAGGTAAAAGGCAGCAATGAGGTCTCCTGTCACCACTTCCAGAGCAGGGGGTGTAATTTGGAGACAAGATTGAGTCCTCATGACCCCAGACTTCCACCTTAGTTCCAAGAATGGCATCCAGCACCAAGGCACTGAGACACTGTACAGTCCAGAGCTGTTCTGCTTATCCATCAAACCTGGATTAGCCTGGATTTCTTCATCCCAGTGGAGGAGGGATAAACTCTGTTATCAGTGTGAGTAGCAAATCTTAAATACTATCAGAAGCTACTTATCAGGGACAATGACACATCAGCTTTGGACACAGAACAGAATCTTTGGCTGTAGATTCCCAGCTGCAAGAGCAAATACCACAACCCTTAAAAAAAGCAGCAGTGCATCAGGAACCCTCAGTGGCTGCTGGTGTGATTCTCCCTCTGGAGATGAGGCACCATGAACAGCCAGAGCGTTCACCACCAAATGGTGAAGTAGTTGAGGACAACCCTCAACTATTCACTTGTTTGAAATATCCTGCAACACTTAGGCAAAAACATAGTGAGATAAACCCCCTGATTCTGTGGGATTTGTTCTTGCAACACTTCACCTGGTGTCTCTGCTGTGTGTTAGTTTAGGGAGGCAACTCCATTAGTGGCAAAATAGCACGAGGATCTGGCAGCAGGTGCTCCCACCTTGCTCCCTTGTTTGCCTTTCCCATGGGATGAAAGCAAGAGGTTTGATTAGGACAGTGTGTGGGTTGTTACAGTGCTCCAGTAGCAGGACTAACCTGTGTGTTCCCAGAACTGCACACCAGGAGTCCAGGAGGTAAAAGGTCTCCTGCAGCAGCCTCAGCTGCTCACTGGGCAGAAAAACCCCGTCAGAGCAGCACCAGGGGTTAAACGTTACTGCCTGAGGTGGGCTCTGCTATTCCAGCCTGTGCTGGTTAAAAATGCACTGAGGGACCAGTGCTGGTTTAAACAAAAATGAAATCCCAATTCCTGTGCACTGTTGTGAATGGGTCAGGTGAGAAGTGAAAGCTTCGTGCCAAAGGATCGCCACTGGTGTGCAAAGCTGACATTGTGGGCTGGAAAATTCCCTTCTCCCAGCAGTCTGAAACCAGGTTAAATAAACTGCCAGTGCTAGACTGAGTATTTACTGCCTTGAGAGACAAGGAAAATAAACATTAATGCTGCCACATTAATGTGAGGTGTGCTAAAGCTTCTACATGGCAAAGCATTAAAACTCAATCCAGGGAAATTCAAGAGTTCCAGAAGTAATCGCCAGGAATTAATCTGTTATTATGCTGAACCTTTGGGTCAGCCAGACTGAAAACACTTCAGCAGATCAGGATATTTTTATGGTTTCTAAGCCACTATAAAAGTGACCTTTGTCTTTTTCTAAGAGCACTGACATGGTTCTGCAGAGCTCCCTCCCCTTTTCCACAGGCAGGAGAGTTTTTGAATTGGAACATTTACTGATGAGCAGGTCACGACTGTCAGGGCAAGGACTTGCAGCTCCCACTTAGAACTTTCTCAAGCACCACAAGTAAACCACCTGTTCAGCTCGGCCTGGAAATGGATGTTCTGTTCCCCACAAGCCCCCTCAGCACTGGGAAGGAGATCAGTGTTGTCCCAGAGCCAGCCCCAAACTCCACACACGTTGGGTATCGAGGTTACTCTGTGTTTTACTGGATGCCATCACGAGCTACATTTCCTTTCTTTGCAGACACACACTGAAGTAATTTCAATTTTCAATGCACAGCAATAAAAAACTAAACATTTCTTTAATACAATTATGGTACCACTTTCAAGGATATTTACAAACAAGGCTAATTATTTTACAGATGAATCTGCTTCTGCTGTTCTAGGCTACTGTAGTAAAATTATTCTCAGCACGATCATGCTTATGCATGAGACACTGAACAGAAGGACAGCTGACTTGTTTAATGTGAGCTGAACAAAAACTTGCTCCTACTGAAGGTGAAGGAACATTTCCAAAATATGCATAGTCATTGAATCGAGGAACCAAGCACCAGTCACACATGCACTGTTGGGAGACTGATGCTGTCAGGACAATTCCATGATTTCTCAACAGCTGTAGAGCACCTCCCACACAGTTAAAAGTGTCAGGAATCACAAACAGGGCGACACCTCTGCCACTGATGCTCTGCAGAATGGAAATACATAAACTCAGGATTATTTGACAGCATGGATTGAAGGTAACAAGACAAACTGTACCAGGTAACCAGACACATTTTGGAGGTGTTATTCCTCTAACACTGCATAGGAAGTTGAAAAAGATTCTCCTGCTCCTGGTAGGAACAGATGGCAAAGAGAGAGATGTTTTTTCTGATAGGACAGTTAGAAGGCAAAATAAATGTCTGGGCTCAGCCACGCTACATCATGGCTGTGTTTGTGAATCCCTGGATGAGGGACTCAGGGTTATCCTGAAGGAGCCCACAGGAAAGATGGAGAGAGACTATTTACAAAGGCCTGGAGCGACAGGACATGGGGGAGTGGCTTCACACTGACAGAGGGCAGGGTTAATGGGATATTGGGAAGGGTTAATGGGATATTGGGAAGGAATTCTTCCCTGTGAGGTGGGGAGGCCCTGGCACAGGTTGGTCAGAGAAGCTGTGGCTGCCCCATCCCTGAGTGTCCAAGGCCAGGTTGGATGGGGCTTGGAGCAACCTGGGCTAATGGAAGGTGTCCCTGCCCATGGCAGGGAGGTGGAATGAGATAATCCTAGAAGTCCCTTCCAACCCAAACCATTCTGTGATCCATAAGCGGCTTCACCAGACTCCTTGGCCTTACCTAGAACATGTCAGCCATGGTGGGGGTTTGTTTTGGGGTGTTCTCTTTGTTTGGGGTTTTTTACTGTGTTGCTATGAGAAGAGAAACTGTCAGCTGGGAGTGACTGCTTGTGTGTCAAACTTGTGTAAAATTCAATTCCTGGGTGAGGGAGACTTGCAATTTAATTGGAAATAAGGTAAATTAGTAACTTAAAAAAGGAAAAGATGATTCCTGTTGGTAGAGGGTTAAGTGAAGCCAAAGGCAAATACATTGGCAGAAGCTGGGAAGGATTTAGCTCAGAAAAAGAAAGTGGGGTAAGAGACTTAAGAGTATTGGAAATTATATATATATATTAGTGTTTAATCTAATTGCTATTAGTTTAACAATTATTACATTTTAAAATTATTTTTACTGATCCCTGTTTGACCCAGGCAGCCAATATCCCCCTCCTGACTTCAAGAGTGTTACAACAGTTACGAGGCAGTTACTCTTTCTAAACTTCAAGTGAAACTACTGGAATGGCCAATTTCTTTCCCGTGGCTGTAACTGGCACGTGCTTCACTCAGCAAGGAACTGGAGCCACAAATTCTTTTAGATGGTTTAATATTCTGCAGCAAGTGCCAGTGCTTGTTAAAAAGCAAAGGGAGCACTACAAGCTGAAGGCTTCTCTACCCACCAGGACCATTCCAGAGGCAGCTCCGTGTTCCCGTCCCAGCTTTTGGGAAATGACACGTTTGGGCAGGAAGGACAGTTCACACTGTGCTCAACACTTCAGTTGTCATGTCCAGCTGCTGAGCTTTCCACGGGGTGCTCTTCCAAACCTCTTTTAAACTGGTTCTTCCAGGTGTACTCCTGTTTCTGGAGCATGGAATGGGCTCTGGACTTGAGGAATTTCCAGAACCCCTGATGTTCTATGTACAGGGCTGTGGACAATGTGTTCCCCCTCCAGCAGAGTCTGTGTTCCTGTGCTCTGTGTCCCTCGAGGCTGAAGGGAGCTTATGGAGCAGAGAAAATGCTTTCAGTCTTTGCAGAGCTTTTCTCTAGAACACAGGAGAGTCACAGAACGTGCAAGGTCCTTGCAATAACCTCTTGATCCATTCAGGATCTGCAAATAAGAAAACAAGTTGTTCAAAGCTGGGGGTGGAGATGAACCAGAGGACTGACACCTGAGATGCACAAAGAGGAATCCTGAACAGTTTATATTCACCATGCAGGAGTAACTGAGAATTCAGAGGAATCCAACTCCATTTCTGTTCTGAAATTTTAAGTAATGCCAGTTTAAATTACACCTCAGCAGGGGACAAAATGAAGGTGAAACAGTCTGTGCTGTATCCTTACACACTCATCTAAATACCTATATAGGAAATAAATTTAAAGGTTCAGCATGGCACAAATGTAGTGTTCTCATTTTCTAAACTGAAATTAGATCCTTCACATAACACAGTCCTTGGTTCCTGTTTCTTTGTCCCTCTTCCATAACTGGATGCTAATATATTCAACCTGAATATAAACTAACTGCTGTAGCATTCCAGCACAGACTGTGTTTACCCAGCTCTTATTAAAATGTGGGATTTATACATCAATCTCTGCAGTCACTGATTAGTAATTAACACATCAGACAACAGGACACTGTGAAATGCAGAGCACTGGTGCTTCACATGGTAACTGCCTGAAAGAGAAAAGTCAGTGAAACTAATTCAAGACATTTTGCAGATACAAGTTAAAAAGACCTAATCCTGCCCCTTTTGCCACAGGACAATTTACCTTCTGGGGTCGGGTGCCTTGCAATGCTGTCGTGCAGCAAACACCTCCTGTACACCAGACTCTGACAGGACTGGTAGGTCAGAAAGCACCTGTGGAAGGACAAGGAGTTTTATCAATATACCACTGAAAAAGGTTTCATCACTGGCCAAAAAATTTTTAGCATACAGTAGAGGAGGTAAAAAGCTTGAAGCTCCTTAAGGCCATGCCTGTTTACCCAAAGTAGCACCCAGTACCTGTTAGGCAGAGTTCTATCTTTGTGACAGACTACTGTCTTGCCAAGGCTTAAGGGACAATATCCATGAACCCCACACAGAAGACTGAATTTTCTAGATGTTCCAGAACTTCTCTGACTTTTCAGTGTGCCTGTTTGCAGTCTTTTTTTGTTAACATTGCTTTTGTTTTCAAACAGTGAAGGAGCCAGAACAAACCTTCCTTCACCTGATGTTCCACAAAGGATGACTTGTCCTTAATTCTCCCTTGCCTGCTTTTTCCCTGTCCCCACCTTCCCCTCACATGGGGAAAAAAAAAGAGGATCAAAAAGCATTTTAGTATAAAATTAGAATTTATTTTATAATATATTTATAAAATAAAATTTTATTATTAAAAACCCCTGTACTGCTAAGGAACCAAATCCAATGTCTCCTCATGGAGGAGGAGAAGTAACAGCCAGCAAAAACTGCAGCACGGCTAACATGCTTCATGACCTTTTACTCCAACACTAACAAGCACTTTAGGTGAACTCTTCCAGTATGTTCAGATGATCCAGAGGAGGGTAAAAGCTCCTGCAGACCCAGTTACCTGAGCCAGATGTGCCCGTTGGAGCACACGGCCTGCCTGCGGTCGGTGAAGGGCAGGATCTCTTTGCACAAACTGCAGTGCTCCGGGAACGTCTGCTTGTTCATTTTCTTCAGGATGTGCCCAATCAGCACCTGGAACACACAGGAGTCAGCAGGGATTACAGCAGCACAGCTGAGGGGTGGAAATGCTTCCCAGGGTACTGTGGTTTCAGAGCATGATACAGGATGCACTGAATCCAAAGAAATGAAGGTGTAAGAAACGTAACGCACCACTAAGTGTTCATTTATTCTCCTCGTGTTGTCACCTCCTAAAGATTTCTGTCCCACAGTAATGGGACACAGACCTGAAGAGCAATAATGTTAAGCTATTTTAAAAGTACTGAAGGAACTGGTATCACACCACTGATCACTACAGCAATGCTTTCCCTCATGACTAGGTCAGAAATGACCTGGCTGCATGTCCTTAGCAGCCAGCTGAGAGTATAGTGGAACATTGCTGTGATCAAATTTGTCTGTAATATATGGTTTATATCAACAGATATAAAACATATCCTAAGGACTTTAAAGTGTGACAGCAAACCAAACAGATAAAATACAATCTAGAAGTCAGCTTTTAATCACTATAAAAAGAAGAATCTTGTTTCTAAGGTAAGAAAAGCAACCTCTCAAGCCTTCAATTCATCGTAACTGGATGCTGTAACAACCCACCAGTTGTGCCAAAACACTTTCCCAGTGAGTTACTGATGGCCACACTTGTGATTCCAGCAGGGAAACCACCACACACATCAGCAGTGGACACGTGCTTCCTTCCCCTGTCCTTCTGGATGCAAAGTAAAGGCTGATTTTT
Source organism: Platyrinchus mystaceus (assembly GCA_035041135.1). Classification (NCBI taxonomy): domain Eukaryota; kingdom Metazoa; phylum Chordata; class Aves; order Passeriformes; family Tyrannidae; genus Platyrinchus; species Platyrinchus mystaceus. The sequence continues at coordinate 4,201,847 of JAWWLV010000040.1, forward strand.
AGAGTTCAAGTGATTTAAGAACTTAGGGACTGAAAAGAACTGTTCTCTGCTCACACAAAGAGCTACAGAGACACCTGAACCGTTCCTGTCATTGAATCTTAAGAGCCAGGAGGCTGATGCAGAGTGTTCCCACCTGTCTCAGCCTCTGGAGCTGATCCTTCACTGAAGGTACCTGATGTACCACCTGAACAGCCACAGAGCTCAATTATAGAGACTTTCAGAAATGATACTTCTGCAGCTCTTAAAATTGGAACTGCAGCATAACTGACTAGAGGAGATGCATCCAAAGTTTAATTTTGCAGAGATGATAGACTAAATAAGCTCAGTCATGAAAACAAACATCTCTCTCAATTAGTACATGTTTTAAGCCACTGAGAGCAGCAGAACAACCCCAGTCCTCTCCCTTGTGCTGCAAAACCTCAGGCATGATTATTCTTTATTGTACCTGATCCAAAATGCACCATCTGTACTTACATTCCTTCCCACCCCACAATTTGAAGGAAGGACAATTTAAGCTGAATGCTCTGCAGGAGCTGACTGGTAAGGATGACATGACTGCACTTCTCCTTCCCACCCCAGCTGTATGTTCAGGAAGGAGGAGAAGGAACTAACTCCTAACACGGAACGCCCTGAGCACAGAGGTCACTTACTCGTGCTGTTCTGTCATCGTAGCTATCATCAGACATTAAGAAGTCACAGACTCCTCTGGTGGGAATGCTGGTGTTTTCTGTAATCCATGTGTGTAGATAAACTTCTCCCAACACCCGTTTCATGTGTTCCCGTGTCAAGTGCATTTCCACGGCCTCAATCTGGGCCTGGATTTCAAGAAGTTTTTCCTCCATTGGCTCCCGGCCTGCAGCGTCGCTTGACTGATGGAGAGAATCCTCTGCAGTGTCATCTAAGTCCACACCTTTGCCTGTGTCACACAGGCTTTGCTTGCTGGCTTGTTTCGAAGTTCCTTCCTCTTGATCGTCCTCAGTGCTGCCCATCCCAGGGGAATCAGAGATCAAGATTTTGGCGTCCTCGTGTGAAGGTCTCCACGTGGCCTCTGAGGGAGCCTTCTGCATGGCCTGGTACAAAATCCTCAGGAGAAACAGCTTAAACCTCCAGAAGTAAGTAGAACCACAGCTCTCAATCTTTTTATCCAGCGCCTCCTGTAAGAACTGAGGAATGTGCTTATCCTTCAGAATTTTCCAGCGCACAAGATCCGTCAGGTCCACCTGCCGGAAAAGGTTCTGGACAGAAGATTCCAAGAGCTGTGCAGCCGCCTCCTCGAAGGTTTTGAGGGTGACAAACTGCACCTGGTAGTTCTTGTTGACGGGGTGCAGCCCGTTGGCCATGCCCTCGGTCGTGATGACCGCCAGGTACGCCCCGCACGGGCTGACGGCGATGCCGTGAGTCCTGATGGAGCCGAACACCTCCGAGAGCTTGATCAGCTGGTGCTCGAACTTCAGAGCCGCGTCTGTGAATATGGGGATGAGCTGCCTGACCTTGCCGTCGCTGGAGCAGGTGTACACCGTGCCGTTCTGCTTGTCCGCCGTCATGGACACGATGGGCAGGGAGTGGAGCCCCGTCACGTGGGAATTGTGGACGTTCAGGCCCGCCTTGGAGATCAACAGGAGGCACCAGAACACGTAAGGGCCTCTCGCAGCCACCACCAAGCTGCAGCTGCACTTCTGGTAGGGGTGGTAGAGGGGGATGCATTTGATGCTCTGCACGGGCAGCTGGTCCATCTCCTGCCACAGCACCACGGGCTGTCTGAGCGTGAAGTAGCCCTTGACCGCCTTGAGGTTGACGGGGAGGATCTTGACGGGGCCGTACGCGCTGCCCACGATCAGCCCGCTCATCTTCCGGTTGCCGTGCTCGTATTCCCACCAGGACAACACGCTGGGGGAGCTTATCCCGGACTCGATGGTGTTGCAGGAAGTGATGGATTCCTTCCCCAGGAAGGGGAGCTGGAACTGCCACACGGCGATGTTGCCGTTCTCGAAGAGCACGGCCAGCAGCACCGTCCCGACGTCCCGGCACTCGTTGTTGTGCTTGACCTGCTGGGTGGTGCAGATTCCCGACCACTCCATGCGCACGGGGCTCTGCATGCTGTGCCGCCGCTGGAACTCCGGGAAGTCGCCCAGCTCCCCGCAGGGAGCGTCGGCCTTGCAGAGTTTGTAGCCGGCCTCGAACAGGCGCTCCCCGTACAGCTCGGTCAGGTCCACCAGCTGCACCCACTGCAGCCGGTTGAGGTTGGCGTGGATGGTCAGCCGGTTGTCCATGGTCAGGGCGGCCAGGAGGCACCTCCCGTTGGCATCGCAGCCCAGAGGGGACCAGCTGGAATATTTGAACCCCCTCATGGCTGCCAGGGACTTCCCATCGGGGTTGAACACTCGGTCCAGCATGAACGTCTGGCTCACGGTCGGATCCACGGAGCTGGCAAACTTCTCCTTGCACTCAGCCACCTCCTTTTTGGGGCCGACCTACAAGACAACAAAAAGAACTATTAAAACAATCGTACAACTGTTTTTTTAGCAAGTGAAGAAATCCCTCCTGATGTCCAACCTGAAGCTCCCCCGTCTCCGTCCCCGTAGCAATCCCCCCTTTATATATTCGCACACATTAACGAGGTCCCACTAACGAGGGGGCCACTGGGGCCGTGCCGGGCGCTCACCTTGAGCAGGCAGGCGGCGGCGGGCGCGGGCACGGCGGTGCGGTGGATGACCATGTCCTGCCCGCCGCTGTGCACGTCGCTGAGCTGCTCCAGCACGGCGATGCTGCGGGCCGTGCTCACCGACACCCGGTGGTCCTCGGACCACGCCAGCGGCTCCAGCCCGCTGGCGCCGTGCTGCAGCCGCACCGCGGGCTCCCGCCGCACGGCCGTGAGGCGGAACCCGGCGCTCGCCGCCGCCTCCTCCGCCGCCACCTCGAGCCCCAGCGGCGGCTCCTCCCGCCCCGACACCGCCATGTTGCCGCCGCCTCACGGCCCGCGCGCACGCGCCGCCGCCGAAGCCCCCGCTGCTCGCCCCGGCCCGGGGCTGCCCTCGCCGCCGCCTGCGCGCCCCGCGGGGTCGGGGAGCGGGTGGAGCGGGAGCGGGGAGACCCCCGGGATTCCTGCGGCGCCGAGGGCGGGGAAGGGGCTGACGGGAGGGCTCCGGTAACCGGGAGGGGGACCCGGGCTCGCCGCCGCCCCGCCTTCACGGACCGGGCAGGGCGAGGGGCAGCCCCCGGGGGGGCCTGCGGAGGTGAGGGAGGGACATGGCGGCGGGAGCGGAGCCGCGAGGGATCGACCGGGTACGGGCGGGACGGGCGTGAGGGGAGCGGGAACTGCGGGAACACTGCGGGAACACTGCGGGACACTGAGGGGCACAGGGCTGTGAGGGGAGCGGGAACTGCGGGACACTGCGGGACACTGAGGGGCACAGGGCTGTGAGGGGAGCGGGAACTGCGGGAACACTGCGGGACACTGCGGGGCACAGGGCTGTGCGGGGCAGGGGACCCTGCGGGACATGAAACACGGGCTTAGATTTTTCTTAGGGGGTTGAAGATCAGCTGCAGGAGGAGAAATGGAGAGCTCAGGAATGCTGAGAGTTGGCAGAAGCATAAGTTGGAGGGGGGAGTCCAGGCCATCCCTCGTGCCCACGGAAAGAGGGAATCCTGCAGGGATGGTTTTAATGCGGGCTGGAGATCTGCTGAGCTTGCGAGAGAGGGGTTTTTTTAAAGCGTGTTCTGCTCAGTCGCTGGAGAAGCTGGATGAAATCCTTTAGGGATGAGCCCTTACACGTGACTTCAGATTTTTGAAAGTGCCAGAAATCCCAGACGTGGTGGTGGATCTCCTGGAGTAGCAACTGTGCCGCTACAAAAGTCAAGCTTAATTTATTTTTTTTTTTAGTCATGAAGCGAGAGATTCTAAAAATAAGATGTTTTGCTCGCCGTGGTATCACGTTAATTGTCAGTCATAACGACTCTGGTTTGTTCATGCTGAAGCAACCTGGGGCTCTGAAGAGGAAGCTCCAGTCGCCACATGGGAACCCACCCGTGAAACGCCGACCTAAACCGTCCCTGAACACCTTCGGGAAAGGTGCCCCAGGGGCTGACACGAGGGACAGGGGGAATCCACCACAAAAGCCTCTTCCCAAGAAGCAGCTGACTGACAACCGAAATGAAAGCCAGAAGAGCAGACCTTTCATTAAGACGTCCAGCCTGTTCAAAAACAACCCAGATATCCCAGAAATTCACAGGTATTTGAGACAAATAGGAGAGAAAAAAAACCCTTTCAATGCCTCGATAGTCAGTGTCTTGAATTCTTGCCCTTGCTTGGTATTGTAGTTTCTTTGCTGTTTGTGTGGAAATGCTGATGTATAATTTTTAACCCCGCTGTGTGCTTTGTTTGCTTTGTTTCCCCTGGCTCAGAAAAGCAGTGCAGCAGGTGCAAGAAAATGTTTTCACTACGGATTCTTTCGGCCAGTTGGACCTCCATCCTCATCTGGTGAGTGGCTGCACAGCTCAAAACATGCTTTTTTGGGTGGGGAGCAGGTTAGAAAGCTGAGAAAGGCACCTTTATTCGTGGTGACCTGGGCAGGGCTGCCAGTACTTCAACTGATTCTGTTGCAGTCTCTCAGCTCAAGGTGCTGATCCCTGTCCTGACCCAAACACAGTCCCAGCACCTTCACTGCTTGCAGCTGTAATACCAAAAAAACCCCAGAAAATTAGCAATGGTATAATTCTGATTAACTAAGAAGTACTTTGAGGACATGAGAACTCTATATTTAGTTGCCCTGGACGAGTTATGTAGAGAATGAACATCAATCTTCTGGGTTTTGCTGTGTCTTGTGCTGCAAAAAAATGACAAAATGAACAGTTTGACAGTGAAACCTTTACTGCTCTTTATTATCTCTCTAGATCTCCACCATAAACACTGTCCTGAACATAAGTAGCATGACCAGGTAAGCAAATCAGTATACAATCTTTGTGCTTCACTACCCCCTAAAGCCAATTGTCTGTGATTGTTTCATTATATGTAATTGGTTTGTGAAGACCACAGTGCCTGATGTCCCAATTTGGGGTTTGTTGCTTTCAAAGTTTGGGGTGGGAAATAACTTGTTAGTTACACAGCAGGTCATGGCTGAAGGTGGAACCTGGGAGTGCTGCCTTCTAGTTTGGTCCTTGAATCATAAAACCTGCTTTGAATTGATCACATCTGATGCCTCTCTAATGGCCTTGCTTGGAAATCACCTCAGCTGATGTAGCCACACAGGGGAGATGAATGTGTGGAATTTTGGGGGAAACAAACTGCATGTGAAAGCTGTTGGATTCTATCCCCTTGTTTCATTTGTTTTTCCTCACCTGTTTGGTTTGTCACACAGTGTTCAGAAGCAAACAATTCCTGTGCTCCTGCAAGGCAAAGATGCTCTGGTGAGATCTCAGACTGGCTCAGGTGGGTATTGAATTGTCCCTCTCCTTCCTTAGGGCATTTTAACTGGATCCCAAAAATACAGAACTTAAACTTTACCTTCCCAGTACAGCTCATACAGAGCCAGGCTGGGAAGGCTGGTGGGGACCAGACTCTGACTGCAGTTTAAGAATGGTGGGGCAAATAGTGCTTTAGTTTGCAAAAGTGCTGTAATTGCCACTTCTTTTTTTTTATGGAAAGTTTTCTGATTTTCTCCCTTTCAAAAAGGTAAAACTCTTGCCTATGGGATTCCACTGGTACAGTCTTTGCAAGGAATGGAATCCAAAATACAGGTGGGTGCAACAGAATTCAATATATTTGCTTTCGATAATAAGATTAATAAAAATAAAATCCAGCTCTTGTAGTCATTGCTGTCTCTTCTTGATGCAAAGGTCGAGCAGTTTGTCTTCCCCTTTATTTGTGCATGTGATGTGTGTGATCCTCCTGTTCTGTTGAGGTACAGCTGACCCAGGATCAGTGTCACCCATTCCCCATTGCTCCTTGGAGCAGGGCAAACTGAAAATGGGCTGAATTACCAGGTTTGGAGAAGGCAGAGTGCAGAAGAGACAGTGGTCTGGAAGCTGGGAGAGCTGATAACAAAGGTTACTGCCTTGTCTTCAAGAGTAACTAGTCTTTGACATGGAGTGAGATTTGATAATTGCTCCCAGTTTGGATCATCTGGTTGACCAGGAAATGCTGCTGCAGATCTGCCATCTTTTTATGGAATGAGGTCATCCTGACTTACAGGTGCAAGTGTTTCCAACCCATCCTAGGCAGTTACTTTCTGCAGGTGTTGCTGTTCATCAAACAGGAGAGTGTTTGTGCAGCTCAGAAATACAAGAGTTTGATTGTGAGCAGGTTCCCAGCAGGAATGAAAAGCCAATACAGGATTGATAAGTGAAAGTCTTTATTTTTTAAAAAATATGAGGTGGGAATACCCTAAAATGTTGTACAAACTTGTACTGAAGCCCTTCAGAACTCTCTGTGTTGTCTAAGAGCTGTAGAAGTGCTCTGATTATTGGTGCTACATTCTTAGTGGTCCTGATCTTGTGTGTTTGCAGCGCAGTGATGGCCCTTATGCACTTGTCCTCGTGCCAACAAGAGAGGTAAGTGGCCTTTTTCCTTCTGAATCTCAGTGTTTGAACTCTGATTTTTAATGTGGGTCCACCAGGGAAGGTGAATTCTAATGCTCCCCACGTTAGGAGATGTTCTCTGTCCTTGTGCTCAGATCTTTCCCTCGCAGGAGGAGCGTTGGCATTGTTGTTCGGTGCCACACCAGAGTAAGGGAGAAGGAATTCCTGAGTTTTCCTTGTGACTTGGGAAGGCTGCAGAACCTCTCTAGCTCAAGTTCATGCCTCGTGCCTAACTCACACAGGGGGGAGTGAGTAAAACCAGTGAAATCAGCTTTGCAAATGTGCAATTTTTTACAAACAATTCATTTTTAAAGCTGTTTTTTTCAAATCCACAAGTGAATGCTGAAATTGAGGCCTCCAAGAGTTGATTTCTCCACTGAACTCTCCTCTATTTCATTTAGATTATTTACAGTTGCAAAGGCAATGTCAGAGGAGGGTATCAACCTTTTCCAATTTTTCTTATGACAAGTGATAATAACTTCCATGTGGAGAACATACTGCAGGTGTCTCATTTGGGGCACAATATTTTATGCAACCTACAGTGCAATATCTCTGTTCAGTTCCATGAAAGGAGAAGGCTCTAAAGCTATTTAAATTTTTACAGCAGCAACTTACTGCCTCTCAAGGATGCTGTGTGAATACTAAGCTTGGAGGGAACTGTGTGTAAGATTGTTTAAAGGGCTGCCATTGAGAGCACTTAGGAAGATAATTTGTAATTACAATTGGTATTAACTTTGAATTGGAAGCAGTGGCATTCCTTGAGAAAAGAAATGCAGGGGTAGAAAGTTCCAGTGGCATCACTCCATGGGGCAGGGGAGGGAACAGTGTGGGCTGCCCTGACTGCCAGAAGATAACTAAACTCTGAGCTACATCTCCCTTTCACAGTGGTTTTCTTCCAGAATTTGTGCCATTTTCCCTTTTACTCCTCCAGTGGAGCAAATTCTTCTGTGCCTTCAGCTTGTTTTCTCCCAGGGGCATCCACAGAATCCAGCAGAATTCTCTCCTGTCCTGAGAGCTGCCTTGTGGGGCTGAACCATGGAGAGGGTTTTGAACAGGTCCAGGTACAATAAGAGAGGGATTATTCAAGAGAAAAAAATTAAGAAGCAGCTTCTAAAAGAAAAATTAAGGGTGCATTTAGAATTCTGATGATAGCCTTAACTAGATTAGCTTACAGATTTTAGAGCCATAGGGACTTGTTGTGCAGTTTTGTGGTCCAGAACACTTTGTCAGAGCTCATTTTCTTTTGTTGGTTTCCATAGCTTGCACTCCAGAGTTTTGATACAATGCAGAAACTACTCAAGGTAAGAATTCAATGCTCTGTGTTCCTCCTATTCCTTGAGCCTCATGCTGTAATGGGCTGAGCAACTTTAGCTCCTGAGAATTCAGCTGGATGTTTAAGGAAATCCAGCACCTGGCAAGAAGTATAGTCCTTAAAGATAAATGTCTTTAAGTGCATGATTTCCCTGTGGCATGTTTTAAACTATTACATGAGCAATTAAGTGATTAATTATGGCACCTTAGTTGCACATGTGTTGATAAACAGGAGTAGTTGATTTTCAGAGTGATTTTAGAAACCCCTTTCATTGTTTCAGTCTGAGTTATGAATGGAGACTCTCACAGTGACAAGGACCGTTTTACTGAAACTAATACTGGCCAGATGGGTTTCAGATGGGGAGCAGAACTTGGTGAACTGCTTTGCCAACTGAATGACTGGAGAAATGAGAAGGCTTCTAAAATCATTAAATGATAGTGCTTTCCTTTTAATTGAGGCAGAGTATCTTACCATGGGACCAGAAGGTACCTAAATCGTTTATCTTCCCCCTATTCTGACTCCCTCTTCTTTTTTTTTTTCCTTGAAATGTTGAGACTTCCCAAGTCTTTATTTTTTTTTTTTTTAGTGCTGGAATTACCAAGTAAGATTTTGTTGTGTCATTCTTGGGTTTAAAGTACTTCAGTCTTCTTCCATAGTAATTAGGAGTTATTATAGTGGACTTTTGATGTCCTTCAGAGGGTGAAGTCTGGTCAGTCTGGGCTGAACCCCTTTAGCTTTCGTTACATATCATGTGTAGTAACCATCAGATCCAGTGTGTAAACTGTCATAGTGACCCAAAGGAGTTTTAGATCATGATCTGACTGGCCCTTGGAGGGGCTGGATAATTGGAGGGTGTGATGTGATCATGTCAGTACCCAGAGAGAAAAAAGCGAGTTGAGCTGCTCCTGATGCAATTACTGCAATTCCAACTGCTAATATCAGCTAGCTTGGATGTCTTCCTTACTTTAAACCTTTAAAAGAAGCTCTTTTTGTAGGAACTGTTTTCTTGGAGTGTTTCTGGCAAGCAGTGACCTGTGCAAACTTAAGCCTGTTTCCCACTCCCACCCGTGTGCAGCCCCTGCTCTGCTGCTGCCCTGGGTTTAATTTCCATCTCTCTGGATGATGTGGGAAGTGAGTTACTGGCTAGAACTAAAGGTGCCATTGATGGGGAGCTGTGGTGAGAGAGTGTCTGTTAGATCACATCAGATATATGCTGCTGTCAGCCCCCAGTCCTTTCTGTGTTTGCCAAGAAACATCATGTTTTGATCAGGCTTTGTCTCTTTATTAAGAAGAATCAGTCCTGATCTTGTTTTCCTTCCTATAGCCATTTACCTGGATTGTGCCTGGAGTGCTAATGGGGGGAGAAAAGAGGAAATCAGAAAAAGCCAGGTAGGAAACCAACTTCTTAAACTGTATTTTGGGTCCTTCTGCCCTACAGTGTCTTTATCTGTTACTCACCTTCTGAGTGTTTTTCTTTCTGGGGGAGAGGATGTTAAGCTTGGATCAAGCTGTGATCCCCCTGGATCTTACACAGACACAGTGACTGGGTCAGCAGGAAACATTCACTTCCCCCAGTTGGATCTGTTTCTAAAATGTTGATGAGCCTTCTGAGAAGATGATCTCTTCTGTCAGTATTTTTTTTCCTCTCCTGACAAACTCCTCTATTTGCTTACCACCAAGTGCTGCCTACAGTATTTGTTATGGAGGAAATTGCTTGCTGGAAAAGAGATTTCCTGGTGTTAAAAATCCTTTCCTTTTCCCTTTTTAAAAATTGAATTGTAAGCTGGTAATCCAAAATGGAATTTTCATTTCTCTCTGTATAAGCATGCACAAAAAGAAGTTTACTCTTTACAGTGAAACAAGTACTCCATTAGAAAGGAAAACCTAGCTTAGGTGTATTAGATTATTTTAATATTAATATTTCTTTCTACCCTGTCCTTCTCACTGAGTATGCCTCTGAGTATCAGTGATGATCAAGGATAAATTTTAGCTGTGCAAGAAATTTTAGTTTTCATCAGTGAGAAAGCACAGTCCCTGATTTTACTGTGGCCCTTTTTCCCCCTCTGTAAGTTCCAGTTCCTCACTCTGGCTTCCTATTCCAGAGTTACTGATAACCTATGTGTTTTGGGGGTTTTTTCTTTCTTTTTCTTACATGAATTTTCTTTGTTCTTTCGTTTTTAAATCTAAACAGATTACGGAAAGGGATAAATATCCTCATTTCCACCCCCGGTCGCCTGGTTGATCACATCAAGTCCACAGAATGTATTCATTTCCATCGCACTCAGTGGCTCATTATTGATGAAGCAGACAGGTAAACTTGCAAATCTTTAGATATGGAAAATAATTATGATGCCCTTTGCATCATAATTCACTAAATATTAAAAAAAAAGGCAAGAGAAAGCATGATCTTAAGCCATTCATGCTCAGTGGCCTCAGCCAAGCACCAGATGTCTGGGATTAGGAAGAAATACCCGCTTTGGACAGATTGTTGTACAATTACTCATTGCAAAGATGTCATGTAGTATTAGGACTTTCTCCTCATTCCTTCCTACAACACCTTTTATCCCCTCTGCTGTTTTTTTAGGATCCTGGACCTGGGCTTTGAGAAGGATGTGACTGTGATACTCAACACTTTAAATGCCCACAGGGAGACACGTCAGAATGTCCTGCTGTCAGCCACCCTCACAGAAGGTGGGTTATAGACACTCTTTTAGCTGAATAATGCACAGGCAGCTGCAAAATAGTTGGTTGAGTCTGATTATTACAGCCCAGTTTGAAGCTTTTTGCAGAAGTGGAATAATGAATAATGCCTGTTCATTTCTTTGGCTGATGACACTTGTCCTTCAGTACTGGAACTGCTATCAGTGTCTATATATTTACATGGTCTTTACATATGTCTCCCAAATTTGAGAGCAAAGTCACCTGGGAAGCACTGATTGGTTTCTTTGCTCTGCAAATGCAGAGTTAAGGCAGAAAGCTGATGACCAGAGAGCTGTTGTGTGATTTGCTCTGTATCATCCAAGCAGTCAGTTGCTGAGGCAGGAATTGAACCAGGCCTCATGACTCCTGCACTCCTGAGAGAGTGAAGATTTGTTGTTTTCTTTCCCACACACACACTTAAAACCAGGACTGCCAAATGCTGTCTGTCTGTAAAGACATCTGTGTACTGTGAAACAGCACAGTTGGCTGAAGCAGTGCCTTGTGAAGGTTTTGGTGGAGTCACAGCAGCTAAACCTGGCAAGCCCTGCTGAGTCTGAGGCTTGTGGAGGTGTTCTGTCAGTGGCATAGGCATGGCTCACTAGGTCCTTGCCCTTCACTCCTTTTCACTGGAATTGTGTTAGTTGTTTGGTTTCTGTGAACTCAGCCTCACACCCCAGGCTGGACCAGGCTGGGCCTCACGAGTTTCTCACTCTCTGTGGTTCAGGAGTTACCAGACTGGCCGATATCAGTTTGAACGATCCCGTCAGCATTTCCATAGCAGATGAAGTCCAGAAGGTGCTCAAACCAGCATCACAGAAGGACAGAGAAGCCAGTAGTTCATCAAACTGCATGGAGCAGGAAAACTTTGCTGTTCCAGAGAAGCTCAAGCAGTATTTCGTGATGGTCCCCAGCAAACTGAGGCTTGTCACGTTAGCAGCTTTTATCCTTGGGAAATGCAAGGTGAGATTCTGTTTGCATTTATATTACTAAGTAGCCCTTTGCCCTTTCCAACTCCTGTATCTGTTCCTCTGTCAAGGATAGCATGGATTAAATCCAGGGCTTTATCTTGAACCACAGGAGAGCTGAGGTGCTGTTGTGTCTTTCGTGCTGGCAGTGAGATGTGTACTCACACTTCTTTTGTGAGCTCACTATTTGGTGTCAAACTCTTGTAATCCTTTTTCCTTGTAATCATATCTCCAGAAGTGTAAACCACTGAGATCTTTTAGTGATCAGGGAATTGGGAGAGTCCTGTGGAAGTGGTCACGTGCAGTTCTCTTGTCTTTTGTGCAGTTTGAAAAACACCACAAGATGATCATCTTTTTCTCCAGCTGTGAACAAGTGGAATTCTACTATGATCTGCTTGTAAAGGTCCTTGCAGGAGGGGCAGAGTTGGAACAACCTGGACATTCATCTCCCTCCTCCATGTCCTTACAGTTTCTCCGTCTGCACGGCGACATGGAACAGGAAGTAAGCATTCCCAAAACATCAGGATACGCAGTTTTATTCCTTATTCCCTGTGATTTATTATGTGGCTATTTCGGGGAGGAGGGCAGAAGAGAGGACAGAGAGTCATTTCACCTCTAGGGGCCTCACTCTTCCATCTGCTAATGAGAATAAGGATATTGTCCCATTTCTGGGAAGTACCTTGGTAGCTGTATCTGAAAAGCACAGCTGAAGAGGCAAGAGGTGTTATTTCAGCAGGCTGAGGCAGCCTTTCTCTATTCCCAGTGGGTGCACTTAAACCATTTATATCCTGTGGTCACAATGTCCATTATGACCTGTGGTTCTCTCTCATGCAGTCCAGGCAGACTTTTAATGCCAAAGGAAAACCTTGCCCAAGCCCTGAAACATTACCACCTAATAGGTTGCCCCCATTAGATGAGGATGGAGCAGTTTGGCTTTGGTTTGGAAGAACAGTGTCTTGACAGATTGCTTTTTTCCCTGGATGGAATAATAGCAATACAACAGTGATTACCTCAAAGTAGGTTTAGGTTTTAGTCAGATAGGCCTGAGTGAAGAGGTTGGAGTTTGTTACAGAGGGCTGAGAGGCCAGGAGAAGAGTGTCAAATGAGCTGTCACTGCAGAGTTTCCCTGAGTAGCTGAGAGACCTCCCTTGGAAGTTCAGCCCCTGATCCTGCCCTTGGTCTGTGATGGAGAGAGTTGCCACTCTACTCTGAGCTGCACAGCAGAGATGGTAAATGAATAGAGCTCTTCTGATGAAGCAAGAGGTGAAGAGCCATTGTTTTTCTCACTCATTCCCATCCTGTGGAGACCAGAAACATGTGCTTTGCTGTCCCTGCAGTCTGGCCTTTCCTCAACCTGCCTGCCTGAGCAAGTGAGCAGGCCTGGTCTGGCCCAACTCTACCCTGACCAGCTGTTAAGCCAACAGAACACCACTAAGTAGCTGGCACCAGGGGAAGGGTTTTGCCTTTTTAGTACCCAGTGTGTAATTAGTGCTTGATGTCTTCAAATTAAGAGCATTAATGGAGCTAAATTGTGGATCCCATATGGTACTGCTGAGCACGGCTGCTGTCATTGTCAACAAGATACAGCGTGCTCTCTTCTTTAATTTTTGTCAGCAGAGGGTTCAGTGTGTAAGCAAGGGCCCAAGTTTCCCTTCTTTGTACCTCTAGCTGGGAGTGAAGTGCCTGAGGTTTCTTCTGTATCATCAACATAACAGGACATTCACTTACCTCCCAGCCAGAGCTCTGGGAAGGAAGGTTTGAGACATGGAACAAGGATGTTTTGGAAGGAGGGCGCAGAAAGGAAAGGGGTTTGGTGTTCCTGAGGCCAGAGAAGACCTAAGCTCTGAAAAGCAAAAGAGCAGATGGAACCAGATCAAGGGATTGTGTGTGTGCAGTTGTTTCCCACAATTACAGAGGGGGAGTGTAGGTGCAAAAGTGGAGTAAATAAAGACCAAGTGCTGAGGCCTTTGGTTATTAGTGCTCAGAGATTGTCTTGTCAGATAGCAGATATCACTGGGATGTAATGTGAGTCAGGGAATCAGTTTTTGTGTCTTTTATCAAGTTTAAAGCAGCCCCCAGAGTTGTTAGTTAAGCTGACAAGAGTGTGCTTGGGACGATTTGGGGACTGGCAAAGCAGGAGGCTTTTGAAGGTAACTGAGGAGCTGTATTGGGTTCCTGCAGTTCTGGGGTTAGTAGCTGAAAGACTGCTGGTGGGATAATTTGGGATCTGGAGGTGTGGATGGTCCTGTCTGGGGGGCTGAGCTTGTGTTAGGAGTGGGGACTGCAGAGTTCAGGCTGGGGAGCACCTGCCTCTGGCACTTGTGGGAAGGAACAGCCTCTGTCCCAGTGTTTTGCCAGTATGAGGGAAGGGTGCCCTGGGAGTTCTGCCTCCTTACCCCCTTGAACAGGGGTTTCTGGCCAAGTTCTCATCTCTCCTGCCCTGTTACTCTGAGTCTTGTCCCACAGCAGTTCACGTGAGCAACTGTGCAGCTGAGCATCGCCGATACTTAATAATCCCAGAGTCAGTGCAGGGCTGTCTGCACGGCCCATTGGGCACATGATGAGCCTGATCTCTTGTGATGTGATTATATCACTGTGTCAACAAAATGGGCTTATCCTGCCCATCGTGTGACTGGACAGACAGCAGTGAACATGTCCAGCTTTTTCTTGCACTCACAAAAGCCTGTGTTGCCCACAAAGTGTGCCAGTGCTTCTACTGGTGCTGCCTAATCCTTTGTGGATCCCCCCTCCATGTAAAACTCTTCCTGCTTTTTGGCATACACAGGCTGTGCTTCTGTGCAAACCATGGAGGTGTTGGCTGCTTTGATTTGACCAAATGCATCTAGGCTTCCCCAGACACTGTTCTTCCTGCCTGGGATCACACCTGTGTGCCACAGATATTTTTTTTTTCCATTTGTAGGAAGAGTCTTACTCATTAGGCCAGTTCCTTTGCTTTTGAAGTTGTACATGATCTAGTGAACAACACAGGGTTGTTAAATTTTTACCTTAGTTAATCTGCTTTGTCTCTGATCTCAATCTGCATAAGCAGTCTTTTAATTTTTATTTTTCCGATCTTCTAGGAAAGAACAGAGGTGTTCCAGGAGTTCCTAAAATCCAAGACCGGGGTCTTGCTTTGCACTGTAAGTAACTTGGAGTCCCTTTGCAGCTCCACACTAATGGGCCTGTCTGATCCCTAATGGTAGACCAGAGGATTTGGCACTGAGCTCTGATTCCAGCTCGCTGTCTGACCTTGAGGAAAGTCATCTCCTTTTCCTGCATCTCACATGTTAAGTAAGGACTGGGGCCCTCTTTGCAAACTGTTACATGATCTTTTGCTGCAAGGTACCATGCACAGATGTCTTATACAGAGGCCACTAAGTATTTTGCATGGCCTTATGTCTGGAAAAACCTGTTCATTTGAAGCTGGAGCCTTGCCCTCTACATGCAGCCAATAGAATGCAATCCGGATTTGTAGGGTACCCCATAACTGCCAGAAAAATTGGGTGTAATGTGGTATTTCCCATCTTAATAACTACCCCAGGGTTAAAACCAAACACCTGCAGGGGTGGAAGGGGAGCCCAACCAGAGAAGGGGGTCGCTGGAGATGCACATACCCTGCTGCTCTCCACGCCCTGTGCCCTTCAAGCTTCTTCCAGGGGCGCTGAGGGAGAAATTCTTGTCCTCTGCTGAAGTTTGCTGGCACCCTTGTGTTGTGGTGGCACCTTCCCCTCTCGTTGCTGACCTGTGGGTGCCACAGCCTGCTGCAGTGGTGCAGAAGGCTGCACGATTTGCTCTCTAATAGTGGCAGCTGTTGATCTGCAAACGTGTGAATCTTGGCGATTTCTACCCACCGCAAACCTGTAAATTACAGCGATCGGGAGTAATTAGAGCTGAGAAACCCTCTCCAGCTCTGAAATGACTCCTGTTCTTGCAGCACAGTGTTCTTAAAGGAAACCAGTTGCAATTTTTTTCCGAGAGTGGGGGCTGGATTTTCTCTTATTTTTATGCCCACAGTTCAAACCAGGACTGCCACGTGTATGGGAGTGTTGGATTTAGCATTGCCAAATTATGTTTTATATTATATCACCTCTAAAGTGGTACTTATTACGTGCTAGTCCTGGTCCTGTTTGTGTGCAGGACCTTTCAGTGGTTTGATCAAGGTCAAAATGCATCCTTGCTATGCATAATTGTAACTATAACTTGGTTTCCCTGTATGCAGAGGTAATATTTCAGTGTCTCAGCTAAGAAGAATGGCAAAGCTTAGATCATTCAGGTTAAGTGATTTGAAGATAAAAAGTGTTTGGTAAATTCTAAAAAAATAAATAGCTAAACTTTGTTGTGCTTCATGCACGTGCTGCCTGTAACTGAGAAATTTCAGGTGCATATCTTGTTATTGAAATTCCAGTGTAATGAGTTTGGAAAGACAGTGAGTGTTCAATTTTAGACAAAGAGAAGGCAGAATCTCTGGGCTATCAGTTCCTGGGTGAGACCATTTGAAGGGGAAGTGGCAGTCTGTGACAGGAAAAATCTGTCAGGAAACATACAGGTGTTGACAAGGTAGGAAGAAGAAGTTGGATAAAGAAATCCCAGTGGATGGGATTCTCCTCTTGAGACACTGGAGACGTGGTTTGATTTCCTGCCATGCCACAGGCTCTGTGCAGGTGGATATGGGATTGGGATGACCAGGCAAGCAGCAGTGATAGCTGAGTTTGCCCCAGACCTGTCACAACTGGGAGGTAACGTGAGTTACCCTGGATTGCCATGAAGAGGGTGGTGTAAGGTAGCACATTTATCATAACCCTCCATTTCAATCTAAGCCACTTTGCGTTTCCTGCAAGGCAGGGATGCAGATCCTGAGGGTTATGGTGACCATGGCTCAGCTGGCACGTGGTCAGCACGTTAAGCACAGTAAGTTGTGTGTGCGAGTCCAAAAATCTCTCGGCGCTTCAACTCCCCATCTGCAAAACGGGGAAAGTAGCACAGTTCTATCTTACAGAGATGTTGGGAGGACAAATGCATTGAAACCAGGAGGTGGCCTGTTACCACAGTAATGGGGACCATATGGACACCTTAATATAGAGATACACTTTGCACCAGCCCCACATTACAGGTGCCTCCCCAACGCAGATGTCCAAAGGGCAGCCAGGCACTGTGACCACCTCCTGCCTCCGAGGGCATCGCTTTTCCTGACACTTCCCTTCGTGTCAGCAAAAAAAAAAAAAAAACATTCTGCAAAAAGACCCGAAATCGCGCTTTGTGCCCACAGAATTTTGAAACCTGGCTCACAAAAGAGCAACACAAATAACGCCGCCGTCCTTCTCTTGTCCCTTATGCCATGTTCTCCACCCATCTTTCCGCTCTGGTAAGCAATGGGACCTGCTGTTCCTTTTATTAATTTGCTCTATGTCATATGTATATTAATATATTCCGTGAAATATTTTTGCCAGCCAATATAAGCTGGCAGGCAAGAAAATAAAAGAAGGGCCACACATCTCAGAGGGTCTCATCCAGATTTATTTCCCTCTCCTTCACCGAAGTTCTTTGCGGCTTCCTTTGGGACGTGCCTTTTAAACAAGTTCATCTCTTCCAGGGAGGGAGGAAAGATCATTTGGAGATTGTTTGCTGTTTACTCAGTCACGCTAACTCATCTTGCCAGTTTTCTGGCGGCCCCAGCCAAGAGCTTTCGCCTCTGACAGCTTCTGTGCTCTCCCCTTCCTCCTCTGATTACGCAGCCCAATCTGTCACCCTGCCGACGGGGGTCTCTACCCTGCTGATGGCTTTCCACACTCGGCAGTAATGACTTTTGGCAGGCCGGGAAGGCGCGAGAGCTTCTTCCCCAGCTTGGAGAGCCGTTAGGCCCTCTCTGCCTGTTAGCTAAAGCACTTTGTGAGCTTCTTTGGTAAATAAATGAGTCATTTTAATCCAACTGACAGCCTGGCACCTGAGCAAGCTGCCTTCCATCTGTACTTCTAGGCCTCATGTAGGCAGCCAATTGTCAAGCTCAGGGCCTTCAAGACCTCACCATTGAGTGTCTTTCAAAAGCAACTTTAGCAATTTCCTTTGCCCTAATTAGATTGTGTGAGAGGGACTGAGCAAAACCAAGGCCCTTGCAAAACTTCTGTGGCCATGTTGGTTCTGATCTTCTGCAGTGATAGGCCTTGCTTTTGGGGTGGCCTTTTGGTTCTCTGTTCCCTTGCACCCACCCCTCTGTCCCCCACCACCACAAGCACAGGCTGGTAACATGAATTATTAGAAACAGAAATTTCAGCCTTTCTGGGGTTCCCCAGGTGGATTGTTCCTCGATCCTGTGTCCTTCTGTGCCTTGCAGTTGGGATCGGGGCAGGAACGTGGTCAGGGCTTTATATTATAGTGTTTGCTTGGCATCTGGGCTCTCTTTAAAATTGCACTGGTGTAGGTTATTTGTCCTTGCTCCCATGAGATGGTCACTGAATTCTGCCTTCCACTGCCCACTGAAAGGAGTCAGCAGTGACCTGCCAAAGTATCGTATCCTTGATTTCCCTGTAATTAAGGAATGGTGGTGTGAGGTCATGCATGGAAAGGGGAATGTCTGATGGGTGGAAGAGAGGTACATTGGAAATCTGTTGGGCTTCTCGAAAGAGTACTGGCAGCAGGGTAGTGCTGCTGTGCATGGAATAAATGTGTGCTAGTGAAACTGGGTAATTGTTGCCTGAGCTGTATTCTCTCTCCTGGTGAGCTGACCCACAAGTAATTTTTTAAAATTCTGAGAAGTGGAAGCTCACAGGCTCTGCCAGCAGAGGAAAGCAAATCAACTCCAACTTTTTACCCTGGTTGTACCTTGCTGCTGTCTGCTGGGGCCTTTGAGGAAAAGGAGCTACAGGAGACACAGGTGGACTGATACTGAGGAGTCTTTGAGAGTTTGCAAAACACTCCAATTACCAGTAAATCCCAAGAGACTTCTGAAAGAAAGCCAAGTGAAACCCCAGGAGAACAGCTGTTGATGTGTGTCAGTAAGGACTGAGGGGATTTGGTAGCTTGTGAAAGCAGTAGTGAATACAGGGCTGATGATGGGAGAGAGCCTTCTGCTAAGTGTTGTCCCTGGCTATTTGTAAGGCTTTTGGTTACTCTTTTCAACTTTGGCAAATGCACACGAGAACAATACTGTCTGTGGCAGCGATTTTCCAACCTGAGGTGTTGGGAAAATGTGTCTTGGAAGAGGAGGGAGAGAGTCTGGATGGATGAGAGGGATGGCTCCCACCCCTGCTGCCTGCTTCTCCTTCCCGCCTTGGAGGTGCCTTCTCCTGACCACAGGGAGGGCTTGGCTGTTGGTTTGTTTTTGGGGGGGAACTGACCCTGTCCCAAGGTCAGAGCCCTCTCATCAGACAGCCTTTCCTCACCTCCTGGGCGTGAGGAAGAGCACAGCAAAGGAAAAGACCAAAGGCTTGTCAGCGTGGAAGAACAGAGCCGGCAGCTCGGAGTCAGCGACGTCAGCGCTGCCGTCTGATCGCGCTGCAGAGTTTATAGTCTTGTTATCCCGGTAACTGCCGTACACATTCCCCGACTCCTCTTGATTTATTTCCTCCAACCTCCTTTAAATGGCTTTTTGTACATCTGTTCGTTCTGACTCTGGGAACAAGTCGCTTCTTAATGAGCGTGTTGGAGCACAAGTGTGTGTTGTTTCGGAGTGGGCGCTGTGGAAAGTGTCTCCTCTTTTACTGCAGTTGGAGCCACAAAGCAGCCTGGCTAGTGCTTGTGGGAAGGCCTTTGCTGCCAAAACATCAGCTTCCCAGTCTTTTAACGTGTGTGGGAGTTGCATGAAAACACTTCAGTGGGTGGCTGACACATTTTTAGTACATTAAGCTCCTGCTTACGTTCTTAATATATTCTATTTTGCAACTAGCTAAAAGATACATGTGTTCCAAAACATTTCCTAACAGAGTTAAACCTGCACACCTGCTCTGCTATTGCGCCTGGTGAATGTAAAATCCAAGGAGGATGTGAGGACATTACTAATGAACAGAAATTCGCGAAGGGAGATTGAAATGTGTTTGCACTCTTCGTTTTGGGCAGTATTTAAACTCTCTTTTCTCTCTGAAAGGGTATGTTTTTTGAGCTATACTAGCTGGGAGTAACTGAAGGGTCCCATTCAAGTCCTTCTCCAAGTTGATGGGTTTTCTCACTAGCTGGAACATCAAATAACACCCCTGACAGCAGCTTCAGACTCTTTTCTTCGTGGCTGAATTTTGTTTCTCCAAATCAAAGCCAGACTGGTGCCCATCGAAGGGAGAGCTGAAGTCCCCTCTCCTTGAGCTGTGCCCCAGCTTCCCACAGATTCTGCTGAATTGTTTGTTGGCCTTTGTTTTTAGGGCCAGGTGACCTGCAAGTCATCTGCTCCTCAAATTCAGACCATCACCTAGGAAACAACTAATTATTTGTGGGTAGAGATCAGTGTATCTTTAGACATTCCACTGAAGGCCAGGGATCCTTGACCATTTGCCTTTTTTTTTTTCCTTTTTCATCCTAAGCAGCCTGGTTTTGGTACTTAGGCTTGCTGGGGAGAAAGATGTGCTCAGAGATGATGCTGCCTTCCAGAGGTTGAATTCTGCCTCTCGTAGTTTGGGTAGTAGGTCTGTTTTCATCAGTGAAACAAACTGAAGATCCAAAGACCATTAAGGCAGTGGATTCTCTCAGATAAAATGTAAAAGGACTGCAGCAAACTGCTGGAATTCAGCACCACCCTCCTGAAATAGGTGTGTTTGTATCCTCCAGGCTTTGGGCCATAGTGGTGGGTCATTGCTTATTGTATTAGTCTGTTAACAACAGTCCTTGCATTTTAAACTCTCAATGTTATTTCTGGCCTCCAGTCCGTCTCTCCCCAAACTAGGCACGTACAATTCCTTCTTGCACAGCCAGTTGCCTTCTGTCATAATTGCCATCCCAGAAGAGTTGTCACTCTGCTGATACCTCCAAAGCATCTTTACTAAAGTAATTTCCTTATTAATTTTAAAGGATGTTGCAGCCCGGGGACTAGACCTGCCTCAAGTTACGTGGATCGTACAGGTGGGTTTGCTGTGAGTTTCTGTGTGTTTTAAGTGCTCAGAGGAAATTCCTTTCCAGTCCAGAACCTTTCTGCAGTTTTCTGGTCTTGGTGCTGATGCCTACCAGTGTGGGAGACCCACATGTTCCTGACTGCAGGACAGGGACCCAGGATTTTACTCAGAGACAGCACTGATACCACATCTTTAGTCTGGTTTTCTCTTCCACGGTGTTACCAGCTGGGGAATAACATTCCACTTGCTGGGATGAAACACCCTCCATTTTCCCCCCACAGGAAGCCAAATCTTGTGAAGTACCAGCCATGTCTTGCAGTTCTGTGTTTCTGTTTTCCTGAGCTTTCCAGGGAGGGAGTTCCATGAGGAGTTTAAGTGCAATCCTAGTGTTAAACACTGAGTAGCCCAATAGTGTCTGTGCAGTGACCTGAGTGTTTGGAGTAAGGCTTTGCTGGGTTGAGGCTGGGTGGCTGGAAGCATCCAGCTTCCAGCAGAACTGCACAGTTCAGATTTTCCCTGAAGAAAAAAGCCCAACAAAACCCCCACACTGCTGTGTTGCTGTTGACAGAAATATAGTCCTTGGGAAAAAAAAAAATAGAAACTACGGATTGAACCTTAAAAATAGCAGCCTGTCGTTTCAAAGAGGAGGCTGAGAGCATGAGGCAGGTTTCATTTCTATAAAAGATTTATAATTAAAAAAAGGTTAGCTGAATTGAGGAAGAACTGATCCAGAGATTCTCGTGTATCAAGCGACACCTGGGTAGAAGGAACAGGGCACAGAGCCTCAACAAAGCTTTTTAATTTCTACCTCATCCCTTCAGGTAACAAATTTGATTTGATTTTTGTGGGTTTTTTTTTTTTTGAAAAAAGAGTGATTTTAGAGCAGCCAGCTAGTTGGAGAAGGCTGAGGAAGTGAAGTCTTTAATTCCCAGATCTGTATATTAATATAATTTAACCAAAGATATAGTTGCCAGTGTTAGAACGCAGTGCAAATTACCTAAAGCCCTGGGAGACTTCTGTGTGTCCAGAAGGCGAAATCTCAGCTGTCCTGAGAGCTGTGTCCAAGAGCAAGGACCTGCAGGGAGCAATTAGATTGCTCACAGCATCTTACTCACACCTCTAGCCAGTAGAAACTTTGCCAGAGGGCACAGGTATAAACACTAGAGTGGGCTTTGGTTGTTGGTTTTTTTCCAGTTAAACTGCTGAGGGCTCATTTCTGAGCAGTATCTCTGTGCATGTTCATTTTTCCAGGAAAGAGAAGAGGGGGGCAAGAATAGGGGGAGGTTAAAGGGAGGGAAAATATGTCACCCTTTATCAGATCTTGCAGATGGCTGGGCAGTTTTGATGCCCAGTGAAGTAAATGAGAGGCACTGCTATATTTGGGGGGGGGGGTGTCTTTAAGCAACATTTTTATAGTGCCTGGTAGTTTTACATGGGAAGACAGTTGCTACCTGTGTCATACACTGCTGAAAGCACTCCCTCCTCTCTCCTGGATTTATTCTGTCCAGTAACCAGCTATGATTTGCTTTAATCCAAACAAAGCAATTTAGCCCAACTCCAAATTTGAATCAGTCGCCTTTTATTTTGTGGCTTTTCTCCCAAATCCAGAGCAGGCAACTCCCTGCTCCGTGCGGGCAGTCCTGGGAGTTGTTTGAGTTGAGCTCATTGCGAGATTGGATTTTATATATACATATATATTATTTTTTAAGGGAAGCCAACAGGTTTCTGACATGCCTGCATAGAAATAAAATGTAAAAGGCAAAGAGAGACACCGAGATGGGGGGAAACTGTCCTGTTACCTGCGAGTTGGCCGACGTGTCACGCTGACATGTCAGAAGCTGAGGGGGCTGAGTGCTGGTTCCAGGGACGAGCCCCACGGGCGCCTCCCAACCAGATCCCTTTTGTTTCCCCACGAGCAGGGCGAGTGTGTCTCGTTTATAATTACCACGCCTGTTAATTCCTCCTTCTCCCTCCCCGCCTTCCCCGTGTCCTGAAGTGCAACGCTCCGGCCTCACCTGCGGAATACATCCACCGGATCGGGAGGACGGCTCGCATTGGCTGCCACGGGAACAGCCTGCTCGTCCTGGCGCCTTCGGAGGCGGGATATGTCAGCTTGCTGGCTTCTCACAAGATTAAGTGAGTCAGAAACGCGAGCAAAAGTTTCGGCTCATCCTTGCTAATTAACCTTCCGTGGCACTTGCAGCGGGACCGCGTCTCGTGCAGGGTTTAATAAGAATTTATTAATTCTTGCGATCCAGGACTGGCCCCCAGACTAGCAAAAGGAGGAGAGGGAAGCGTGTGAAAATCATCAGCCTGGCAGGTTGTGCCTGAGTGAGTGTGTGTGTGTGTGGTGAGGGGCAGAGAGGAGACAATAATTGGGGGTCTTTTTCACCCCATTGTTTTCTGTCTGGCCCTGGGTTCAAATCGTGACTACGTGGAGATCACGAGTCAAATGAGCCTGTCAGATGCTCCCTGGCCATCTGCCTGCATGGCACCATATTATCAGAGGTGTTATCAGAGACTGTGTTTGCTCTTCAGGAGAGATCTAGTGGAGAAATTGCTGGGGAGATGTGGGTCATACCTGGCAGGTAATCGACCAAGATGTGTTGTTTAAGTGGCTTGTGACAGTCCTGGAAGGCAAAAAAAGGGAGGGTGGACTCTGCAACCAAAAGTGGGGTGTGCTTCCAAGCCTTGGGAAGGCTTCTCCTACATCAGCTCTAGGTTATTCTTGGGAGTAGACAGCAAGGAGAGCAAGCCAGGCTCAGTAAGGACCTGCCCAGTGTGCAGTCAGGTACCTGGTGGCCAACACACGATGAGATTTTAGTGCGTCTCTGCTTGCAAAATGATCATTTTGTGGGGAAAACCCACAACTGGCTGCTCACATTGCTAGACAGGAGTGCTGGTGGGTCTGGAGCCTCCTCAGCTGGGGCTGTGTGACTCCCTTTGCTCCCTGCACTGCTGTCTCTCAGTATTTGAGAACCTCAGCAGAGTCCCCTCAGTGTTGTACCAGTGCTGATGGAGCCCTGTAAACTCGTGCACAAATTAGTTCTCTTTTATTTCTCGTGTTTCTGTCGGGTGGAGCTGCTTGGAATCGGATTTGGTTTTGCATCCTTGAAACAAACAATTGTTGGCAGTAAATACAGGCTTATTCTAGGCTGTGAGCCATTTAGTGGTCTAACAAAGAGCCATCCATCATCCCAGGTAACTATCTATTAAGCAGACACCAGCAAGACATGGAAGGCTAAGCTGACAGGGGTTTTTTTTCATGTAACAAACAGCACTGACATTTAAAGGTGAAATCCCACATAATTGTGAATTTTTAACTCCGAGTGGAAAGTTCTATTTTTCTATTCTATAATATTTTGGAAGCGTCAGGGGAAGGAGAGGGAAATTTCCCTCCCTCTTATTTTAAATGTTCATCCTTTTATCCAATTTTGTTGGTTTTTAACGAGTTTAAGTTTGCTCAGGCTGGTAATTACATCTGCTAAGGGGACCTGTTGTTGAGCTGGCTGTGGTCTTCAGGAATCTGTAGAAGACTCTGAACGAGCAGGGACAGGTTTATGTGAATTTATTTTTCCTTCACTTTTCGGAGCTGAACAACTCTGGGGATTGTCTTTTTGTGTTTGTTTTATGTTCTTCATAAAACCTGCTGCCCTGCAGATAAAGCCCTGGCCAAAAAGGGAGTGTAATTTGCCTTCCTTGACCCCCATCTTCAGAGGGAAGAAAGCAAGTGTCTAATTGGCACGGGAGGGCCATCGGCCCGCTCGCAGCCGTGTGGCCTCCGCTCTTCCCACATGGATGTGGGAAGGGGCACCAGGACAGAGCAGGGAGCTGATGAATTGCAGAGAAGATGCAGGAAGGCAGCTTGGAGCTCAAGGCAGCAAGTGCCATCAGCACAAATTGCCGTTACCCTTCATAAACAGAGCATTATGGTGATAATCCTGACAATTTAATTCAGTGCGAGGGCGAAAGACAGCATGTGTTGGACTGTCACTGAGCCTCTTCAGCACTGCTCATTTTTGTTCTTTACCCTAAGTCTTTGTAGCTTTTGACTTGGTCTGCACGAGTTACTGGAGTTTGCATTTTTTTTTTAATATTTTTTTTTTATTCTTTGCTTAATCTTTAAACCTCTCGAGTTTTTGTCGAGGTGTGTGCGGTGAAATCTTTTTTAATTTGTTTTGGGTGGTTTGGTTTTTTTTTTTCCTTTTTTTTTTTTAAATGAAATTCCCTCTGGGTTTATTGAAATGTAAATACTTCATAAAATATGTATTTTGAAGAAGACAAAGCGTGAGATGGGTCCCTGCAGCCGTCAGCTGGTGTAAACGAGTGGTGCGGTGCTGGTTTACAGCAGATGAGGATCCAACCCAGAGTTTTTTCCTAAACCCCTCCACCCACCCCAGCATGCATGGGAGTAAGTCCAGGAATGTTGAGAGTCGGAAGTAATGAGAGCAGACATGGCTTTGTTCCTGGATGAAAATCCACTTCGGAATTAGAGATGACTGCCTTTGAAATTGGAAATCGCTCGCAATTAATTTTCACCGGTACCTGAAGCCTCTCCTTGGCTTCCACTGTGGAAAAGCAGCGTTTGCCTTTGCCAAAACCATCTCACTTTGGCCCTGCTGAGATGGGGAATTCCCGGTGGGGCTCAGGGAAGATCCTTTCCTCTCGCTGCAACTTTCTGCTCGGCCTTTGCGTGGCTCGAAGTTGTGGCTCCTCTCCCCAGCTGCAAATTCCTGCGTGCAGAACATGCACACTCATGTTTTCTGCGTGTTCCCTCTTTCCTTCCTCTCCCTTTTTTTTTTTTTTTTTAAGGTTCTACCTCAGCTCCTGAGCGCAACTAACAGATTTCCCTTCAAAGGGAGGAGGCAAGAAGCAGAAGAAAGTCTGTGAGGTTCACTTTTTTTTCCCTTTATGTCTCTTTTAGTCCCTTCAGCTGCAATCTCGCAGCTCCTGCCTCGACAGCTATCAGATAATTTCTTTATCTCCTAACGGCGGCCTAACTAATTTATAAAGGGAAAGGCATCACCGTGAAGGCACGAGTCGTTTTCTCTCCCTTCTCCTGGGTTGTGCAGACCCCCCTCCCCTGCTCCCCTGGCTGCTCCCCGCTGTGAACCAGGCTCACAGATCTGTTCTGCTGCGCTGGCGTCGCGCCAGGCGAGGGGAGGATCGGAGAGGGGGTGACAACTCCGACAAATCAATGTCAAAGGTTTGACATTTTCATTCATGGCCGCGTCAAAGCAACCTTTGGCGGGGGTGGGGAGGGGGAGGCCTGCTTTTCTCTTGCTTAAGTGGTTGCCATTTATGTTTTAATTTACTGTTCTACGTTTGGAAACCAAACAGAGAAACCCTCGGTTGTCGTTTTATGCTCCATTTCCCTTTTCTCCCCCATCGCTCCCCCGCCTTTCTCCGCGTCCTCTGCGAAGGAATCTCCCAGCTGCACAGCAGTGGGGCTGCTCTCCCATACAGGGGGATCTTATGGCCTGTCCCTGTTCCTCTGGGCCACCTCTTTTCCTCCCCTTATGCTGTGGTGGGGTTGAAAAGGCAGATTGCAAAAGTAAAAGTATTTTTTGCTTCAACTGGGAAGGACTGGGAAGCAGGTGAGGATCAGTGTACACAGTATGGCAAAGATTCCTCCATTCCTGCTAGCCAGGTGTTTAGAGAGCTTCGAGTGAAAACAATATCCTTGTTTTTATAATTTCTTGCTGTACTTTACAAATTGAAGAATATCAGCCAATGTTTCCTTTCAGAACCCACAGGCACCTTTGCGGCCATCTGAGAACTGTTGGGCCCCAAAGGTTTCTCTCTTCCTTAAGATTGATGTCATCCCAAATGAACTCCTTGGCTTCTGTGCATTTATGATTTATTCTGGTATTAAAGGGAAAATAATCTCTTTGCTAGAAATGACCTTTGCCCGTTACTGAAAATTTGGGCCCACAAACTTCAGCCTTTGTAATCTGAGTAATTCCCTTGGAAAGGGGACCCAGTTTGGATGCAGCTGTAATATTAATGGCCTGGAGCTGCACAGCTGTTCCTGTGTTGTCACCTGGTGTGTGTGTGCCCCATAAGACAGTGTTAAAGAGGACAAAGAATTCCTAGTCTCCTGTAAATGCACCTCTAAGTAGGACTGTTTGCTTGGAAATGAAGCAGGTTTGTAAGCATTTCCATATCTGGGCCATAGCAGTGCCCAGCAGTGTCTTGCAAGCAGGACTGGAGAATAAATCATCTGGTTGAGTCTACAGGAGGAATGTGAGTCGACAGAATGAAAATAAATGCCCAGTGTGAAGCCTGGCTTGGACAGCTGACTGAGGCTCCTGCATGTAAAAAAAATGCTGTGGGGTCCCTAATGGGCTGGGCTTGGGCTTTGCACTTCAGATGAGAGAGAAGGTGAGTTCTCAGAACAGGCAAGGAAATCAAACCGTGTATCTGGTGTCAGAGGTGGCTTTGGAGGCTATAAATGAGTTGGAGGGTGAGTGTGTCCATTGGGAGGTGTCTCTGAGCTTCGACCCAGGCAAGGTAGCCAGGAGTTGGAATGATGTAGATCTTGTGGGAAAAAGTGATTATGTGGCCAGAAGGAAGGAAGGTGTGGGAGAATTGGCTTGATAGGAGAAGATCCTTGGGATTTTGTTGTTATCCTCTGAGTCACTATGAGAGGAAGGAGCTGTGTCTTTACACAGCTTATGCTTTAGCTCATAATTTTGGGAGCGTGGTCTCTAACAGGGGTGGAAACAAATGTGTGTAAACAGCAAAGCATTTTGATCCTCTGAGTGAGGGTTGAGTGTCTCTTATTCCAGAGGTTCTGGAAGCTAAACTGGGGGAGACAAGATGTAGGAGAAGTAGCAGAGTAAGTGGAGCACATGTTTCCAACCTCTGTGTGTGTGTGTGTTACAGTCAATCTCTTTCTCACAGTTGCACAACCAACCAAATACAAACACCTCCTGCTCCCTGCCCACGGCATCAAATGTACAGTGAAATGTCTGACAACCTCTTGGTTCAAGGTGGAGGTTGCAAATCTTATTCTTTAGAGTTACAAAGCAAATCTACAAGAAGCATTAATATTATGAGCTGCTTCAACTCTGTCTTGAGTTTCTTTTAGTGGAAAATGTAACCAGATGGTTCCCAATTGTCTTGGTGCTTCTCAGTGCAAGGAAAGAAAAATTCTGAAAATCATGGAAGTGTAATTAAAGACCTGAATTTTTATCTTCAATCAGTTCCTCTGGTTGAGAGCCAAGGAGACTTTCAGTGAACTCCAAGTCCATCTTCAGTTATTTTGATGCTCTGTTAGGGCTGGAGTGTGTGTTGGTGACTTACAACACGTGACAAGATTGTGGGAGAAACTGTGTCTCTGTGACACAGAGTGAGTTTAACTGGGACCAAGATTTTACAGTAGTTAAAATTTGAGGGTTGCTGAGGAATTGTCTGGGCTAAGACCTCATGTATTTCAGGGATAAATCCTTAAGTTGAACATGTAAATCTCAATCTTTTTGCTCAAGTGTTTCCAGTCTGTGGCTCGTTCCACTCTGTATTTCTAAACAGGAGAAATAGTAATTTTTTTGTCTTTGTTGCCTCAGTGTTTCAGAGATGAAGATGGAGAAGGTGTTAACCAGCCTGATGAAAGATGATTGCTTCAAGTTGCACAGACCAGGAAGGAAGGTGAGTTACTCTGCTGATTTGGAACTGCTTCAGTTTTCATTTACCAGTTCAACACCACAAGTATTCCTGCCTCAGCTTCTTTACAACATGGGAGTTGGTATAGCCATGATGTCAGGCAGTCCAAATAATTACAGAACTGCCTTATATCACAATTTTCCAGTCTTTCTTGTCCCCAAAAAGCAGTTGCTTACTAACTCTTCAGCAATTATCTTTGTAAAAAACGATATTTGGCTGCAAAAGCTTAGGGTTTTTTCCCCCCTTCAATGTTTTTGTTCTTCCTGGTTTTTCTGCACTAAAATACTGTTGGAGATGACAAATGGCACTAAATTTCTCTGAAGAAATAAGGAAAATGTATTTGGTGATGTGTTACTTAGGGGGTTTTTTTATCATCTGTATTTACTTGGAGCCTAAACCAAAGGCACCTCCTTGTTGACTTGGGCCAGCTCTGGGTCTGCCTTCAAGCTGCTAATTCACAGAATTCACTCATTTGCAATTGATGTCTCGGGCGTTGCTGCATCCTGGCAAATTAAATCCTCCAATAAACCCTCCTTTTGAATGGAAGTCAAGAATGTGTCAGGGATGATGCAGCAGCTCTTTTTTTTCCTCCTGGTGCTGTTTTCCCTGCTCGTGCTCTCTGTTACACCGCAGATGAGCCGCCCTGTTTCCCGGGGATGGCTGTGGTGCTCGTGGTAAACACGCTTTTGAAAGATGTTCAGTGTTCCTACACACCCTGTGCCTCACAGAAAGCCAGATCTGAGCTTTCTGTGCAGCTCTATTTAAAGCTCTTTCCCACCACTGCACAGCCTTTGGCTGAAATAAGCCTGTAATGCCCATATTTTAAATGTCTGGATCATGCCTAGGGTATGACCTCTTAACTCAGCAAATATGTAAAAGTTTAGTTGGGCTTTGTTAATGCAGAAATTATTTTAAATGGTTCTTCTGTGTGTAATTACTTTTCTCCCAAATGTGCTTATTGGGGGGTAACTTTGGGTTTCCTCTGGAGAGTTTTTCACCAGTAATATTTATGCAGAAATTGCACTTTAAATTTGTTGCTGACGTTGGGCAGAATTTTATCTGTTCTGGGCTTGAGGACAAATGTTCTTTTCATGGAAAGTGGGGAAAAAAAAAACCCTAAACGTGTTTTGTTCCAGGAAATTATGATTTAAGTTTTGAAAAGTGGCAGGAGAAAATGCCTTTGGAACAGCACTAAAAAGCTAACAAGCCCGCTTGCTCCCAAGACTGATCAAATTGGTATTTCATGCTGCATATTTAAGCACAGTTTGTTTTTTTTTTTTCAGTACTCTACTTTTGGCTTTCCCCTTTTCCTTCAACAACTAGAAACCCTGTTTGGAAGGGGCTTTTCCCCTGGTTTGGCTCAGCTGTGCTGCTGGGCAGGCCCTGCCATGGCAGGTGCTGCACGGAGGTGGCACAGAAGGAGCTGCTTCCTTTCACTTGCAGTCAAAGGTGGGATTAAATTCCTCTTTTCCCTCTGACATCAAAGCGAGTGGGACCGTGCTGTTGACTCCACTGGAGCTGAGACATATCCACTGTGGCTGTAGGAGAGTCTTAATCTATTGCAGGAATTTATAAACACAGAATAACCAATTTTTGTGTGACTCAGAATCTGAGGAACAGAGTTTATGGAAAAAATTCTGTGTCGTTTAATGGGGATGAAACTGCAGCAGTTCTGTCAATATAAAATAGACCCCACCAGGAATTACTTGGGAAAATATATTAAATGCAGTCAAGATCCATTCTGTTTGTTAGCTGGTTCACTGCCATCAGGGCTCTGTGAGTGGTCAGCAGTGCTGCCCCAGAAGGCTGCAGGGGCATTTTCCAAGGTTTGAGGAGGGTTAATCTCGATTAAATCCTCTAAGTTTGCCATACAGACAGCACAATAAGCTGGGAATGCAGCAGGACACTGCATGGGACAGAGAGGAGTTGAGGAGGTGTCACATCAGCTGAGGCTGATCCAGTTGTGGTGTTGCCATTGGAGAGAGTGTGAGCTCTGCTGATCAGCTCTGCATGCACTGAGTCATGTATATATTATAGGTGCACACAGGAACCTCATTATAATGCTCTTCAGTTCTCATTGCCTCAACTCAAGTCCATTATAAGTACCACATTGGAACATGTATTTTTTGGGCTTCTGTGTGTGCAGCCAGGGAGCAAGCTGAAGTGCCTGTAAAATGTATATTTTATATTTAGGTATATAAAATATATATGTGGCTGTGTCTGGGCGTGTGAATGTTCACCTGCCTACAAAGAGAATAAATTTGATCTTTCAACTTTTATGGAGGGGGGCAGGGGGACTTGGTGAGTTCTAGAGAAGGTGTGTGGAGGTTAGTAAAAAGTTGTTATTAAAACAAAATCCTTCATTTTGTTTTGAAGTATAATGGAAGCAGGAGATGTTACAGCCAGGCTTTTTTTAGTGGGTTTTTTTTTTCCCCATCTCTTTCTTTTTTCTTTTTTTCTTTTTTTTTTTTTTTTTACTGTTTTAGAAATGAACTTTTCTATCTCAGTCTGGTCTTACTGTGTCTCAATTCCTTTTTCATTATCATATTCTTTTAATGAAATCAAAAGTTTTCAGTACTTATCCCAACCTCTCAAACCTAAAACCTGCCGTCTTCATCACTGGAAGTTTCTTTATTCTGACAGAAGGAGTTTTCCTAGTGGAGTTGGCATTTGGGGGAGTTTTCCTGGTGTCTTGAACTGGTTAAATAACATTGCACCCAGACTTTCTTCCTTGCTTCCCTTCCTTTAGCTTACAAGTACTGTAACTGTCCACAGTCATTTTGCCAGTGGTTCAGGATCTGTCAGAACAGGCTTTTAAGGAATCACAAGGTAGAGAAAGTTCTCCTATCCCACTGTTTCTCCACAGTGGCCATAGCACTGCTTTTTTAGCAGATGTAACAAATTTAGATGGGGAGCAGATCAAGCAACCTCTGGGACAGGCTTTTATCTTGGAAAAATATGTAAAGGTCTCAGATTAATTGTCCTGTTCATCCAAAGCAGGATTAAAGCTTGCTTGTGTGAGTAAAGCACATGGGATGGCTTCCCTGCACTTCCAGTGGCACTGGTTTATTTGATCTGTCCAGACACTCAAGTCGTGGGCAGGTTTTATTTTTCACAGTTTGCCTCTGAGTCAGTTTTAAATTTAGATTTATTTTTCTATTATTATTATTATTTTTGGGGTGGGTTTTTTTTTAGATGAACCTCCTTGGAAGGCAGGAATCAAACACAGGGGTTTTTTTCGTGCCCATTAGGGTGCAATTTTAAAATGAGATCTGTCTCAAGGGGCTGAAGGGGATAAAAGGCAAGGTGGAGATGGGAGGAGGGGAGAAGCTGTTTTCTGAGGACATTATGTTTCCTGCCATTTGCTTTGTTTTTTATTTATATCTCTTGGACTGACCTCACACTTTAAAAATTATGCACCTAGGGTTTTTTTATCCCTCATTTTTGTCTTACTTTTTCTTCTTTTTTTTTTTTTATTTTATTTTCCCCCAGCACCGGGAAGAAGAGATGCCTCATTTTGAAACCTAAAGGGGGGAATAAGAAAAGTCCTTTGTAATATATTGCCATATTATCACTAAATCCCCTGACAGTTGTGACACAGAAGCAAGTCACCTGTCACTTAAGCTTGAGGTCTCTTTAATTTTCTCCTGGAATTCGCACCAGGCTGTCTTTAATTTGAGGCCTTTATTGGAATTCTGAAACCTTTCTGCCTCCCCGGTGCTCAGATCTATTCTGAGTGCTGTTACAGAATGTATACAATAACCAACACAGGGATTCAGAGGGGGCTGAAGCACTGTTTATTTAACACTCTGGAGGGATTTTCGTGCTTATTCGGTCCTGGCTACCCGGCTTTCAATATCGCTTTGACAACCGTTATGCCCTTCTCATTAATTTTAAACAGTTAAAACACAGGAAAAAGAGAAAAAGTTTTCATTATTAAAGTGCTTTACTTTTTAATAACAGAGGATTCTGTCCGCCAGGGGAAAGGGCAAACCTCACTAATTTCACATTCATATTAAAAAACGCTGGGAAGGTGACACTTGGTGCTGCCAGGAGGCTTAACAAAAGGAGAGGGATGGAGGCAGGAGGAGCAGGCGGGGCGGGAAAGTTTTATGTTTCACGTCGGTGGAAACTTGTTAGTGACAACAAGGAGTGTCCACTTCGGGGAGGCTCCTCCACTTGGCCTTGATTAAACTCCTGCAGAGGCCCCTGGGCTGGAGGCTGTGCCAGCTGAGTGACAGGCACAGGTTAAGTCAGACTAAAAGGTGTCTGTGAAACGTGTCCAGAGAAGGGCAGCGAAGCTGGGGAAGGGTCTGGAGAGTAAATCATGTGAGGAACGGCTTGGGGGGCTCAACCTGGAGAAGAGGAGGCTCAGGGGGGACCTTCTCACTCTCTGCAATTTCCTGACAGGAGGGTGGAGCCAGGTGGGATCGGGCTCT
This sequence comes from Platyrinchus mystaceus, assembly GCA_035041135.1. Classification (NCBI taxonomy): domain Eukaryota; kingdom Metazoa; phylum Chordata; class Aves; order Passeriformes; family Tyrannidae; genus Platyrinchus; species Platyrinchus mystaceus. The sequence goes on from JAWWLV010000040.1 coordinate 4,234,530, forward strand.
GCTCCCAGG